>JADWQK010000413.1:0-600000 GCA_017933935.1 Sesamia nonagrioides | reverse complement strand
TAACGTAGTAACATATTTTTCATAAAGAATTATTTTTTATTATTATTTCGTGTTATAATATTTTCAGTGTTTTGTAAACTTTATACTTATATTGTCTGCATTGAAATAGGTACCTACACTAATTTTATTTGTATATAATTTATTTTAGATGCCATTCGTCACCTGTTATTTGCTGATAATAGTGACAAAGGAAACTTCTCTGAGAGTGAGAAAGAAGACCACTTTTTTGTTTGGGATGGGAAATCATCAAATGACCTATCCCGCTCTGGGCAGAGCGGAAGCGGGTGTCAGACTTTTACTGACTAAAACCCACCCGTATTCCTTCACTTGCCTGTAGGCCAGGGCCACGGTTTCTTGAAAGAAGACCACTTTGAGGCTGATCCAACTCATGAAACAGATGGTGAGGAAGAAATTTTTTTTCTGATATCTGCAGTCAAAGGTGATTAGAACAATCACCTTTTTCTGAAGACATCACTGAACATATCGAGGCAAGTACATCTTCATCAACTGAACAACGTCCACCTAGTACCTACTTCTGGTCAGCCTCAAGAATAATTATTAATAAATAATTATTACACTAACATGTAATATTAATTTTATAGTCTGCCTATAATCAAAAAAAGAAAAAATGTGAAAGGTGCCCCGCTGCGAGGCGAATAATAATAAAAAGTTGTTGCACTTAGTGCAACAACTTTCAAACTGTCAAAGACTGACAAACTGTCTGTGTGTGTGTGTGTGTGTGTGTGTGTGTGACTTTCAGACTGTCAAAGTAATTAAAATGTGATTTTAGTGAATAAAAACCTTATAACTATGTTAAAAAATGATTATTGTAATAAATAAATAAAACACATGTAAATATATGTTTCATAAACCTCCCTTTTACATGGCGTAGTCGAAACGACGAAGGTTAGTAATAAGCGTTGTAAAATAAGGTTAGTAATCTAGGGTTGAAAAAAAAAAACGAGCGAACGAACGTATTGAAAACGGTGGGACATCTTATCGTAATGAGCCGCTCACTCGTAGCCCAAAGAGTTAGAGATGGACAAACAAACAAACAAGCAAGCAAGCAAACATACAAGTGAAACTAATAAAAAGCATGTAAAAAGAATGTGAAAAATAGAATTAAGGATATATTTATGTATTAGGTATTGTTCTACTTATTATTATTATTTATTATTATGATTAATCAATAGTGTACTAATCCTATTTACTTACTTTTACTAAATAAAACATAATATTACTAAATATAGGTAGTTGTAAAAAGACAATAAATTTCCTTAACAAGGAAATTACTCGTAAAGTACACTTGAAGAACGATCGAGCTGTTTTTGAGTAAAACCTATATTGACACTTCTACGCACAACTCACGTAGATAGCAGATTTGAGACAGGGGCGAAAAAGAGGATTACCGATATTGATATAAAAACAATCTTTAGAAGACGTATCTACTTGGTATTAGAAAGCTTAGTTTTCGGCAATGATCTAAAGTGAAGTGCAAAGCTCTTAGATAACTCCAGATGTCTAAACTAATAAATTTAAGTCTTAGATTTAAGATAGATTATAAGTTTTAATTTTAGTGAAGGCTAAACGTTAACGTGCTAAGCTCTATTTCGAAATTTATTAATCATTCTTAAAACAAATTACTAAACACTATTTATTTCTAAAAAAATAAAACAAGCATATTAGAAGCATCAAAAGTTTACTTAAAGATAATTATTTAAATAACTAATAGAATTAATAAAATCATTGTGATAAAAAAAAATGTATTGTTACCTCAAAGCCGAAATTTCTTATCCTTATAATATTTTTATCAAATATCAAAGCAAAATAAGTAAACAAAATATGGTTTATTCTGTACACCGTAAATGCCAAGATCAAAAGATGTAGAATGTACTGTATAACGTAGACGAAAGTCTCGAACTTGAGTATATAAAACTTTTAATTGTTTGCTTATTTGAACACTCTACGGCCTCTTAGGAGACGAGCAAACAAAACGACCAGAAAGAACTATAACCTGAAATGCAGCAATTGCGCGCACAGGAAATGCGATGCAACGGAGTGGGGGACAAGTTATAGCGCGGGCAGTTAATATGATGCGACGGAGTGGAAGACAAGTTGGGTGCATTGGGGTCCCACCACCATCTTTGGGACTCAAGTCAACCCCACCTGCCAGACGGTGCACCTGCTGACATACGGACGGGGTCCTGACGCCGGCTTCCCTTTCGGGGTTGAGTGGTCAGACGGCAGTCGCACTCGTAAAAGCCGAAAATCGCCAAAACATGAATGGTCGAGTGCACAGACCAATTTAAATACTTGGGGTCTGTGCTCCACGCGTCCGGCGACATTGATTGCGACGTTAAAGCACGCATTTCCGCAGCTTGGGTAAAATGGCGTGAGGTGACAGGTGTCATTTGTGACCCCAAAATGCCGGTTAAGCTTAAGGGATAGGTTTATAAGACCATCATTAGACCTGTCCTTCTGTATGGCAGTGAGGCGTGGCCTGTGCTTGAGCGACACAAGCAGGAGCTGCGTGTCACGGAGATGAATATGCTGCGGTGGATGTGTGGAGTTACGCGGAAAGACCGCATTAGAAACTCCCGCATCCGTGGCAGTCTCCGTGTCCGTGACATAGCATAAAAACTGCAAGAGAGTCGCCTGCGCTGGTACGGTCACGTCTTACGTAAACCGGCAGGTTACGTGGGTAACAAATGTCTTGCCATGGCGCCTCCGCCGGGCCGGAACAAGCGAGGTAGACCAAAGAAGTGCAAGACATGCATGCCAACAATCTCACACCACGGGATGCTAGAGATCGTGCGAAATGGAGGCGTATTAGTAGGAAAGCGGACCCCGGGCTCCAACGCGAAAGCCGCGGATGCGACCGGGATTATACGCTGAGATGATGATGATGATGGAGTGGGAGACAAGTAATAGCGCGGGCAGATAATGCAGTGCGACAGAGTGGGGATAAATAATAGCGCGGGCAGATGATGCGATGCGACTGCCCCAACTGTGAGTGAACTCAGTCGCATCGCATTACCTAAGGAATTTCACACGGACCAAGTTACGGACCTAAACTTAAAATGAAAGGAGACGGGCGAAAGTTCATACAAAGTTGGGCCTGATTGTACAGCAACGATTATTGCATTAAATCATTTCAATATTATTACTATTTAAAAAAATAAAACTTTATTTAGAATGACAGATTAGGAGAAAAAAGAAATAGGGTATTATTAGCTTGCACAAAACTAACCTCAATTGCGTTTTTATAAGTTTTCTTACAAGCTGTCAGCGCTCTTATGGTATAATTAAATAATTATTCAGACTTTTTTATAGACTAGATTTTATCAGAATGTATTTTTATGATATTAACACATCGAGAGTGTGGTTTCCAAAGGGCCGGCGGCGCTTAACTGCATATTAAATGTTACAAAGGAGGTTAAAAAAGAATTAGGAAAACCATTTACAATAAAGTGCTGTGGTGGGCCCAGAAAGAGAAAGGTTTGCCTGGGAAGTATATAGAGTTAATTCGTGCTATGTACAGTCGATCTCGTACCTACGTCCGGTCGGCTGCTGGCAATACCGACGAGTTCAGTGTGGCGGTAGGCTTGCACCAGGGATCGGCTTTAAGTCCGTACCTCTTCCTGTTGATTATGGACGCTCTTACGTCGGACATCCAGGAGGAGGCACCCTGGTGCATGCTGTTCGCCGATGACATTGTTCTCGTCGGTGAAGATGGACCTGAGATCCAGAGCAGATTGGAGAAATGGCAACAGAAGCTGGAGAATGTTGGCTTGAAAATCAGCAGAACCAAAACCGAATATATGTTCTGCGATTTCGGCGGTCTCTCCACTTCTGGAGCCATAGCCCTTGATGGCGCACTCCTACCAATCTGCTCCGACTTTCGGTAACTCGGTTTACTCGTGCAAAGCGATGGCGAAATAGATCGGACGGTTAAGCACAGAATTAACACTGGGTGGATGAAATGGCGGCAGGTCACGGGAACAATTTGCGACTCCCGCATTCCCCTTAAACTTAAGGGGAAAATATATAAAACCATGATCCGACCTGCTGTCTTGTATGGATCAGAATGTTGGGCTACGAAAGGGATGAATGAAAGGCAATTGCATGCAGCTGAGATGAGAATGCTAAGAGGGATGTGTGGTGTTACACGAATGGATAGAATAAGAAATGAGTACATAAGAGGAAGTCTGAAAGTGGCACCGGTAGCTGAAAAGTTGTGTGGAAATCGGTTGTCATGGTACGGGCATGTGTTACGGAGAACTGAGGAGAATGTCGTGAGGAGAGTCTTAATTATGAATGTTGATGGCTATAAGAGCAGGGGAAGACCAAAGAAACGATGGATGGAATGTGTGAAGGCTAAGAAGGTGGTGACTGCCGAGATGGTTTCTGATAGGGATGCATGGAAGAAAAAGACATGTTGCGCCGACCCCAAATAAATTGGGATAAGGGCAGGAGAATGATGATGATGATTTACAATCTAATTATAGAAAACAGTAAGCAGGAATAAAAATCATATTTCTCTTATATCGATTTATTAATCATCCAATTCATCATATACAATTAATGCTGGCAAAGGTGGCGAAGCTCGTGAGGGAGCAGGACTCTCAGCGCCCTCACGCCTCTAGCCGAAGCAAATGACGCCCTGATCGGGAGACAATATTGAACTCCCGGCCATCATAGGTGCTGGTATGAACAAAAAAAAAAAAAGAATCAAAATCAAAAATCATTTATTCAAAATAGGCTGAGATACAGCACTTTTTGAACATCGTTGTTACATAAGACAGTCCCCCAAAACGCCCACCCATCGACACTTCCTAGTGCTTTCGCTGGGAAGAAGAAGTGGTGGAACAAACTTCCCAGCAGCACAGCTGTCTGTTCATTTAAAAAAAAAACATGACTTTATACAATAATATGTTCATACAGTAGTGAAGACAAGAAAACAACAACAATGAAATTATTTATCATATGCCAGCTAGCCACGCTAAAATACCAACAAAGCAAAAACAAAATAACATTAAAATGGAAATGTAAAAAAGTTAAAACTTTTAAGTACCTAAATAAAGGCCCCAGGTATAAAAGGCGTGACAGCTCACATATTTATGCATTGTGAAAAAAAAATTATATGAATAAAGAAGAAAAAAGAAGTAGCGGAACAAACTCCCCAGCAGCACAGCTGTCTGTTCATTTAAAAAAAAAACATGACTTTATACAATACTATGTTGGTACAGTAATGAAGACAAGAAAACACAACAACAATGAAATTATTTATCATATGCCAGCTAGGCACGCAAAAATACCAGTAAAGCAACAACAAAAAATAAAATATCATTAAAATGGAAATGTAAATAAGTAAAAACTTTTACCTAAATAATAGCCCCAGGTATAAAAGGCGTGACAGCTCACATATTTATGCATTGTGAAAAAGAAAATTCTATGAACTCATATAATGTGTCAGTAAGCTAAATCTGGAGAAAGGTGTCATTAACGGAATAATATGCTTTTAAAACTAAGCTTGGATTTGATTTGTGCTTTAAATGCATTGTAAGGCAAGTCTAGCAAAGCAGAGGGTATGTTATACAAAGAAATACAACAGACTTAAAAAAAAAGCACCACAAAGTCAGTGGCAAAAAGGAATACATAATATGTTCACGATCATGGTGTCTTTGGTTTTTGTATATTCGTTTGTTAGCTACATCGATATTAGACTATGAAGTTGATTCATCATGTTCACTTGTTACATCTACTGATGCTGAAGATCCAGATGGTCCAGTCCAATCCAAAAAAGTCCAGTGAAATCTGAAAAATAATTTTGTCATGAGACTTTTGTGTAAAAAAAGGTGAGAATGCAAACAGTGCTGGAAAATGTATGTCTCCTTTTATCTACACCTTACAACTAACAACAAATACAGGCTGCAATATAATTCTTTGCATTTTATTACATTGCCTAACTATATTACACTAGCTTTTGTTCGTACCTTTGTAAACCCATATCCCATTTATTCCTTTTCCAAATCTTTCACATGAATGTGACAATAATATACAAAAATTATTATCTAAATCTGACTGATATTTCTTAATTAGTGCGAAAAAATTAATAAACTATAGAGAATAGTAGTATTACCATATGGTAGTTTCAAATACAAAACAACTAAACCTAATAAAACTCACATTCTGAGGCAGTATCTATGAGGAAATGACTATGAATTCTTCTTTCTTGAACGGTTTCAGAACGCAATAAATAAGATATTGCCCGCAAAACTGAAATCCACAGTTCACGCACACTTGGCGATGTCCAGTCATTGAAGATGGAAGTTGCTCATCTGTGCTCAAAGTATTCACGACTAAATCTCTGCATCCTTGGCAAATATGATGTGATCCTTTGTCCTACAACAATATTAGTATGTTACTTACAGTTTCCACAAATAATAATTACAGATTTATGAATCAGAACATTGTATATGTTTGTTGTACAAAATAAAAACGGTGAGAAAACTGTATCTTTTCAAAAAAAATATTGGATTGTTATTTACGGCTTCCGCAAATAATAATTACAGAATTATGATGCAGAACATATAAAAAGAACTATCTTCCGTAATTGATAATCAAACTGCAAATCTTACTTGGAACATAAATAAATCAAGTTCAATAGAGTGATATATATATATATATATCTTATAATTGAAACTTATATTATTATTAGATTATTAGAATATTATTATTGAAACTTACTTCAATAATATACCTATATATGTATAGGTAATATAGGTATCCTTGCTGGAATAAACTCGGAAACTATCACAATATGAAGTTTTATTTAAATACATAAGTTTTAAATAAATACTTACGACTTGAGGTGCAACCCATTGCTCTATAACTGAAAGAATGCTTTCCGCTTCTATTTGTCGTAATCCGATAGAATTACCCTGAGAAATGCCGCAATTGATGCAATAAAGACTTTGGTCCGTCATTGTACAGTTGTTTCGAAATAAGTCACGCATTTCTCACAACAAAATAATAACCGTCAGAATCTTATATACGTTGCCAAAGACGCAAAATAATATAAAACGACACAAAAATACAATAAAATACAATATCCACTACGGCAAGTTCAAACCCGGAAGGGAATAATTTTTGACGTTTGGCGTCACGTTGTCACGAGTTTACTTTGTTGCCTGTATAATAAAAAAGTTGAATTGATTATTAAATCGATCTGTTGATCAATTTGTTTTAAGATGTTTTTGTAAATAAGTAAATAATAGGTAATATAATTAAGACCTTATATTAAAAGATTTTCTAAAACGAATCTATAGAAATGTACTGATTCATTTTTAATTTTATTTTTCTAATAATTTGATGTATCGATTAGAACTTATTAATGATTCGCATTTCATCTGGTAACATTGTTGAAAAGTGAAAGTAAAGAAAGTCAGTATTATTTCATTAAATATTATCTTTTTTATTCTGACGAATCCAGAATTAGTAATAAATGATTGAAAACAAAAAAATAAATGAAAATTATTGACAAATAACTCATTTGTGTACAGTTCAGGCCCAATTTCGCCCGTCTCCTTTGCCTGCATCATTTTGACACAAATGATACTTTGCCAGAAAACAAGATCACTAAAAGATCACATATTTTTCCAATGATCTCTTTAGCTTTTCTTTTAATTATTAAAGCGTATTATTTCGTCTCAATTAGTTTGGCTTCAAATTAATGATCAAATCTACGCAATTGGAAAATGTCTGAAGCCGAAAATAGTTACCATCTGACAGAGTTTTTAATTAAAGCAATCCTAGAAAATATTTGGAAATTATTCAAGTCTGGAAACATAAATCGCTGACTGCGACATCTCTAATGTACGACCAACAGCAAGTTAAGCTATCCGAAACTGTCATATATTCCCACCCAACCATGAGCCTTAATACTTTAGCTTTAAAGTTGAAAATCTAATAAAGAAAATTGACAGATTGCAGTAGCTTGATGTGCTGTCGTCTGTACATTCTGGGTTCGGACTAATAACTTTATCTGTCTGTTTCCTTTTTATACCAAATGACTGTAAAATTTGGCCCAGCGTAGTGGTGACGACGCTGGGCCTTCCTTACTTTGGTTACGTTTCCATTTAGTTTCTATTTACACCATTGCTAAAAGTATTGTAAGGCGAGTCCAAAATACAAATTTATTATATAACTGTGTATCAAATTCAACCCTAACTTACATAAAACCTTATCATCCCTTTCGTGAATCATATCGATACCTTAATTCGCAAATCGGCTTACTCTATATAAGGTTAGATAATATCGTAAGCTATTATTTTTTTATAATTTGGACTCCTTTATTCTTTATCTTTTCTCTATTCTACTATATATTAATTAAAATACTATCTTGTTTTTAGGAATAAACAAAAAAAAAAAAATCTTTTTGTTTCAATTTAGAGTTATCCGATTTGCGAATAAAGGTGTCGGGATATACAATATGTAAAGAAAACCCTGTCCGACCCATAAGGATAATAAAGGTTAGGTAAACACCTGACCAAATTTGATATAAAATTTTACGTAATCATCATAGTAACAATACTGATGAATTTTAAAATAATCTTTTCTTCCCGCGAATCAATTCCAACTTCCCCGAAATTTGGTAATTTAAAAAAAGTGACAACACCATTTTGACGGTACGCTTAAGCGATTCGACCACGCGTCGCGTGCCCTGCCCCCCGTCGCCCACGGCAGGGTGTTTTACCGCACATGTATTAAGTTACCTCTTTTTGCAAAATAATATTTATTTTTTAGGGGATTTTTTTTTTAAACTTTAGTCGGGCTTTGTCGGCATTAGTAGAATCAGTTATCGATTCCTAACAATACCTTCACGGATCGGACAGGGTTTTCTTTACATATTGTAGATTTGATTGTCCAAAATATAAATTGATTTTTGCAAACAAGTGTTACATAAAATATGAGACGGTAAAGGAAAATATCGTGAGGAAACCGTCTCCTCCTTTATACCGCGTACATCGAGGGACTGGAACAATTTGCCAGCGACGGTATTTCCGTCACATTATAATTTGAGTGTCTTCAAGGCAAGAGTGAATAGGCTCTTAATAAACTAGCGCGCTTAACCATCAATGATCGCATCACTGCTTACCATCAGGCGGGATTGCGGTCAAGCGCTAGTTTATAACTTATAAAAAACCTCCTAGAGCCAAAACTTCGAAGACATGTGACATCCACCTACCCGCACGGCACTCTCATAGTAAACTCGTAGCAAACGTGGGTAACATGTAGCGATTCGTCGTGTTCCGGCATGATGTCTGGTGAAGCCGTACGGAGGACGGGTTTGAGCAGTTGTATTGCGATGTGTGCCGGGTACGATGCGCCAAATGTTATTGTGTCGGAAGTTTGATCGTGGAGGGTCGCCAGATTAATCTCCCTCTGACGCAGCAACGTTGGTCGTGTTGTTGGGTTCATCATTGCATCACCGCGCTCAACTGCCGTCTTCCTTCCTACTCACTAAGATTTTTAAGTGAATAGGCTTAATAAACTTGTGTGGTTTGCCATCAACGATTGCATCACTGCTTACCATCAGGCGGAATTGTAGTCAAGCACTAGTTTATCATTATTAAAATAAAGGAACCTATAGCCCACTCCCTTTCTAAGAGAGGAGGCTTCTGTCCCAGTAGTAAGATTATACGATTATTAAGTTTTAAATTTGTTTTGGAGGCTTTATTACCGTAATGAGGAAGTTCCGGTGTTCAGCAATACTGATTAATCCTTCTCTACCTAGCCTGTTCCCAGCTATGTCGAGACTAGCTTCTCTAATAGCAACTGCCCATCTGACTTCCACCTATGACTCCGTCTGTCGTGGTGGCCTAGTGGTTACATCACCAGCCTCTCAAATATGAGGGCGCGGGTTCAATTCCAGGTCAGACAAGTACCACTGTAACTTTTCTAAAGTTAGGTATATGTACTTTCTAAGTATGTAAATATATCTTGGACACCAATGACTGAAGGTGAAGGAAAACCATCTTGAGGAAACCTGGACTATAAGCCTGAAATCGCTAACCCGCATTTATGCAAGCGTGGTGATTACGCTCAATCCTTCTCTGTATGAGAGGAGACATGTGCCCAGCAGTGGGACGAAAAAAAGGTTGATGATGATGATGATTAAAAATTATATAAACGGATTCAGTAAACGATTCTGAACAATCTGTTCCAAGAAAGTGCGTTAATTAATTTAAATGTTGTATAAGTCACTCATCTACAGATCAATCGCGACAAGCGTACCCTTGTACCCTTATTGACTGATCTGTTATTATTTTGCCATTTTTTCAAATTTCAAATTAGTCAGCTCTTGACGTAAATCGATGTATTTTTAACCGACTTCAAAAAGGAGGAGGTTACTCAATTCGACCGTATATATGCTTTTTTTTTTATGTTTGTTCGCGCATAACTTCGTCGTTTATGAACCGATTTTGATAATTCTTTTACTGTTGGAAAGAAGACGATCCCAAGGTGGTCCCATGATAAGGATATCAGGGTTTGATGGTGGAAGACCAGAGAAAACAAGGGGAACATTCAAAAATTGCAGGCGACTAGTGCATTTCTTAGCATTTTCATTAAGTATTTTAAAGCACTACAATTTAATAAAGGTCTGGAGTAGATGTGATGATGGAGCCGGGAGACAGTCGAAGGAACTCCTCAACAATTCACAGCAGCTACCTTGTGTTTGTGCTTGAATAATTTGTATTGACAAGAACCTTACACCTAGATGGGTGGTGACTGTCATTAGGGTGCTGATGATGATGAGAAAGGTCAGTTTAGGAAACTTGTATTTGAACTCAATTCATTTATATTGATAAGATCTTTGCACCCATTGGGTTAAAATAATGGTCTGCAGTAAATTTGATGATGAAGACCATAGGCAGTTGAGGGAATACTTACGGGTAAAAATTAAAGTAAACAAAATTATGTCGTTTCCCAACTATATTTGCGTCAGCTTCTAGTCTGACCGGATGCAACTGAATACATAGTACTTTTAAGAACTAAAAAGTGTAAAATAAAAACTTTTTTACAAAAAAAACAACCAACTTCCACAAACCACTACAAAGGGAAAAATAACTAATTTCGGAAGTCGGTGTCAAAAAAAAAAAAAATATAGAAAACCAAAGACATCGATTTCCGAAATTAATTATTTTTCCCTTTGTAGTGGTTTCTGGAAGTCGGTTGTTTTTTTGTAAAAAAAGTTCACACGGTTTCACCCGCGTTTTTTTTATATGCCCCGCTCCTATTGGTTGCAGTGTGATGTTAAATAGCCTAAAGCCTTCCCGGATTAATGCGCTATCCAATGCAGAAAGAATTATTCAAATCGGACTAGTAGTTTCTGAGATTAGCGCGCACAAACAAACAAACAAACATACCAACAAACAAACTCTTCAGCTTTATACAATATGTAAAGAAAACCCTGTCCGATCCGTGAAGGTATTGTTAGGTATCGATAACTGATTCTAATAATGCCCACAAAGACAGGCAAAACTTAAAAAAAAATCCCCCTAAAAAAATAAATATTATTTCGCAAAAAGAGGTAACTTAATACATGTGCTGTAAGCAACCCCTTCTGCGGGCGGCGGGGGGCAGGGCACGCGGCACCTGTGACGTGGTCGCGTCGCTATTCGCTAATAATAAAATCGGTGCTATCACTTTTTTAAAAATTACCAGATTTCGGGGAAATTGTAATTAATTCCCGGGAAAAAAGGATTATTTCAAAATTCATTAGTATTGTTACTATAATGATTATGTAAAATTTTATATTATATTTGGTCAAGTGTTTACCTAACCTTTATTATCCTTACAGGTCGGACAGGGTTTTCTTTACATATTGTATATTAGTATAGATAAACTAGCGCTTGACCGCAATCCTGTCTGATGGTAAGCAGTGATGCGATCGTTGATGGTAAAGCGGTATCTACAACCGCCACATGCGAACAACGCATCATACTGACGTCACACGAATTCTACATCTCGCAAGCAGAATCTACCGTGCAACTAGCATACATACAACTTCCCAAAATCAACCGTTGGGCATGTGCCCGCCAGATATGACACCTATCTGATGGATGAATGAACTTTACTCCCTGTTCCTCATGCTATTGCTTACGAGATTTCTATAGAAAATATTAACGTCCTTATTGAATAGGTACTTAGTTGGTTAGTTTCCACATATATTTTTATGCCATTGCAGCAGTAGAGCTAAATAGTTTGGATGTAGTTTCGCTAAAGTTAAATTGGATTCTGCAAAACCCAAATACCGTTGGGAATTTTTGACTAACACTGTTGGGTCTGTATTTGAAGCAATTGTCTCGACACGTGTTGAAACAATAATCACTGAGTTCGCTATGAAGCGAGGTTTAATATTGAATTAGCAGTCTTCAATGGAAATGGGCATATATCAACTCCGACATGTGAACTACGTAGTTATCGAACTATTGGGAGCCTAGTTCCTAAAGTAATATTGCGACATATGTATACAGAGTGGTGCTGACAATACGACAATAAATTAAACATCGTGTACCCCAACACATTCTCAGTCTACCCATAAAAAATATATATAAATATAGCCATTAGTTTAGTCACAGGAAATTATTTTTCATTGTTCACATTTTCTACATGATATACATGTTGATAAGGACAGCCTCCGTGGCCTAGCGGTAGCGGTCGCGGCCGCTGCTCAAGGAGGCGCGGGTTCGATCCCCGCACAGTGCAAATATTTGTATGCATGTATATGAATATTAAGTTAGTATATGAATATAACAAAACGATATTCGTTAAAGGTTATTATTAGTATATGAATATAACAAAACGATATTCGTTAAAGGTTATACAGGTCTACGCCCCGACGTCTAAACACTCTGACGATGAGGTGGAGGCTATGTATGAGGACGTCAGTAGAGCCATACATTCCTCCAAAACCCACTACACCGTTGTCATGGGGGACTTTAACGCAAAACTGGGCATGCGACAGGCGGACGAGACGAAAGTGGGGCAATTTGGAGTTGGAAATCGGAATCCCAGAGGTCAGATGCTAATGGATTTCATGGAAAAGGAAGGACTCTTTGCGATGAATTCTTTTTTCAAGAAACCATTGCACCGCAAGTGGACCTGGCTCAGCCCCGATGGTCAGACCAAAAACGAGATAGACTTCATAATGTCAACGAGAAGGCAAGTGTTCAACGATGTCTCCGTGATCCATGCGGTTAAAACCGGGAGTGATCACCGTATTGTTAGAGGCATCTTGAACCTCAACATTAGGCTCGAACGCTCTCGACTTATGAAGTCTACGCTCCGTCCAGCGTCAACACAACTCCAAAACCCCGAGAGCTTTCAGATCGAACTACAAAACCGCTTCGAATGCCTCGGTGAATGCGTAGATGTGGACGACTACAACAACAGGTTTGTGGAAACTCTCCAAACGGAAGGGTCTAAGTTCTACAAAACTCTCCGTTCAAAAGGACAGAAGAAGATCTCCGGTCCCACCCGCCGGCTAATGGAAGAAAGACGGGAGGTGATCTTAAAATCCCCTGATGACGCTTCGCGTATCAGATGCCTTAACAGACAAATCTCAAAGTCTCTGACTCGCGATATACGCCAATTTAATACAAATTATATTAAAGAGGCTATCGAGCGGAACAAAGGCTCCAAAGTGTTCGCACGAGAATTGTCTGTTGGACAGAGTCTACTTGCGAAGCTGAAGACTGGGGATGGTAGGATCGTCACTTCCAAGCCCGAGCTTTTGGGTGAGATTGAGAAATTCTACGGAGAGTTATACACATCAACACACGCACCTGTTGTAAGCCTGGCTAATGATCCTAGAGCCAGACTAACCCGACACTACACCGACGATATCCCGGACGTCAGCCTGTACGTCAAGAACGATAAGGCGGCTGGAGATGATGGAATTACGGCTGAGCTTCTGAAAGCGGGTGGCAAACCGGTTCTTAAAGCGCTTCAGAAGCTATTTAATTCCGTCATTCTTAAAGGCGAAACTCCTAAGGCGTGGCACAGGAGCGTGGTGGTTTTGTTTTTCAAAAAAGGTGACAATACCCTCCTGAAAAACTACAGACCGATATCCCTCCTGAGCCATGTCTACAAGCTGTTTTCTAGGGTCATCACGAATCGTCTCGCTCGCAGGTTCGACGACTTCCAGCCTCCCGAACAAGCAGGCTTCCGAAAAGGCTTTAGCACCATAGACCACATTCATACGCTGCGGCAAGTTATACAGAAGTCCGAGGAGTATAACAAACCACTATGCTTGGCGTTTGTGGACTATGAGAAGGCCTTCGATTCGATTGAGACTTGGGCGGTGCTACAGTCTCTCCAGCGGTGCCAAATTGACCATCGATACATTGAGGTGATAAAGTGTTTGTACAAAAACGCCACCATGTCAGTCCGTCTCCAGGATCAGGACTCGAAACCGATCCAACTGCAGCGTGGAGTGAGACAAGGAGATGTCATATCTCCTAAATTGTTCACTGCTGCGTTGGAAGATGTCTTCAAGCTCCTGGACTGGAAAGGACTTGGCATCAATATCAACGGCGAGTACATCACTAATCTCCGTTTCGCAGATGATATCGTGGTCATGGCTGAGACCCTGGAAGACTTGGGCAAAATGCTCAATGACCTCAGCAGAGCTTCCCAACAAGTGGGTCTAAAAATGAACATGGATAAGACGAAGATCATGTCGAACTCTCATATCGCACCCACTCCAATTGTAGTTGGTTGCTCTGCACTCGAAGTTGTTGACGAGTATGTTTACCTGGGACAAACAGTCCAACTAGGTAGGTCCAACTTCGAGAAAGAGGTGTCTCGGCGAATCCAGCTCGGTTGGGCAGCGTTCGGGAAGCTACGCTACATCTTCTCGTCGTCCAAGATACCACAGTGTCTCAAGACTAAAGTCTTTGACCAGTGTGTGTTGCCAGTGATGACTTACGGAACTGAAACGTGGTCGCTCACAATGGGCCTCATACGAAGGCTCAGAGTCACACAAAGGGCAATGGAAAGAGCTATGCTAGGAGTTTCTCTGCGTGATCGAATCAGAAATGAGGAGATCCGCAGAAGAACCAAAGTCACCGACATAGCTCTGCGAGTCGCTAAACTTAAGTGGCAGTGGGCAGGGCACATTGCTCGTAAGACCGATGGCCGATGGGGCAGTAAGGTTCTGGAGTGGCGGCCACGTACTGGGAGACGCAGCGTAGGGAAGCCCCCAACAAGGTGGACCGATGACCTGGTGAAGGTCGCGGGAAGCCGATGGATGCGGGCAGCACAAGACCGGTCAGCGTGGAGAGCCTTGGGGGAGGCCTTTGTCCAGCAGTGGACGTCTATAGGCTGAAGAAGAAGAAGAAGAAGATATGAATATTTGCACTGGTCTGATCGTGCCTCGGAAAGCACGTTAAGCCGTTGGTCCCGGTTGCCATACGAACATCTAATGGCAGTCGTTACGGGTTGTTGGAGCCCTCAAAAGTCCAACAATTGGTCTAGCTGCAATGCTTCGATGTCGCCTTCGAGTTGTGGAGGTCAGACGGCAGTCGCTTCACGGAAAATGTCGCGAAAAAGTTTAGCCATATCAGCAGTTAGACTGGTAAAGCGGGCCCCAGAAACCAATGCTGAAAAAGCTTCGGATGCGACTGGGATTAACGCTGAGATGATGATTATGATGATGATGATGATGATACATGTTGATAAGGAAGCGCTTACAGGTTGATGACTGCCGCATCCAGCGGTACTAAACTTTAATAATAATGGCGCGAAATAACAAGTCGATACAGGAACGCGCTGTCGCCCGCTGATCGAAGGTCATTGACCCAATATTTTAAAGGATATTCTATTTCGTTTGCAATTTTATGCGATTTAGTTTGTTTGAAATTTTCATTTTTTTTATTGTTGGTGCTAGTTTTTTTCTATGGTTCAGGATTATTCCTATGAACCAGCATTGTCTGTGTTCTCATTTATTGTCGTATTGTCGGCACCACTCTGTATACGTGTAATACGGATAAATACATTACAAGTTTATGGAAAAACAACTTTAATTCCTACACAATAAAGTTCATCCTACACTACAATAAAACTTTTGCAATAGTGCTAGTTACTCAGAGATAAACTTCATCATCATCAACCTTTTTATCGTCGCACTGCTGGGCACAGGTGTCCTCTCATACAGAGAAGGATTGAGCGCTTGCTCAATGCGGGTTGGCAGACTTAAAGTCCAAGTTTCCTCAAGCTATTTTCTTTCACCATGTAATCAGTCATTGGTATCCAAGGTATACTTAGAAAGTACATATAACTTAGAAAAGTTACATTGGTACTTGCCTGACCTGGAATCGAACCAGTAGGCCACCTCACACAACTCAAAACGAAGAAAATAAACTTAATAGTCATTGAAATAAAGTTCGTACTTGTTTAACTTGAAGTACCGTAAATTTACACCATAAATAAAATTTGAATATACGGTATACCGTATAAAAAACATACTAATGTGCGCTAAAGCCATGATAATGGACACAGAAAGCTTTAAACTTGAGCGTGACAGGACCGGACATGTCCTACACAGGCCAGAATACTATTAGTACTATCGCGGTACGACGGACAGAGCTTCTGCGGGATCTCATGGCGACATGGAGAATGCGATTGTCGCAATCCAGTGCTGGGCACGCCACAATAGCGGCGGTAAGTCCCCTCTTTGAGGAGTGGCTAGAGAGGCGCCACGACGCTCTCACCTTCCGCCTCCGGAAGGTGAGGTCTTCAGAAGGTCCTTATCGGACACGGTTGTTTCAGGAGGTTCCTGTTCCGTATTAGGCGGGGGGAAACGCCAGGGTATCACCATTATGTGGATCGCCCTGAGGACACGGTGGAGTATACGGTGGAGGTCTGCGCGGCTTGGGTAGAGCACCGCCATGTACTCATAGCGGCGATCGGCGGCGATCTCTCGCGTCCGACCCAGGTCCAGGCCATGGTCTGGAGCGAGAGTGGATGGCAGGCCGTCACCTCCTCCTGCGAAGCAGTGATGCTGGCAAAGGAGGAGACGGAGCGCGTGAGGCAACGGGAATCACAGCGCCCTCACGCCACTAGCCGCCACAGGAGACACTCTGGTCGGGAGACGACACCTAACTACCAGCCACCGTAGGCGCGGGCCTACGGGCGGTGAGCAGTGGGCAGCTCGCCACCCGGTAAGGACCAGGCCCAAGTCGACAGCGCGTCGTGTTTCACGCGCGCCGCAAAGAGATGTCAGCACATCGTGACGGGGTCCACGAAGACCGATGTCTCCTGGGTCAGGGTTGCGGATTGGTTAAACAAGAAACTGTGGTCCTGGCCATCGCACAAGCAAGCGAAGAAACACGGGTGGGTTTTAGTCAGTACAAGTCTGACACTCCCTTCCGCTCCGCCCAGAGCGGGAGAAGTCATTTGATGATTTCTCACCCCAATAAAAAAGGGCTCATTTATACGCTGTTAAGTAGCAAGTACCTCATAACATGCCATATGTGTATACTCCACGGCTTGGCTCAGATGTAGCAAAAATGAATAACCGAATTATTTTTACGCACATTTTTATTCTTCTCGCTTAACAGCGATCACAAGCAGAATAAAATAAAAAAATATTATAAGTAGTCTAATTAGAAATAAATAGAAGATTTATTAAACATATATTTAGGTAATTACAGAAATCGTACTCACAAGATATTCTAGTGATAAACAATATTTTCACCAAATTCTCGTTGATAATCTGTCTTCACAGCCGCTTGGCATTTCATTTATGAAAACCGTCATGGCGTCGTTGTTACAAGTCGTTACACTCCTTTTATAACAATTTGCAGATAACAATAATTAGATTTACAAACTAGAATTTGCTAATTCGTTTTACTATTTCAAACACTCGATTTTAACATTGAATTAATTATTCATTGCTTAAGACGTTTAAATATTTATTTAAAACGCCATGTTTTTTCGCTTTATAAACAAAAGTTCAAAGAACTATTTCTATTAAACAAATATTACTTACGCATGTCGCTTTTTCATCATTAAATGAATTAACCTTAAATAACTGTATTCTTAAACCTCAGTTTGGATAAACCCTCAATTATGGATTGGGATTGCTATCAAAGTAACCGGAAATCCTAACCTAGCTTTCTACATTGAAAAGAAGCAAACTGACAAGAACAAATAAATCTAAACTAATTTATATCAATCCGGTCATATTAAGTCTGAACTTAAGGTTAATATTTTAAAGCTTTAAGTCAGCCTAGCGCCGACTTGTATGATAGAGCAAGGAATCGAGTCGTATTGCGTGCGCCTACAATATGACTTCGCAACATTTGTAATTTGTATAAAATACACTTCTGCATTACAAACCAGGCTACATAACGCTTTTTTCAGCTTTTCGTATTGTAAACCAGACTTCTACTTAAGATGTTTTAATTTTAATTTAATAAGTAAAGTAAATAAAACTACAACAGTACGTACGATGCCATCACGGTATTTCAAGAGGATGATGCTGGGACGAGTTGACTCCTACCAAAAAGGTAGGCACCCTTTTGTTTTTGTTTGAAATGGGAAATCATCAAATGATCTCTCCCGCTCTGGGTGGAATGGAAGGGCGTGTCAGACTTTTACTGACTAAAACCCACCCGTGTTTCTTCACTTACCTATGCGCCAGGGCCACGGTTTCTTAAGGTTGGCACCCTCAAAAGGCGAAATTGTGTGGAAAAAGTAGACGCAAAATGTTTGCCAATACAATCGCAAGCCCAAACAATTAAGTACATTAAGCAACTTTTAAATGGATTTTCTGTATTCGTTGTAACTTGATGTTATTACGCACATCTCGACTTCGTAACGTTATTTCAAAAAAGAATCGCTTTTAAATTTTGTTATGTATGATCATCATTATCATCATAATTTCAGCGGAAACATGTCCACTGCTGGACATAGGCCTCCACGGATCCACTCCACTCCAAGGATCTCCTAGACGACCAGTGAGCGCCTCCCGCATCCAGTGGTTTTTCGCGACCCTCACCAGGTCGTCGGTCCACCTTGTCGGGGGCCCCACGCTGCGACTTCCGGTGCGTGGTCGCCACTCGGGAACCCGTCGGCCCCATCGGACATTGTTCCTGCGGGCAATGTGCCGACTCACTGTTACTTAAGTCTTGCAATTCTTCGGTCTAAGTCAAGGTCCAGTTCTTATTGAAGGAGTCCAGTTCATATCACTATCACGTTCATTCAATCTAAAATCAATTCCAGATATGAGGGCGAGTTCATGCAAGGCTGGTTCCATGGTCACGGCGTGTTCTGGCGAGCTGATGGCATGAAGTTCGAAGGAGAGTTCCGCGGAGGAAGAGTATGGGGACTAGGTAAGGTTAAAAACTTAGGAATCGATTGGTTTTTTTTTAATTTCATTGGTAACCCATTTTTTTTTATAGCGAAAATCAATCTATTATACAATATGTAAAGAAAACCCTGTTCGATCCGTGAAGGTATTGTTAGGTATCGATAATTGATTCTACTAATGGATACAAAGCCGGGCTAAGCTTAAAAAAAACCCCTAAAAAAATAAATATTATTTCGCAAAAAGAGGTAACTTAATACATGTGCGTTAAGCAACCCTACCGCAGGCGGCGGGGGACAGGTCACGCAGCACGTGGTCGCGTCGCTATTCGCTCATAATAATACCGGTGTTGTCACTTTTTTTAAAAATGACTAAATTTCAGGGAAATTGGAATTAATTCCCGGGAAAAAAAGATTATTTCAAAATTCATTAGTATTGTTACTATGATGATTATGTGAAATTTTATATTATATTTGGTCAAGTGTTTACCTAACCTTTATTATCCTCACGGGTCGGAAAGGGTTTTCATTACATATTGTATATATAAATAAATAAATAAAAAATCAATAGATATAAAAAGTACATCGGAATCCTATCATTGGAATTTTTAGAACTGTGATGTTTCCACCGCTAGGCTTAGACATACCAAAAAATAATACACCTAATTGTTTTTATCCAGCGAGAAGTATAAAAATACTTCTCGCTTAACAGCGATCACAAACAAATTAAATAAGCCTTTATATCTCAATTAATTACAAAAATCGTACTCACAAGATATTCTACTGAAAAACAACATTTTCACCAAATTCTCGTCGATAATGTGTTGAAGACACATGAATAATGAGAATTTGGTGAGCCGCTTGACATTTCTTTTATAAAAACGTAATGGCGTCATTGTGACAAGTCATTACACCTTTTTATTATAACAATTTGCAGGTAATAATAATTAGAGTTACAAACTATAATTGGTTTTACTATTTCTAACACTCGATTTTAACATAGAATTAATTATTTATTGCTCAAGACGTTTAAACATTTATTTAAAACATGCGCCATATTTTTTCGTTATCTCAATAGTAGGTCAAGCAACTATTTATATTAAACAAATATTAATAAAAATCCTTTATTAAACTAACATATATATGTCGCTTATTAATCATGAAATGAATTAACCATAGATAAGATATTTTCATAAACCTCAGTTTGGACAAACTCTCAACTATGGATTGCTATCAAAGTAACCGGAAATTCTAACGTAGTATCCTACATTGAAAGGAAGCAAACTGAGAACAACAAATAAATCTAAGGTAATTACAGCTAGCCAGTCATATTACCTGTTAAGTCTGAACTTAAGGTTAATATTTTAAAAGTTTAAGTTAGCCTTACGCCGACATTTCAGTAAATAAACTGAATAAATAAAAAAACATGGTTAATTTATGTATACAATTGCTATAGCTAATATTATACTTGCCTTTTTTGTTCTGGATGGGAAATCATCAAATGACCTCTTCCGCTCTGGGCGGAGCTGAAGGGTTTGTCAGACTTTTACTGACTAGAACCCACCCGTGTTTCTTCACTTGCGTGTGCGCCAGGGCCACGGTTTTTTTTACCAACCCCCATCCTGTCCCAGGAGGCATCGGTCTTCGTGGACCCCGTCATGATGTGCTGACATCTCCTTGAGGCGCGCGTGAAACACAATGCGCAGTCGACCCGGGCCTGGTCCTTACCGGGCGGCGAGCTGCCCACTGCAATTACATATACATTGTAGCGCGTCGCGCGGTCGTGTTATGTTACTAAAACTCAGATAGTTAGAACGTTGTATATTGCACGTAAGTAAAGGAGTACAATGTATACTATGACGTGTTCAATAACGTGATGTAAGATAAGTGTGAACAGGACTAGAGTGTAAACGCGACTCGATATAAGAAAAGAATGTGTATGTACACGAGTGAAGACAGGAATAGCATGTGTCTCTTACAGGCTATGCACTTACTTAAATAAACTAGCTATCTCTAAACAATAGTGGGGTGGCCAATAGAAAATCAGCTTGCTGTGCCGTAGAAATCCTCGGGGTGGCGCGTGCGTCCTCGATGCTGATTCGTTGATCGAGGGAGGCCGCAGCGTGTGATTGGTCGGTGTAGAGAGCGCGCCAATTTACAGTTCACGTGTAAGGCAGTTCGCTATGGTTTCCACGGTCTCATCGGCCGTTGGGTCACCAGATGTGCTTCCGGAGTTCCGGGGTTAGATTTATAGGCACTCTCGCGCTGGGCGGTAGGCACCCTCGCGCTGGGCGGTCGGGACGCCCGCCATGACTTCCGCGATCCCAGTGTGATTTATAGGAACCCTATCGCGGCAGGTCGTCGGAATTGTGTAGCATGTGTGTGGCTGCTACAAAATGATAAGTTTAGGTTGATAATAGCTTAAACAAAAGATCAGCTTTTTCACTGAATTCATGATCCCAATCAATTTGTTAAATCAATTTTTTAAACAATTCTACTCTCTCTCTCTCTCTCGCATTAAATTGAATATATTCCACCAACAAACGCTATACTTCACCTAGCTTGGATCCCATGGTCGCTTTCAAATTGAATAACATTTCAAATTGTGACACTGAAGCAAAATCAAATTATAAAGTTATCAAACGATAACCAAAAACAATAGTCCACTTAAACCAATACTCAACTAGTTGAGTAATAACTTAAACAAAAGTTTAGAGCATCTATACAACAACTGTGTATATTCAATTGTATTAATTCACGTGATACGAGACAATATGCACGTGTGTTTTGTTTAATGAAGTAAACAATTACGAGAAATAAATAAATTGATTTGTGTCTTCAATATACAACGTTATTTTTTATTTATGCGAAACGTGAATACAGTTTGTTCAGAACAAGCAACTGAATCGATTCCAATATAATTTTCACACCATTCTATATAATTATTTACCCAAATACATTTAGAAATTGTTGCAGCATGTTTAGCGAGCGCGAAACTTAGGTTACGGTAGATCATCGCCCGCGCAACAGCTGACGCCAGAGGTCAATGCACTGCTCGTCCGCCCAACCCGAGCGTGGACCATATTTTTGTAAGGACAGACAAGTAGGATAACAAGCTCATAACTTTGTTGTTTTTCATGATATCTTTTTGAAATTTTGTTCATACATTCTATATTTAAAAATACTGGACACGTGTTTCGAGTTAAAAAATAATGTTGTTTAAGTAGTCTATCGCATGTAATCTATCGGTTTTCATGACTTTACAGTTGCTAGATGAACTTAGTATTTTTTTTTTTTACTTTTAGAATGTCTCTAAATCCATAATAAATCTCTGCCCATTCTAAGGTTGCCTGAAAGAGATTTCATTAGTGATAACGCCGCCCATTGGATATTTTGTAGAGTAGAATGTATTTTTTTATGTAATGTATGTTGTTGGTGTATAGTAAAGTATATATTGTAAATATAATAAAGTATTAAAGATAAAAAAAAATATGTTATTACATTAGATATACTTATTTTATCTTAAACCGTGTTTCGATAATATAAGAAAAACCATTTTACTTTTTTATTCCTTTGAATTTCTATGACTAGATCACAGTATATTTTCATTATACGGTCATTCGTGTAAAATAAGCAATCCGATTAAGTACCGTAGAAGGCTATGTAATACTTTAATTAAAAATAAAAATATTTTAAACCTTTCATTGACACGTTTAGAATAAACATTTTTGCTTTATCAACATGAATAAATGTGTTAGCTGCTATTATACAAACTCATAGAAGTGCACACATCTTCTCAAAGGCTTTAACACGTTTATTCGTATGAACTCGGGGACCCAAAAAGCGTTTAACAATAGCATAACAGACTTTTATACTTGTGATATAATTCCATGATTTTACCCTGGAATAAAGACATCAAATGATATAATAGGCGTATTTTAAGTAAAAATAATATTTTAAAAAAATTAGAAGGTGTTGCATAGGTCAATGAAACGAAAAATGCAAGAAAATAAAATTTGTGTAAGAGCTCTTGCACGTTTATTCTGTGGATCCATCGATATGTATGAATAAACTTAAGATCAAGCTCGTTTTTCGAAGCCAATTACTAGAACGACTCCAGGTTATCTGTACGCCTAAGAGTATGTACCATAGACACCATTCTTTACGTCCACCGACAATACTTCAAAGCGTTGTCGATAAAATTAACTGAATCCAGAAGTGTCTTGTTTGCTCTCTTTGTAGGAAGGTCTCAAATTGGAGTTCTCAGTTGGCCGTCTTATAACAAACGTTGAAGCAAAAAGCGATTCTAGCTTAGCCTAGGACTAGGCCTAACAAGAATATTGTAAAAGCTCTACAGCAGTTGAAATTGGTCTAAACTAAGTTGATTCGTTCGTCCTGTTCCAGCATGATGCCTGGTGATGCCGTACAGGGAACGGGTCTGTGCAGTTGTGTTGCGATCTTGAAAATGTTAAAGTACCGGGAGTTTGGTCGTGGAGGGTCTCCAGATCAATCTCCCTCTGGCGCAGCATCGCTGGTCAGTTCTTGGGCTTAACATTGCATCACCTCGCTCAACTGCCGTCTTCCTTCCTATTCACGACGGTTTTTTCAGTGAATAGGCTATTAATAAACTAGCGCGCTTTACTATCAACGATTGCATCACTGCTTATCATCAGGCAGGATTGCGGTAAAGCAGTAGCTTAAAATTATAAAAAAAAGAACCCCTTGGGAAAATAGGACTTATTCCAGTCGGATCCCCGGACGGACTGTCTGATCCCCGTTTTTCCGGTTGGATTCTATTTTTTTATTCGAATTATTATTTTTAGTTCGTATATTAGCATGGAGAAGAAATGATCCGTTAAGTTCGTCCGTTCATTTTTGAGATCAGTCACGATCTATCACAACGATAAGACCCAATCAAGTAAAGACACTAAGTCACTTGTTCAAAAGATAATCTCCCCGAACTACTTAAGCTATAAGTCCGTAGCCGGAGAAAAATGAAAAATGAGGGCGTTCTGAATAGCGAAAATAAAGGTGATATCGCCTCCGATTTCCTTGTCCCGAAGCTAAACTAAATTACGTTCAGTAGAACTTTTTCTTTTCATTTCATTAAAGAATGTTCAGACGATTTTTTAAAAAAAATATTTAAGGGCATTTGTCTGCGTGGACATGAGAGTCCTAACGTTACCTAAATTTAGTTACCTTCAAGTACAATATAAAATAAGAAACTAAAAGGGAAAGAGTCATTGAGACAGAACTAGGTATATTTTAAACAATAGACAATGCAGTGTCAGATGTTGGGTTTGCTTAAATATTTAACGAAATCTCCTTGGTCGCATTTATTTCTTATAAATTTCGGCATCAAAACCTCTTTTCTCCTGTCGATATATATATCACTTTTAAGACAGAATATAAATACTAGTTTTCGCTCGTAAAATTTCAGACATTCCATAAACCGCCTAAGGTAGGCGTGAATCATTAAACATGAATACTAAAAATACGTCAATTTATGTCAGGCACTGGCTAATTTAACAAGAATGTATTTTCAAAGCGGACTTCTGATTTTCTAAGAATCGGTCCGTCAGGAATGTCAAATAGATATGCCGATGTCAATTCTTAGAAGGTACTGGTATTTACGTTATGCTATCTCTCGACAACCTGACGCTGCCATGAAAAATAAAACAGATTATGGAGAGAGAGAGATTTGTTTCAGGGTTTATAGTTTATTCGTTTATGAACCATACAAGGTTGATACACAGTTAATCACTATACTAAGAACACTGGATTGGGAACGAATACCCATATTATAATTGTTTCACGCGTAACAATGGCGGCGCGAGGGAGCTGTGCGGGGGAAAAGAAATACGTGTCTGCGCAGTAGGCGTGTGGGCCGCGGACTATCGTATGCATCACGCAGCTTCCTCGTAACGGCCACTTGGGAAACAGATAGCTAGCTTATTGAGTTATTATCTATAACGTTCAGGAACGCGACCGCGGGACGCTCGCATTGGAAGGGATTGCGTATGGTTTGCTACACACTCCCCCTCCAGTCCTGGAGGACGCCCTCGGTCCTGGACTGGCGCACTAACTGCAGCATTAGCTGGTCGTCCGCGATTTCGTGTTGGAATAACGGGTTTTGGTAAGACTTCGTCGCTACCTCGATAACGTGTTAGGTCTTCGGAATGATATTTGCCTATATCTACATGTGGTTGTTCTGTGCTCGCGATGTTGTAAGTTGTTGGACTTACCTTTTTGGTGATCTGGTAAGGGCCATCTCGGCGAGGATAGAACTTAGAAGTGAGGTCTTTTGACCCTTTGCTCAATAAATGAGATTTAAGCAAAACTAAATCACCTACCTCGAAGGTGTTAGATGGTCGGCGGGAAGCGTCGGCGTACTGCTTTGTCTTGTCCTGCTGGTTCTCGAATTTGATATCAAAAGATTGGAGTTTCAGAGCCCAACGGACTAGTCTGCCTGCTGGTGATTTGAGTGATAGCAACCAGCGCAGAGGTTGATGGTCACTGCCAATCACGACTGGTTGGCCATCTAGGTAAGCCCGAAAACGCTCCACCACCCACACTACAGCGAGTGCTTCCCGCTCCGTGGTGGAGTAGTTGCGTTCAGCTGTGTTGAGGAGTCGGCTAGCGTATTCAATTGGCCTTTCCTGATTGCCGTCGCCCTGTAATAAAACTCCACCCAAAGCGGAGTTACTTGCGTCTGTACGCAGAATGAAGGGACGACTGAAATCGGCTTGTATCAATATTGGAGCTGTGGTCAATAGGCTCTTCAGCGTATTAAATGCTTGGGTCTGTTCTGAGCCCCAAGACCATGCTTGATTTTTCCTGGTCAAGCGTGTCAATGGTTCGCCAACTTTTGAGAAGTTGGGTATGAATTTTCTGAACCACGAACATGTTTGTAAAAAGGTTCTCAGGTGCTTTAAGTTTCCTGGTACCTTCATCTCGAGTATAGCGCTCACCTTCTCTGGGTCGGTGGAAACACCATTTTGTGTAATAACGTGACCGAGATATTTAACGCTTTCTCGAGCAAAAGCGCACTTCTCCCTATTCGCATGGAGGTTAAATTCGGTCAGACGTTTAAAAACTGCCTCGAGGTCTTGTAGATGCTGTTGGTATCCCTGAGATATCACCAACAGATCGTCTAAATATGCTAATAATGTTACATCTTGTAAAGCAGAGCAGGATCGGAGACGGTCGATGAGTCGCTGGAAGGTGGCTGGCGCGTTGCGGAGACCAAACGCCATCCTTTTAAACCGATAAGTACCTAAAGGACAGATAAAAGCAGTTTTGTCTCTATCAGCATCTCTTACCTTGACCTGCCAATATGAAGATCGAAGGTCTAGCGTACTCATGTAACAGTCCCGTTTTGTGTTCTGAAGTAACTCGTCGATGCGTGGCATCGGATATGTGTCAGCTTTGGTGACTGCATTCAAACGCCTGTAGTCGACGCAGAAGCGGATACCACCATTGGACTTCGGTACCATCAGTGCCGGTGAGCACCAAGCTGATTCACATTCTCTCCATATGTGGCCCCACGTTGGGCGCCACATATGGAGAGAGAGAGATTTGTTTCAGGGTTTATAGTTTATTCGTTTATGAAACATACAAGGTTGATACACAGTTAATCACTATACTAAGAACACTGGATTGGGAACGAATACCCATATTATAATTGTTTCACGCGTAACAATGGCGGCGCGAGGGAGCTGTGCGGGGGAAAAGAAATACGTGTCTGCGCAGTAGGCGTGTGGGCCGCGGACTATCGTATGCATCACGCAGCTTCCTCGTAACGGCCACGCGGGAAAGAGATGGCTAGCTTATTGAGGTATTGTGAAGGGATTGCGTATGGTTTGCTACAAGATATTATAGTTCAGAAGTTTTATTAAAACGAGATAAAAAAAAATATTGAACTCGGTATCATTTACGATGTATTAAGCCAAATACTACGAACTTATAAATAGTTAAATGAATAAAAAGAAAAGCAAAATGGATTACGTGATCTCAATAACCATCATCATCATCTCAGCGTTAATTCCAGTCGCATCCGAAGCTTTTTTTTCAGGTTCGCTTTACCAGTCTAATTGCTCATTTGGCTGAACTTTGATATTTTCTGTGAAGCGACTGCCGTCTGACCTCCACAACCCGAAGGCGATATCTAAGCATTGCAGTTAGACCAATTGTTGGACTTTTGAGGGCTCCAACAACCTGTAACGACTGCCATTAGATGTTCGTATGGCAACCGGGACCAACGGCTTAACGTGCTTTCTGAGGCACGACCAGACCAGTGCAAATATTTATATTCATGCATACAAATATTTGCACTGGGTGGGGATCGAACCCGCGCCTCCTTGCGCAGCGGCCGCGTTCGCCACCGCTACGCTACGGAGGCTTTCAAATAACCAATAACCATCTGATCTCAATAACCATCGACACTAATTACTACAAAACGTTCGTACACTCCGAGGTCCGTCCGGCCAATAAGTACCCTGTGTCTTCTAGGGACTCATATTATAGGGCTGATGATAATATCAGAGAACTCCTTACAATACTTTAACTTGCATACCTACTTCTTTAATCCGATGGTCGATGGAGCAGACGAGTTCTGGAGTGGAGGCCGCGGTTTTGGTAAGCTTAGTGTAAGAGGACTCCCCCCTCCCCCTAAAATTAATGGATGACCTTAATACGGTTTCTGGGACTGATATGCGTGGCGTAGCCTGGAAGAGACGTATGTACGGAGCCTAAATAACGGAACTATGTCCGTACATAGTTCCGTTTTTTAGGCTCCGTATACATGTATAGGCCCATGCCTATGTATGTATTTATATAATTATCATCATCATCGACCTTTTTATCGTCCCATTTCTGGGCACAGGTCTCCTCTCATATAGAGAAGGATTGAGCGTAATAACCACGATTCCTCAATGCGAGTTGGCGATTTTAGACTTAAAACCCAGGTTTCCTCAAGATGTTTGCCTTCATCTTGTATTTATGTATGGAGTAAATTAATTGACTTATTTAGACCAATTATTATAATTATTTTTCTTTTATCAAGGCGTTAACTGTCAGCTTACTAAGCCGACATTTTATTTAATAATAAATTATTTTTAGTCTACCTCTTCAACTTAAGATGTTATAATTACACGAAAATTTCGTTGAAAATCGTGTTGATTTAAGTCTCCTATGAGGAAAAACGGACGAGAAAATCCACGGTTAAAACAATATTTCAAACGTATAACCATCGACACTATTTATCACAAAACGTCCGTACACTCCGAGGTTCGGCTGCCCAGTAAGTACCCTGTATCTCCTAGGGACTGATATGATAGGGCTGATGATGATATCAGAAAACTCCTTACAATACTTTAAGTTATTACTTACGTTACTTTACCTTCAGTTTAATCTCGAACTTTTATTGCACGTTTCGCGGGATAAGATTCACGAATTACCTATGAATGGTGGTTGTATCACTTGGAACTTGACGCCTTGATAAAGATAAATGGGATTTATTACAATCAAGATCATATCATCACCATCATCATCATCTCCAGATCATCCTCTGGCGCAGCATCGGTTAAACATTGCATCACCTCGCTCAACTGCCGTCTTCCTTCCTATTCACTCCGTTTCTTTGAGTGAATAGGCTTAATAAGCTAGTGCGCTTTACCATCAACGATTGCATCACTGCTTACCATCAGGCGGGATTGCATTCAAGCACTAGTTTATAACTATTAAAAAAAAAACAATAAAACCTTTCTGCACATCTGGAATGTCGACGAATGAACATTGAAGAACACCCACATCTAGCCTATAACCTACCAGCCAAATGGGAACTGGAAAGGGTTTCCTACAATTATCTAAGTGTACGATACAAGAATTGTTTTTAGTGTTTGTTGTTTTATCACGGTTCATGAGGTACTGTCTGGTGATGGATAGATAGACAGACGGATAATGGAGTCTTAGTAATAGGGTTTTGTTTTAACCCTTTGGATACGGAACCCTAAAAATGATATTACTACTATAATTTTGGTTTTTAACCGACATCAAAAAAAGAAGGAGGTTCTCAATTCGTCGAAATCTTTTTTTTTAAGTTTTTTCACCAATTACTCTAAGTCGCCTGGACCGATTAGCAAAATTCTTTTTTTTTTGTTCAAAAGAGAATACTTTCCAGATAGTCCTATAGTTACCAGGTCAGGTGAAAGACCAGAGAAATCAAGGGGAACATTCAAAAATCGTAGGGGCGACTAGTGAATTTCTAAGTATTTTCATTAGGTATTTTAAAGCACTACAATTTAATAAATGTTTGGAGTAGATCTGATAATAGAGCCCGGAGACAGTCGAAGGAACTCCTCAACGATTCACCGCAGCTACCTCGTATTTTTTTTATATTCATTAATATTCAGCAAGCTTAAAGCTTTCACGTAAAGGGGAATCCGCCATATTGGGCCGAAAATCTGAAATGATCCCTGAAACCTTGAACCTGAATTGTGGTCGGCGAAGTCCTTACATTTTTTAACTATTGCTTTGAATCTATAACTTGTTCAGCAATTTTTTAAAGCTAAAGAACCGACGAAAAGTACCCTTTTGTCCAAGGTCACCTTTAATTTAATTTTGCGTTTATATTTTCTCTTTCGTACTGTAATTTTATCCATACTAATATTATAAATGCGAAAGTAACTCAGTCTATCTGTCTGTCTGTTATGCTTTCCCGCTTAAACCTCTTTTTTATTATTTTATAAACTAGCGCTTGACCGCAATCCCGCCTGATGGTAAGCAGTGATGCGATCATTGATGGTAAAACGAGCTAGTTTATTAAGAACTTATTCACTCTAGCCTTGAAGACACTCAAATTGTAGTGTGACGGAAACACCACCGCTGGCAAATTGTTCCAGTCCCTCGATGTTCGCGGAATAAAAGAGGAAGCTTCGTCCGGATCGTAGTGGTGTTAACAACGTGAGGATGGAAAGTCGCCGTACGACGGGTCGTCCGATGGTGGAACGGAGATGGGGGAATTAAATCATGCAATTCCCTTGCACACTCACCAGAATGCATACTATAGAAGACCGAAAGGCTGGCTACTCTACGCCTGTGCTCCAGGCTTTGGAGACCGTTTCGAGTTAAATCTGGGTCCCCAATCAACCTCTTCGCACGTCTCTCCACTGAGTCCAAAGTAGCCAGGTGACATTTCGAAGCACCAGCCCAAATGTGGCTGCAGTACTCTACACACGAGCGGACCTTTGCTTTGTACAACATTAGAAGCTGCCCCGGTGTGAAGTACCGCCGGGCCTTTGCAATGACGCCAAGTTTTCTGGCAGTCACCTTGGCCTTGGACTCAATGAACCGCCCAAAGTTGAGTTCGAGGAAATCTCAATACCCAAAAGCTGAAGGCGGTCGGTGCACTCCAAGGATACATTCTGAAAAGTAGGAGCCAAGGTGAACGGACTCCTTTTGGCCGTGAAAAGACACGCTTGTGTTTTGGCGGCATTGAATGCTACAAGATTGGCTTTACCCCATTCGGAGACTGCCTGAAGTGCAGCACTCGTACGCTCTACCATGGCCTCTCTTTCGGACCAGATTGATTCCTTACTAGCCCGAGCTTCCGGCAGGTACCTTTTATTGAATTTGATGTTCCCGTGGTAAATCTAAAAAGCGCGATATAACCGAATTCCACGCGGGCGAAGCCGCGGGCGGAAAGCTAGAAAATAATAAAATGTATTTAAATAGGCATTTTATGTTTCAAGTGAGTCTCCTTTATCTGTGTTCCTCCTTTGTCTCCTATAACAAAGACATAATATTTTGTAAATAATTTCTTCCCTAAATCTTAACTTTGTCCCTAAAGTGCCGCAAAGGCACTCATTGTGAACTTGACAGGATTTTTTTTAGACAAGATTACATAAACTAATCTACAAAGAGACCGTTCTTTGTAGATTAGTCTAGTGTAGAACTTACATATATGGCCTAAAAATAAATTACATATACGAATCTACAAAGAGACCGTTTTTTGTAGATTAGTTTAGTGTAGAACTTACATATATGGCCTAAAAATGCTTTTAACCAGTAGTTCAAAGCGTTTTTAGTAGTGGTTGTGGAGGTTCTAAAAATTCTACTACTCTTCAAAGTATTTTTAGCTCATATTTGTAAGTAACATTCTTAACATATTAGAAAAGTAAATACATACGACAAAGGGATATGTCTTTTAAATCTTTTTTAGTCGTCCTCCGTGGCGCAGCGGTCAACACGCCTGCCTGCGACGTGGAGGCCCCGGGTTCGATCCCCGGCCAGGTCATAAATGAAAACGATCTTTTCCTGATTGGTCTGGGTCTTGGATGTTTATCTTTATATGTATCTATTATAAATATATTATCGTTGAGTTAGTATCCCATAACACAAGTCTCAAGCTTACTTTGGGGCTAGCTCAATCTGTGCGAGTTGTCCGTATACAATATGTAAAGAAAACCCTGTCCGATCCGTGAAGGTATTGTTAGGTAGCGATAACTGATTCTACTAATGCCTACAAAGCCGAGCTAAACTTTAAAAAAAAATCCGCCTAAAAAATTAAATATTTTATCGCAAAAAGAGGTAACTTAAAACATGTGCAGTATGCCATACAGGCGCGGGCGAAGAGGGGCAGGGCATGCGGCACGCGGCCGCATCGCTATTCGCTCAGAATTATACCGTCAAAAATAATGTTGTCACTTTTTAAAAATTACCAAATTTTGGGGAAGTTGGAATTAATTGGTGGGAAAAAGAGGTTATTTCAAAATTCACTAGTATTGTTACTATGATGATTATGTAAAATTTCATATTTTATTTGGTCATATGTTTACCTAACCTTTATTATCCTTACGGGTCGGACAGGGTTTTCTTAACATATTGTATATTTATTTAATAGCTTTCCGCCCGTGGCTTCGCCGGCGTGGAATTCGGTTATATCGCGTTTTTTAGATTTCCCTCGGGAATATCTATAATATCTATCTATAATATTTTTCAATAAAAGGTAGCTTATGTCCTTTCTCAGGGTCTAAAGATTGTCTGTGCCAAATTTCATCAAAATCGGTTGAGAGGTAAGCAGGAAAGCGTAACAGACAGACAGACAGAGTTACTTTTGCTTTTATAATATTAGTATGGATTTTAAAATTTTATACTTTTACTTTAAAACATTAAATTTCTGTTGTCTCAAGAGCTGCGGTGGCTTATTGGTATCGGTCGCGATGTACAACTTGCGGGTCATAGGTTCGAACCCCATTCAGGCGTTTTACTTTATGTATATTATTTCATCACCGCTGCTCTCAAAACGGTGAAGCAAAACATCGTGAGGAAATCGAAATGTTCTGGAGCTAAAAACTTCGAAGACATGTGACATCTACCAACCCGCACTGGGCAAGCGTGGTAGATTACGGCCCACTGCCTCTCACCTAGAGGAGGCCTGTGTCAAAACAGTGGGGACATTATAGGCTGATTATGTTATCTATTTTGTCTCTTTAGATCACTAAGGTTGTAACTGTTACTTAGTTCGATCTTATCAATATACAGACTGGTGCTGATAATACGACAATAAATTAAACATCGTGCACCTCAACACATTCTCAGTCTATCCATAAAAAATCATATAAATATGCCCATTAGTTTAGTCACAGGAAATTATTTTTCATTTTTCACATTTTCTACATGATGTACCAAACTTTAATAATAATGGCGCGAAAAAAGCAAGTTGATATAGGATCGCGCTGTCGCCGATCGGAGGTCAATGAACCAATATTTTTAAAGTATGTTCTATTCTGTTTGCAATTTTATGCGATTTAGTTTGTTTGAAATTTTCATTTTTTTTTTTTTTTGATGTTAGGTTTGGTTTTTTATTTGTGATGAAAACACAAACCATGCTGGTTCATAAAAACAATCCTAAGATTATTTATATGAACCAGCATTGTTCGTGTTTTCATTCATTTTCGTATTGTCAGCATCACTCTGTAGATGGCGCTACGTGTCTATAATTCATCTATGTCTATGTTCTAAGTTACGGGGTCGGTTTCCCGCTCCAGTGGGCCATTGTGTGGGGACCCGTCTATATTTCATTTCAAATGGTTTAGTTTACCTTACCAAAACAACCAAGCAATTAACAAATTTGCTTAAACACTCAAATAGTGTCAAAATGGTGTGTATTACTATTTGTCTATTTTATAATATCCTCTTTAATATTAACTTTGTATGCATGAAAGTTGTGGGGTTGTGTGTGCATGTGTGTAGTTTGTGAATTGTTATGTGTTTGTTGGTCTTTCTCGCAAAAACTCCTTAACGGATTTTGATGAAATTTGGTACCCTAATGGTTTTGAACCAGGATTAACATTTAGGATAGATGTTAACTGGGTACTCCCACGGTATTGAAACTAATGCAGGTAAAACCGCGGGGCGCAGCTAGTTTTACTTATAAATCTGTATCTAACCTCTACCTTTGAAGTGTTCACAATAAGACCATTTAATTCATAACTTCATTCTTGTAAGCCATCAAAGCTTTACAATTAGACCAATTGTTGGACTTTTGAGGGCTTCAACAATCCGTAACGACTGCCATTAGATGTTCGCATGGCAACCGGGACCAACAGCTTAACGTGCTTTCCGAGGCACGACCAGACCAGTGCAAATATTCATATTGATGCATACAAATATTTGCATTGCGCGGGGATTGAACCCTCGCCTCCTTGCGCAACTTCATTCTTGTAAGTATGTAACTAGTATTTGAAAACCTTAACTGTGATGCGAGGACTGATGGCGATATTATCCACCAGCTTCAAAGCTGAAGAGTTTGTTTGAACGCGCTAATCTCAGGAACTACTGGTCCGATTTGAACAGTTTATGCGTTGGATAGCTCATTAATCCAGGAAGAATTTAGGCTATACAACATACACACGCTGCGACCAGTAGAAGCGGAGCATTTATAAAAGAAACTCATCGAAACCTACGCGGACAAGGGTTGAGGGAAAATGTAATATTTCCGCATTATTGGCAGCTGGCATACTATTGAGAGGTTTTAGGTGTGATATCTAAGAATTTAATAATTGTTAGTAAATTATGATGAAAAATTCGGAGGTAGGCCATAATGTCGGCTGCCTAACGTTGCATCACCTCGCTCAACTGCCGACTTCTTTCCTATTTACTAAGTTTTTTAAGTGAATATGCTTAATAAACTACATTAACTAACTTAGCTTACACGTGCAGAAGACAGCAATGGAAAGCGAACAAGTTATAAAACCGTGGCATTTTGATAATATCCAGGAATTGAAACATAATAGGTATGTAATATGATTACACGCGTGCAGAAGACAGGAAAGGGAAGAAGATAAAACCGGGCCTTCTTAAAAGCAAGCGACACGGTTGGTGCAGTGGCTAAGCGATCGACTGCTGTGCCACGTGTCGTAGGTTCGATTCCCGTACGGAACAAATACTTGTATGTATGGCCTACTGGTAATTGTTCCGGTTCTGGCTGTTTGTGTATGTGAGTTTAAGTGCTTGCAAACGCACCCATCATACAGGAGAAATTCCTAGTCTATACTAGGAATTACTTATTAATCTATACTAATATATAAAGCTGAAGAGTTTGGTTTGTTTGAACGCGCTAATCTCAGGAACTACTGGTCCGATATGAAAAATTCTTTTTGCTTTGGATAACCCTTTAATTCAGAAAGGCTTTAGGATATATTACATCACACTGCGAAAATTAGGAGTGGAGCATATCGCAACCTACGCGGGTGAAACCGCGTGGCGCAGCTAGTTATTAATATTATAAATGTGTAGCAGTACCTACCTACAATAACACCACAAAATGAACAACGCACCATACTGACATACTGACGTCACACGAATTCTACATCTCGCAATCAGAGTTTTCCGTACAATTAACATACATACAACTTGCCAATATCAACCGTTGGGCAAGTGCCCGCCAGACGTAACACCCGTCTGGTCGGAAGATCCTCCCTTTTCTATGGAGGATGAATGAACTAAGTACTCCCTGTTTCTCATGCCTCCACAAATGTAATAAAAAACAAAATAAACAGGGAACAATAACAATCTCGGTACTCTCTCGTCGAAAAGTTATTCGTTCTCCTTTTAGGAATGATTTTTCAATTGACAGATCGTTTTTATTGGTGAATTAAAATTGACGTGTGACAGTTTTCATTTGAAAGAACTGTCACTCCAAAATTACTTGGCGCTGAAAAAATCATTCCCTTTTGCTTTTAATCTCATACCTACAATGATATACCTTGAGATTGAAAGTAGAACCTAGAAATACTTTGAGCTTTGTCCTATATTATTTTTAATCAAAATCTTTTTATAATAAAAAAAAATCTCGGTGGTGGGCCATAACATCGGCTGCCGGCAGAACTTACCACCCACCAGACAAAGTCTTGCCGCCAAGCGATTCGTCGTGTTCCGGCATGATGTCTGGTGAAGCCGTACCGAGGACGGGTCTGAGTAGTTGTGTTATGTCTCCAGATCAATCTGCCTCTGGCGCAGCATCCTTGGTCGTGTTGTTGGGTGTAATATTGCATCACCTCTTACAACTGCCGTCTTCGTTCCTATTCACTCAGTTTTTATGTGTAATTAGGCTCATAATAAACAAGCGCGCTTTACCATCAACGATTGCATCGCTGCTTACCATCAGGCGGGATTGCGGTTAAGCACTAGATTACAATTACCTTTATAAAAAAAACATTTTCGTAGTTTGGTTTTTAAACTAAACCGACGGGTAAAATATAATTCAAGTTAATGCCTAACCTCTTCCCAAATGCTGCGGTTGGCTTACAGTCTAACCGATTTTAGCTTAATACCAGTTTTTTTACGTGGAGTGACTGGCTATCTGACCTCCATAAGCCCGTTACTGGGTAATACGGTACCCCTTGGTATCTGAAAGATGTCCACTGCTGGACATAGGCGCAGGACACGTCGTCGTGGAGATCGTTGAGGGAGCCTACGAATATCCACGACAACCTGTCCTGCGCCTCCCGAATCCACCGGTTTCCCGCGACCTTCACCAGGTCGTCGGTCCACCTTGTCGGGGGCCTACCAACGCTGCGTCTTCCGATGCGTGGTCGCCACGCTATTCTTGTAGTTGTTGACAATTACGTATACCTAGGCTTTCCAACTTTGAGAAAGAGGTCAATCTTCGAATCCAAATCGGCTGCGCTGCTTTCGGGAAGCCACGTAATAATACGTAAATAATTAATACGTAATCTTCTGGTCCATAATACCGCAGTGTCTTTAGCTTTAGCTGAATATTTTTTGTTTCAGGTCTGGTGACATTCAGCGATGGCAGCAACGGTTTCCCTCGAAACGAGGGTTTTTTCCAAGATTGCCGGCTGGTGCGTCGCAAGCGCTGCCCTGAAGTGGTGCAGCGCGCACAGAAAGTAGCATACATGGCGCGTGCGCAGTGTCAGCAGATATAAACTTACCAAATAAAATATATAAAGCTGGTAGCCGTGTTTTATCAATCGTTTGAAGCATCCGCCTATCTGATCTCCATAACTCTTGTTGGTAAGACTGGTTACTAAATAATAGCAACCTCAATATTTTTCAATTTCACTTTGTTCTGTGCCTTCTACGTCTGATAGGAATGAATAGAAATCGCCACGCCAAACATTAAAAAGCCTTTTTTTTTGTTTTATATGAGAAATCATCAAATGACAATGAGAATGAATGACATCGCTCTGGGCGGAGCGGGAGGGCGTGTCAGACTTTTACTGACTAAAACCCATACGTGTTTCTTTACTTGCCTGTGTGCCAGGGACCGAGGTTTATTTTTAACCAACCAGCAACCCTGGGACATTAAAAGGTGACATGCGATTGGGACATTTATAATGTACAGGTACATTTTATTCAGGTTAATTAAATCTTATATATATATTTTTTTTTGATATGGCATTTCGTAGGTGGCCATTAGAGGCCGTAACTACTTAACCGAACTTTCCTGTGGATGCCTTAATTAAAATTAAAGCCTCCAGGCAGGGGCACTTAAAAATAAATTAAAATTGGGCGACTACGCACTAAGGGCACCCCAAATCATATAAAGCGTAGGCTATAGTCATTTACAAGAGGTCATTAAGAGGGACGTTGAGCTTACGACTATTGGGGTCATGCGTAGATTATATAGGACCGTAAACACTCTGCCTTCGTAGTCGTTACGATGTGAAAAAAAAAAAAACATTTAGCACAATAGAATACCCTAAATACACGTCTCACGGCTGCGCCGAGAAAGTTCAGCAAAAATGCTAGAATGCCGTTTCTTGATCGCGCTGGTTTTCCTCTGATCTGACCTGATATGTCCTGTGAAGGATTTAAACCAGTTTTATGTTGCAACATAGCGCAAGTATGCTTCAATTCCAGCGTATGGCACTCGTGGGTTGCAGCTGAAAACCAGCGTGAGGTGGTACATCTGACATTAAGCCCTTTTGGCATTATAATCTTTGTTTTATATATCTTTTTGGTTTACGGTGTATTTCTTGTCACATCCCTTCTTTTATGGAAGAGAGTGGATCATAATCTAGGTAGGGGGAATACGCAATGAAATGGATGCGTTGTGAAACGGACACTGACTGATCTCTTAGAATTTTTGCACAAAAGTATTCAAGGCTAGTAATGGGTGCCGGATGCCGTCATTATTTTGGGTTTGTCTATGTTCATCATTGTTGCCAATAACCAAACAACATGAATATTTTCGTGCCAAAATTATAAGACATCAGTTAGTGTCCATTTCACAACGCGGCCGTTTAATTGCGTATTCCCCCTACTACTTGCGGTGCGGGTTGATGAATGTCAAGTTATTTCGAATTTGAAATAAGCATTTAATAAAACTCACGACAGCCTCTGTGACGTACCTAGAGGTAGCAAACGCGGCCGCTGCACAAGGAGGCCCTGGTTCGATCCCCGCGCAGTGCCTTCAAACCCTCAAAAGTCCAACAATTGGTCTAACTGTAATGCTTCGATATCGCCTTCGGGTTGTGGAGGTCACAAGGAGGAAAATATCTAAGTTTAGAAAAAATCAGTAGTTAGACTGGTAAAACGGACCCCAGGCTCTAAAGCTGAAAAAACTTCGGATGCGACTGGGATTAACCCTGAGATGATGATGATGATGATTTAATAAAACTCACGACTGGAAACGTATAAAAATATTTTATTTTGCATTTACAAAGCCTCTATAGGGAGCTAATAATATAATTAAAACTAAGTTCAGAATAAATTAATGTACAAAATGTTAGTATACAAAGGTATAAAACATGTTAATTAGATTTTAATTTCCTGTTAGCTATAGTTTCTTCGTCGTCGAGGCATTGGCCGTACCTGACTTCCATGCATTTGCTTCCCTGAAAGCAAAAGAAAACATTAATTTAGTAAAATGTTTGACAAAATTTTGAACACGTGTCACGTGAGCAAATGGTCGTTTATTGGTCGTATTTTCAACCAAAAATCATCGTCTAAAATTAACGTTCCGTTTATCGTTTCTTAAACTAGTTTTACCGCCGAATGATCAATCGGACAAAAGTACTTTGCTCAATAGACCTTCAGATAATCGTGACGTATTGTGGAATAGTGGACGAAGCGCTTTGCCTCGTCTTTTATACCCCGTACATCGAGGGACTGCAACAATTTGCCAGCAGCGATCTTCCCGTCTGATTACAATTTAAGTGACTTCAAGGCTAGAGTGACTTTTAACAAATTAGTGCGCTTTGCCATCAACGATTGCATCACTGCTTACCATCAAGCGGGAAGAAAACAATCGGATCCCATCGTAATTCTAACTAATAAATGTCATTGTCTATGCGATAGTTATTGTTCTAGTAACGTTTGAGCGAAGAACACGGATTTTTCGTACCTCATTTCCTTCATGCAAAATTACTATCATTTCGTGAAATCGAACTTTAATTTTGTGTAGGTATCTGGAAGTTTTAAGGGTAGATTTCTTTTTAAAATATTTTGGAAAGCTTTGAAAGGTGTTCCTTTCAAATGTTAAATAGGTAAGGATGGTGAAATACTCAAGCGACTCGGACCGCTGTCAATCTGGACCCGCTGTCAAACCGAAACCGCCATCGAACTGGGACGGCTGTCAACATCGAGCATTAGATATATGCTCGATGGCTGTCAATTAAGGACCGCGGTCGCCATAGCGTTCTTAGGAGTGCTAAGTCAGCATCATATATAAATTACCTTATACTGCAATTTACTTTTTATGAACTTTAAGCTATTGTTTTCATTTTAAATAAACTAAATCAGTCTGTTTTAATTTTATGAAAATTGACTTTGATTGACACTGTGGTCTTGAGTCACTGTGGTATCTTGGACGACGAGAAGATGTAGCGTAGCTTATCGAACGCTGCCCAGCCGAGCAGGATTTGACGAGACTTTCTCAAAGTCGGACTTCATCATGTTGGATAATTCATGTATGATTGATTTTTTTTTTTTAATAATTTTAAACTATTGCTTGACCGCAATGCCGCCTGATGGTAGGCAGTGATGCAATCGTTGATGGTAAAGTGCACTAGTTTATTAAGCCTATTCACTTAAAAACTTAGGAATAGGAAGGATGACGGCAATTGAGCGAGGTGATGCAATGTCAAACCCAAGACCAACACGATCAACGATGCTGCGCCAGAGGGAGATTGATCTGGAGACTCTTCACGACCAAACTCCCGACACAACAACATTTCGCGCATCGTACGCGGCACACATCGCAACACAACTGCTCAGACCCGTCCTCCGTATTTTAAATAATTATATGAAAACATAATGGAATAACTTTTGTCTGCCGTATCGGCTGCTCAAGACGCTGACAAACGTAACCAGAGTCAGAGAAATTAGCTGATAAACCAATTGACGACTACCTTGAATCTTCCTCATCATCATAGCTAACTCAATTTTTTTTTTTAATAGTTTTATACTAGTGCTTGACTGCAATCCCGCCTGATGGTAAGCAGTGATGCAATCGTTGATGGTAAAGCACACTAGCTTATTAAGCCTATTCACTCAAAAAAACTGAGTGAATAGGAAGGAAGACGGCAGTTGAGCGAGGTGATGCAATGTTTAACCCAACAACACGACCAACGATGCTGCGCAAGAGGATGATCTGGAGACCCTCCACGACTAAACTCCCGACACAACAACATTAGGCACATCGTACCCGGCACACATCGCAACACAACTGCTCAGACCCGTCCTCCGTATTTCAAATAATTATATGAAAACATAACGGAATAACTTTTGTCTGCCGTATCGGCTGCTCAAGACGCTGACAAACGTAACCAGAGTCAGAGAAATTAACAATTTAATGGACAAACAGATATAATTGTATGAATTTATTCTAAGTAAATCTATAAAATAAAATCGAAATATTATTATGTCTCTAACGGATAGTCCAGAATAGTAAAAAAACCCTTTCAACCTACATGAAAACATATATTTTATGAAAGTTTTTCCATTGTGTTTGCTAAAGTAGTAGTGAATAAAGAAAATATCTTTCGTCAGTGAAAAGACCCTTCTTTTGTCCACTTTAAGACTCGCAAATTTTCATTTAAGGCGCTTTCAGGTGCGGCGCAAATAGATGAGTGAAATATTTTCATATAAATTGATCTACTAGAGTAATGTAGCACCAACCTATTGGAGACTTTATTCAACGATTACTCTAAGCATAGGTATCTTTTAGCAATTGACAGAAAATTTTCTTTTTGTACAGAAGTGACTATTCCATGATGAAACGTAGCTTAGTAAAATATTTATATAAATCTTACTAGTTTTGATAAAAATATATTATTGCCTCTATTATTTACTAACTGCGGCCTGCAGTTTCATCCGCAAGTTTCGATCCTGTCTAAATAATGGGATAAAAATTATCCCATCTTGGTTTTAATCTACATCTTTGCCAAATTTTATCAAAATTGGTATATAAATATGAAAACACACACGCCGATTATGGGGACGTTCTCAAAATTGGCAACGTATAATAACGCATAGTTAGTAAAAAAATATGCAACTCAGAAAAGTTAAAAAAATATTTTATACTAGCGGCCGCCAGCGATTTCCTTCGCGTGAAGTTGGTTAAGGATCATATCTGATCCTATTGGGTGGTGTTGTTGCTGTAATGGTTGATGTTATATAGCCTAAAGCCTTTCTGGATTATTGGGCTATCCAACGCAAAAAGATTTTTTTTTTAAATCGGGCTAGTAGTTCCTGAGATTAGCGCGTTCAAACAAACAAACAAACTCTTCAGCTCTTATATATTAGTATACAATATGTAAAGAAAACCCTGTCCGACCCATAAGGATAATAAAGGTTAGGTAAACACTTGACCAAATATAATATAAAATTTTACATTATCATCATAGTAACAATACTAATGAATTTTGAAATAATCCTTTTTTCCCGGGAATTAATTCCAATTTCCCCGAAATTTGGTAATTTTTTAAAAAAGTGACAACACCGGTATTATTATAAGCGAATTGCGACGCGACCACGTCACAGGTGCAGCGTGCCCTGCCCCCCGCCGCCCGCGAAACGGGTTGCTTACCGCACATGTATTAAGTTACCTCTTTTTGCGAAAAAATATTTATTTTTTTAGGGGGATTTTTTTTAATTTTAGCCTACCTTTGTGGGGATTAGTAGAATCCGTTATCGATACCTAACAATACCTTTACGGATCGGACAGGGTTTTCTTTACATATTGTAGATAGATATATATTTTTTTAAGTACAGTGTTAGCATAGTGGTACGGGCCGCGACATACAAGTTGTAGGTCGTAAGTTCGACCCCGTCAGGCGCTTTACTTTGGAAGAAATATTATTTCTTCCCCACGGCCCTCAAAACGGTGAAGGAAAACGTCGTGAGGAAACCGGCATGTCCTAGAGGCAACACTTCGAGGACATGTGACATCTACCAACCCGTACTGGGTCCGCGTGGTAGATTAAGGCCCACTCCCTCTCACCGAGATGAGGCCTGTGTCCCAGGAGTGGCAACATTGTAGGCTGTTTATGTTATGTATTATATAATTTTTTCTCGGTGGTAGGCCATAACATCGGCTGGCGGCAGAAGTTACCACCCACCAGACAAAGTCTTGCCGCCAAGCGATTCTTCGTGTTCCGATGACGGCATGATGTCTGGTGAAGCCGTATGGAGGACGGGTCTGAGCAGTTGTGTGGCGGGTACGATGCGCCAAATGTTGTTGTGTCGGGAGTTTGGTCGTGGAGAGTCTCCAGATCAATCTCCCTCTAGCGCAGCTTCGTTTGGTCGTGTTGGTCTTGCGTTTAACATAGCATCACCTCGCTCAACTGCCGTCATCCTTCCTATTCCTTAGTGTTTTAAGTGAATAGGCTTAATAAACTAGTGCGCTTTACCATCAACGATTGCATCACTGCTTACCATCGGGCGGGATTGCAGTCAAGAACTAGTTTATAATTATTTAAAAAAAAATGTATGTTATGTTATGAGTTTATTTTTATGGCCATACTCTATTGCTGTAAAGCGGTTCTGATTTTGAGTAATGTCCTTTATCGAGATAGAACCTTAAATACACATTCGAGTTTATGAATTCACGGACAAATAGGTCGGTAGATGGTGCCTTTGAGAATTTTATGACAGAATTTAAAGATACTAAATGGCCACGCTAACCGTCCAGAATTGAGATTTTTTTAGCATTTTAACATCAATATTTAGTTGACACGTCACTCTTAGCTCGTGTAATTTTTTTCACTGAGAGCTTTTATAAAATCGATCTGCTGTTCTGTCTTTTTTATGTTATAGAACAACTTTCTAAAGAAATTGGGATGATCAGCATGTTTCCACTACTGGAAAATAGGAGTCCTCTTCGTGAGAGGGAGTGGACCATAAACCAGCTCGCGGGCCTACTGCGAATCTACAAAAATCCCAGTGAGTACTTGCCTGGATTCGGAACCTACGAAAGTTAGGACTTATATCTGCCATAGATTTACAAAGGCTTCCTTTTAATGGAAAAAAAAGGCCCGCGAATCTACAAAAATCCCAGTGAGTACTTGCCTGGATTCGGAACCTACGAAAGTTAGGACTTATATCTGCCATAGATTCACAAAGGCTTCCTTTTAATGGAAAAAAAAACCTATGTTCTTAAAATACTGGCCACTAATGTTTTTTTTTCACGCCTATGATTATAGCTTCTGTTGTCATTATTATGAGGTTTGAGTTTTTACTTTTACACCCTAATTTTAATTCAATCGTTACGTAAAAGGTAACCTTTCATTTCTATGTACACTATATGGCTAATCATTATATTTGTTGAATGAGAAATATGATTATATGCCTACCTGTGCATGTATAGTATCTGTATCCGTCATGTTCACTAATAGTATTATACAAGATATTTTATTATATCTATATCTATATTCTACGGAGGCCATTATCAAAGAATCAATTGGTATAAATATGAACGGTTTTTCATTTATAATTATTTTTAATTTATTTATTAAAACTTCATGCACAAAGAAAAACATTGCACAATGGCGGACTTAATGCCTTAGGCATTTTCTGATCTTATGATCTTAATTTTTCATACAAAATAATTCCGCAGTCACGATTGTTAATGTGAAATGTGTTTACGAGAAATATGATAACGTTGCATTTTTTTTTCGATTTAAATACGAATTTGGTTGAAGGTCGCGGGAAACCGCTGGATGCGGGAGGCGCAGGACCGGTCGTCGTGGAGAACCTTGGGGGAGGCCTATGTCCAGCAGTGGACGTCTTTCGGCTGATGATGACGACGAATTTGGTTTGATAAACAAAACTAAGATAAATACATACTGCATAAATTCCAATTCTTCGTCACATTTCGTGTCATTAATTCCTATTAATATAGCGGTGACGCAATCTATACCATTGTGATGATGATGATGTTCCCGACCGATTTCGGCCACGGCGACCACTTCGACTCCTAGCCGATGATTTGGCGCTCATGCGCCCGAAGATGGCTTATGTAGCCTATCTTGGCGCTTAAGCTGTTGGTCCCGGTTGCCATATGAACACCTAATGGCAATCGTTACGGTTGTTTGAGCGCTCAAAAGTCCAACAAATAGTCTAACTGCAATGCTTCGATATCGCCTTCGGGTTGTGGAGGTCAGACGGCAGTCGCTTCACGGAAATCGAAGTTTAAATCAGCAATTCGACTAGTCGCAAAGCTGTAAAAGCTTCGGATACGACTGGGATTAACGCTGAGATGATGATGATGATGATGATGATGAGAAGGTGCAGAAAATATCGAATCTAACTTTTTACTAAGAATTACGAATAATTATAATTCTGAAAAACCTGTTAGAACTTTTCGTTAGTCATTGAAAAAATCTGCTTTAAATAAATAACTTAATAGAAGTAATAGGGCTTAATAGTAAACGGTTTTTTTTTTTTTTGGAAACCAACTCTCCCATTTTATGTACCGTCTACCGTAAGCTGTTCACTGAACCACATAGATACTTGCAAAATCTTCGAAAGATAAATATATTATTACTGTGCTTAAAGAGAAAATACAGGCATTGAGGCGAATTTTTTCCCAAGTATCTGTTAAAATTATTTGGCCCATTTTCACCGTTTGTTCAAACGCCCTCGTGCGTATTAATTGTTCTTTATCTATATAAAATTGCCTATTCTAATATCTCTCTCTGCCATAGTAATATTTATCCGCAAAAATTAATGACAGCAAAATTACTATGATATTTTGATAGCAAAAATACATTTAGCTGCTAATGAATCCTCATTATTTTTCTCATTACCCACAACCTTCCCAGTCAGATCCTCTTTCACATAACCCTTAATAATATACTATTTGGTATAAATTATATACAGTCACCCGAGTGTATAAAATTTGATAGACATAGGAAATTAACACTTGTCAGATACGTTCTTCGTTCCGCACACAATCATCATCAATATCTTAGTGTTTATCTCGGTTGCATCCCCGGCTTTCACGTTGGAGCCCGGGATCCGCTTTCCGTCACATTCTTCTCCATTTCGCCTGATCTTTAGCATCCTGTGGTAAGAGATTGTTGGCACGCATATCATCTCTTACAACGTCAAGCCAGCATTACTTTGGTTTCCCTCGCATGTTCCTTCCCGGCGGAGGCGCCATGGCAAACCATACCTACGTAACATACCGGTTTTCATAAGACGTGACCGTATTAGTGTAGACGACCCTCCTGCAGTTTATCTGCTATGTCATGGATACGAAGACTGTCATGGATGCGAGAGTTCCTGATGCGGTCTTTCCGCGTAACTCCACACGTCCATATTGATCTCCGTGACATGCAGCTCCTGCTTGTGTCGCTCAAGCGCAGGTCACGCCTCATTGCCATACAGAAGAACATGTGTAATGATGGTCTTATAGACCTGTCCCTTAAGCTAAACCGGCATTTTGGGGTCACAAATGTTCTTCGATCCGCACCTTGCTTCAAAGTACTAAGCGTGTAAATACACAAACTAAGAACTTTAGACCTACTAACACAAAATCAAAACGAAACTTTCTTCACAGCAGCCTCACACTTCACACCTACTATTGACACAATACTTTCATCTTCCTCTACTAAGATACTTAAGGAAAGTAAAATGATCCGTGACATAACGGAACTCGACTGCCAGTCGCGTTAACTTTCACTCGGAAGAGTTTACATAACGTCTACCAACGTAACCATGCCTTCTCATTAATCTTTGGTTCAAATTTATTTATTATTCGTGAAATTCGTTTTGGGCCAGTGAGTTTCGTGAGCGTAGGGCTGGCTTGGAAAAGGTTTTACGTAATTAAGATGTGTGGCGCATTGATAGACGAGAGCAGTTAAAGGCCCAATAAATACCAGGTTGTGGTTCGACTATATAACAGAGATATTACCAATGCAACTATTGTTGTCCTTTATTTTATCTGGAGGATCTACTTAGCTGTTAAAATTTAACTTAATTTTTTCCAAACAGTATTATCATGGTTGTATTTCTCAATATTTTGAAAAGGCACAGAGATATTACCAATGCAACTATTGTTGTCCTTTATTTTATCTGGAGGATCTACTTAGCTGTTAAAATTTAACTTAATTTTTTTCCAAACAGTATTATCATGGTTGTATTTCTCAATATTTTGAAAAGGCAAGTTCTTTTTCATTTTACTGCACCATTTACGAGTATGAAGTGGTATACACCTTGGGATCTACATATAAATTAATTGGATACTTAATATGACATTGATACAACCACCTTTTCAATTGAAGCCCAAAATTTAGAAAAAAATATAGATATTTCAACCCAGTTTCAACTAACCTTGGCAATATAAGCTTTCATGTAGAAGTTTCCGAATAGAATGATGAAGGAAATCATGTATATGATGAGCACGTAGTGCATCCACAAGGGAAACTCGCAGCCAGTCCTGATACCGTTGATACCGAGGACCAAGGCGCAGGTGAACTGGATCTGAAACGAAAAGATGATTTGTTAAACGATGATGATGAAGGCATTGCCAATTATATTAGATTTGATGATATTACAGACACAAGAAATAATTCAATACAGAGGATCTCGGTAGATCTTATAGCCAACACCTATGTGATTGGTTATAATATAGGATTAGGTCATCGCCTATGCTGGCTTTTAGTTGTACATAAATGATATTGTTAATAAATTTAACTGAAACTTTACGGGCAATCAATGAGACTATTGATACACACGGTAATCCATACTAGTATTATAAATGCGAAAGTAACTCTGTCTGTCTGTCTGTTACGCTTTCCTGCTTAAACCTCTCAGCCGATTTTTATGAATATCGGCACAGACAATCTTTAGACCCCAAAGAAAAGACATAGGCTACCTTTTATTGAACAATTTGATATTCCCGAGGGAAATCTAAAAAGCGCGATATAACTGAATTCCACGCGGGCGAAGCCGCGGGCGGAAAGCGACTAAATAATAAAGATAAAGAGAAATCACTTTTCAGAATAAACTTTTGTGAAAAAACGATCAGCATTGATTGCTCAGAATGTATAATACACTGAAACGGTTATTACGGCACTTAAAGATAACTTTAGTAAAAAAGCCATCTTTTGACAAAACAAGAAAAAAGCCATCTCAGAAAATATTGTGAAAAATATAAAGATAATATCGTCAAGATTCTTGAGCTTAATCCACAGTTTATTTAGGCTCTATTTGCTCTACTCTGAATTTGATGGTTCTTTCAAGTGGTATTTACTTTAAGTTTATTCAATTTCAATAAAATCTTATGTGATTTTATTTGCATATCACACGATTTATCCAAAATAAAACTGAGTTGACGCAATTGCTGAGTACGCAAAAATATGTAGTTTGAATTTTGACTGGAGTAAATAACTACGTTTCCATTTATTATTGAACGAGTTGTTGCCCGTGACTTCAGCTGCGTTCATTTTCGCACACACAACATGTAAATTAATAAATAACAACGCAAATACACGTTAAATTAAAAATTCTGTATATTTTTTTTTATATAAATTATAAACTAGCGCTTGACCGCAATCCCGCCTGATGGTAAGCAGTGACGCGATCGTTGATGGTAAAGCGCACTAAATTATTAAGAGCCTATTCACTCTAGCCTTGAAGACACTCAAATTGTAGTCCGACGGAAACACCGCCGCTGGCAAATTGTTCCAGTCCCTCGATGTATGCGGTATAAAGGAGGAGGCGAAACGCTTCGTCCGGATCGTAGTGGTTTTAATAACGTAAGGGTGGAAACTCGCCTTACGACGGATCGTCCGATGGTGGAACGGAGGTGGGGGAATTAAATCATGCAATTGTATTGTGATTATAACAAAATATTTTAATTGGGGTGTTTGAGGGCGTGTTAATTACATTACATGTTGTATATTCTGGTGTCTACAGGTACCTAAATATGAATATTAAGCTACAGAGAAATGGCTTTAATAAGGCCATGGAAAACAAATACTTTAAAAGGCTTATTGGTCTTGTAATTATTACGAATGAAAGCAAAAAAAAAAAAACGTTACATAATTACCTAAATTGTTATTTTATAGTCTGGTTTGAAATTACATTTTTTGAATCAATTTCTGTGTTAAAAAGGAGCGAGAAATTATATAAAAAAGGCTATCAAGAAATTCTGTACAATATCCAAATATTGGGCACCAATCTTAACCCTAGAAAGATAACGTGCGCCTCAGAGGCGCCCGCAAAATACATATTTCGCCGCAATTTTGTTACCGATGCGTGTACAAGCTTGTGTTTTCTAGCCAATTCAGTCGTTGGTCAACACTTCCAAGAGACGGCTACTACTGTTCGGTAAGTACCACAGTTTTGCTGTTAGAGCGATGTGTTGCGCTCGGGAGGCGCATGTTTATCTTTTGTGTAACTTTTGCCACTTCGATAGTGAATTTGTTTTTGTTATTTTTACTAATGTAAGGTAAGTAACAAAGGTTGTTTTTTTTATTAGTGAATACTTATTGTCATAAATTGTTTTTAGGAGTGTCTAAACACCGTGTCCAGTAGAAGAGTGTTGGATGAAAGAGAAATTGTTTCTTCATTGACTGAAGAAGATAAAGGCGCTGATGAGGGCAGTGACAGTGAGATCGAGGACCATGTCAATGACTAATGTTAATGGACAAGAAGGAGTGATGATCTATGAAAAATTCGAACGATACTTCATCGCAGAATGTCACTGAAAATACTGTACATAACCAACGTATAGTAATTCCGCCTAATGATGTGATCAGGGGCAAGAATAGGCATGTTTGGTCTACTGCTAAAGGACAAAATACCAGAAAAACGTCTGCAATCAATATAGTTCATTCAAATTGTGCCTAGTTGCATGTGTTGAAATATTTTTGCACCGTGTTTGAAAACTAGTGGAAATTCCTACTTTATCAAGATGCTTGAGAGAAAGTATTCAATATCCCCCCACAAAGTAACAGAAATATGTCTGAAGAAGCTGACGAGGAACCACTAACTGAAATTCGACGGTACTGTCGCTTATGTACTAAAAGAGTAGTAAAAGACATTGTGCGGAGAACATAAAAAAGTTGTTTGCAGCAATTGTCTTTATACGTTGATTTTTCCAGTATTTTTTTTAAATTTGATACTGATTATATTATAATTAATTATTTAATAAGAAAAAACACTATAAATGTTGCTTATTTTTTAAAATTTCTATCTAAGTACAGAAGACTTCTTATTTTTGTTAAAGGTTTATAAAATCCTTTAAATTTTAATATTTTAAATAAAAAGTAATGATAATACGTATGTATTTTATTTACTTATTAATAATTCGGCAATTTATAGTAATAAATGAAATAAAAATAATTGACAGTCATCAAAAAAATCGGCTATTAAAACCGTGCGCCTCTGAGGCGCATGTTTATCTTTTCAGTACAAAAAAATAACGTTATCTTTCTAGGGTTAAGAGGAGATAGTACTTTTTTCTATTTCATAAAATAAATGGACAAAGACTGAGTACGCTTTATCAACATGGATAACACGGATGCCTTGCTTTTACTTTTAAGTAAAAACGGCGTCTTAAATGACGGTTACTAGAGACGAATGGAAGAAGAAGACATCATACTCCAAATAAAGTTTGATGAAGGAAGAATGTAATGATGATCATTTAGACATCTAAGCAGGTTCAATCAAGGTATCAAACTCCTTGCAGGTGTATGTTCCGGCTTGTACAAATGTCTCTGCTCGCCACATGATGCGCCCATACTTCACATTGGACAGAAAATTATGAAGAATCAAATTGATGTCCACGTTTTTGAAAGCGTAGCTTCCCTGAAAATATATCATAAAAACAGCGGTAACATCTACTATGGAGGTCGCTGGTGCGCGACTGTTAACAATTGAAAGTCTAAGGTAAATACAACAAGAGCACATGTCATGCAAGATAAGTCTATCCGTGACGCTTGACCTTCAAAATAAGTAAAAAGTCCTGCCACCACTTTTTAATGACTTTCGGCATAGTGATGGCAATTTCTAAGTTGGAAAACACGGATTACATCACACTTCATTTCAATAACAGGTAACTTAATTGATTTCAATTACTAGCACTATTGATTAAGTAATAAAAGTATTACGTAATCGGAACTTGGTTAGTGAGAGTGAGTTTTTTAGTTGAAATATATACAACGTGTAACATAAAGGGTATATACATAACAAAGGCATGGCATCATTACATGATATCAAACGATATTGGAAGGGTTTTTAATCCTATCTCTTTATGTTAGGAAGTTATGAGGAAAAACACTGCCTGTGATAGGCTACTATCATACTAGTCGCACAGAGATATTGAAGACATTTATCGGATTTTGGCAAGTAACGTGACGGGTAACGAGTAGTTATTAACGTATGTAGTGTGCTGCCACGTTTGTTATGATTTGATTTTAAGAAACACACGAAACCGAATTTTGGTACCAATTTTTTGAGTTGAAACCTTTCCGATATCGTTTGATATCATCTAAAGATGCCATGCCTTTGGTATGTATATACCCTTTTTGTTACACGTTGTATATATTAGCATAGATTACTCAAACTTTCAACGTATCCATGATGACGAAAAAGATTGAAATGCGATGAAAAACATGTAACACTAATCATTAAACAAATGACTACTTTGAGAAAAGAATACCCTGTTTTTTAAAAAATATATTTGAAATTAGAATTCTTAGCCAAACAAATATTAATTTGTTTTCAAATGACCAGTACTGTAAAACGCTAATTTCATAGGTAAATACATTTTTTTAGACTAGTGCTTAATTGCAATCCCGCCTGATGGTAACTGTGATGCAATCGTTGATGGTAAAGCGCGCTAGTTTATTAAGAGCCAGCTATTAGTACAGCTATAGAACAAACAAGCAAACAAACTCACTTTTTCATTTATAATATTATTAAGGATTGACGTTCGAACAGTACTTATTCTCAGCCTACTTTCCCGCCGTTCGTGTGTGGAGTACTGCAGCCACATTTGGGCTGGTGCTGCCAAGTGTCACCTAGCCACTTTGGATTCAGTGGAGAGACGTGCAAAGAGGCTGATTGGTGACCCTGATGTAACTCGAGTCGGTCTCCAAAGCCTAGAGCACAGGCGTAGAGTAGCCAGCCTTTCGGTGTTCTATAGGATGCATTTCGGGGAGTGTGCGATGGAATTGCATGATTTAATTCCCCCATCTCCGTTCCACCAGCGGACGACCCATCGTACGGTGGGTTCCACCCTTACGTTGTTAACACCACTACGATCCAGACGAAGCGTTTCGCCTCCTCCTTTATACCGCGTACATCAAGGGACTGGAATAGTTTGCCAGCGGCGGTGTTTCCGTCAGACTACAATTTAAGTGTCTTCAAGGCTAGAGTGAATAGGCTCTTAATAAACTAGTGCGCTTTACCATCAGCGATTGCGTCACTGCTTACCATCAGGCAGGATTGCGGTCAAGCGCTAGTTTATAATATATATATATAAAAAAAAATGAATTTTGATGAAATGAGCTCATCCGCTCTGAGCGGAACAGAAAGGCTTGTCAGACTTCTACTGACTGAAATCCACCCCTGATCCTTCACTTGCCTTTGTGTTAGGAACCATGATATCTTTTTTATGTAATAACCCTCGGCTCATAGTACAGAATCTTTCGTGGGCCGTGAGCGAACAATTTCATTTCATTTCCGTGTAGGTTAAAAACGACGAAAAATTCTAAAAGTCACGCAAAATTCATCTCGTAGTTTATTTTATTTTTCGTCTCAACGCACCATATAGTCTCTGGGTATTTTTAAATTCAACTGGTAACAATCGGATTAAAAAATAAATCTATTTGCAACAGCATCATCGTCAATGCATGCATCATCATGCAAATCTATTTGCATGCAACTTTTAATAAAGCTGATGAATTTGTTTTTTGAACGGTTTAATCTGTGAAACGTGTTCAAACCGATCGGATATGATATCATTTTTGCATTTTATAGCCCAATTTTTGAGGAAGCCTATAGGAATTACTCAACATCACGCTTAGAACTTTAGAAGCAGAGCAAAAATAAGGAAGATCAAGTTAACGATACGGGAAAATAATGTTAATATCATGAGCAGGTATTGCCATGCGACGATTAGCAAGAAATCTCACGTAAATATGTGAAGTCGTGAAGAAAAGCTAGTTTATTGAATGCGATGTACAATGTGATTCCCTATTACTTCATTCCACACTTGGAATGAATTATTTTCGCTTAACCATAATATTTATTTCAAAATAGTTGATGTTCCAATTGCTAATTTTCTATGGATAAGTGCCGATAGGAAACTAACACAATTACTTTTTTTTGACACACATGTGTTAATCTCTCTAAAACACGTGCTTTATTTGAATTCAGAAGCCCTTTTCGACCTGGGTAGTTACATAAACATTAATCAACATTGTAAATGTTCGTAACAATATGTGAGGAAAATCAACAAGCGTCACGCGTGGCGTATCGCCGCAAAATCAGATTATATACAAATATACCTACACATGTAGTTTAGATAATTGCGTCTTCAAAACTTTACTAATTCGGTTTGGTTATGATTTAACTTGTTATTTCCCGTGGTTTAGTTACTATACAAAGTTTCACCACCATTTCGCTCGCTTTTCTAATTATTGTTTATTTATTTTATGATTTATGTACTCACAATAAAATACATAAAGTTACGACAAAATTAAGATCTGAGTACAAAGGTGCTGCTTATTTCTTAAGAAATTTCTTACAGCAGACCTGCCAAAGGAGAACTAAAACAGAAATGTAGACAATAGTGTTTAAGAACAAGGAGGAAATAAAATATTAACATTTTTTTTCGAGCCTCCGCGACCCATCCCTTGTAGTTTCACTTCACTTCACACGAAATAAGATTGTTCATTTCATTCTCTGAGAAGAAATAGGCGAACCAAACTCAGGGATCATCGTCTTTTTACATAACCAGATATTAAAAATGAAAATGTTTACAATAATTTACATTATAATTACGCATATTGCTTAATCACAATGCTTAACAAAGCGAGCAGCTCAGTCCCAAGCTTCTTTGTCTTCAAAATAATTTATATAGTTAATAGTTTTTAAATCGTTTAATGGGTAAGTTTCGAACGTCCATGGGAAGCTTGTTGTAAAAGTGTAGACATTGACCCATGAACGAGTTGCCTACTCTGTGAAGACGAGTGTGATGTACAGCAAGATTGTGTTTGTTCCTGGTATTTATATTATGAATATCGCTTATTTTCTTAAAATCCGATATATTTTTATGTACATACATACACCTTTTTATGTTCAGAGGTATTTGCAGTGTAACTGAAGGGTACTAACTAAACTATTGTGAATGTATAAACAGATTTTCAGTAGCAACATCCTACATTAGCTGTAACAAGGCAAATCATGTTAGCATGGAAAGTTATGTTAGAAATTACTTGTTTTAGTAATACTGTTTAATATTTAGCTAGAAATTATTTACACAGAAATATTTATCTTGGTAAAGCGACAAAATTAATTCTATATGACTAGCGGCCGCCAGCGACTTCGTTCGCGTGGAGTTAGTTATGCTCCGCTCCTATTGGTCACAGCGTGATGTTATATAACCTAAAGCCTTCCTGGATTCATTAATCCCGGAAGGCTTTCTTTCTTTTTATCTTTTAAAATTCTTTCAAATCGGACTAGTAGTTCCTAAGTCTAGCTCGTTCAAACAAACAAACAAACTCTTTAGCTTAAATTTTCAAATATGACATAATCAGCCTATAATGTTCCCATTCCTGGGACACAGGCTTCCTCTCGGTGAGAGGGAATGGGCCGTAATCTACCACGCGGGTCCAGTGCAGGTTGGTGTTTTTCAAATATAGACAATCTGCCTAGCCATTTTAGAACTTACGGATACTTACAGTTACGTAGTAACTTGCTTTTCGCGGTCAGGTCAATATAGGGAAATTAAAAGTATTTTTATTTTTGAGATCAGGCGCACAACTTTGTGAAATGAAATGAAATCGTTTATTAAGCAAGTAGGATCACTGATTACACGTCATATTTTAACTAGATGGAGCCGGCATTTCCTAACTGACACCTCTGAGAAGAAATAGCTGAAACAAACTCAGGGATCATAGTCATTTTTCAAGTCCAGGCATTAAAAATGAAAATGTTTACCATAATGTACGTGATTAAAAAAAAAACAGTGTTTAAAATGTCATAATTGTTGCATAATTACGCATATTGCTTAATAACAATGCTTAGCAGAGCGACTAACTCAGTCCCAAGCTTTATTGTCTTCCAAATAATCTAACGTGTAAAAATCATGAATACACCGTTCTGAAAAAGAAATAGCGCCATTTTTCCTGTATATAGCTCCACCTTTTTCTAACCCTAGAGCCGTGATGGTTTTAACATGTAATAGTACCTTCTCAGATTCTTAACATTCTTAAAATTAGTAGAATCACACTTCAGAATGACAGTCTGTTACGCAATTGAAGTCCTGGTTGCCACTTTATGGTAGGTACTAATCGTTAGGACTGTTGAAGATGTACTTAGGAATGCAGAGATATGGAGGATCTTCAATATGTAGTGGCTGACCGACGTTAGCCCAGGGCCACGCGCCATTCAGTGTGCAGTTTCTGACCTGCCATCGGACGCGTCCCCAGGTGGCGGATAGGGGAACGGCCCCAGATATGGGGGTTACCGGTTTACCGGCGCGAACCAAAGCCAGACGCTGGGATCGCTTCTGCGATCACACATGCGACAGGTTAGCCACCACTCCAGGTGGCTGACGTGACCCGAACTCCGGGTCACCGTCGGACGACCCGTGCTCCTCATTAGGAGGAGCTGGGGGACCCGTTTGCATTCGTGCAAACTAGTGGGGCCAAGAGGAAGGACACCTCGCTAAAAAACCTTTGGCTACTGCGTCTTCTCGCACAAGAAGACGTACCTAGCCCGGCCCCTCCCTATGGAAGGACCATTGTGGGCCCGCCTTTTAGGCGGGAATCGCCGGCGGGGGATTGATAGCTCAGGTGGTCAGGTTTCTGGTGGTTTTTAGTGGGTATACCAGGAGGCTATCTCCCGGGGAGTCCCACGTACCACTCGGGGATGCGTGATTGTCATGTTTCACAGTGAAAAAAAAAAGGGCCACGAGCCATGACGATTCATTTTCTTTATATAAAGTACAAGTAAACTCTAGAATGTTACGGCTTTTGCATACCGGATAGATTTCTGAAAATTCCAAATATAATTGGATGGATTGTAGGTATCCCTTTAGTTCATCAATTTTTATGTTTTGTGTCTGGAAATATGTCCCCAAATAAATCAATTATTTATATCACATAAACCTACTCTTTGATGTTCTCAGAATACAAGGAAGGAAATTCTTTAGGCTTCACTTCTCAATTTTATTTCTCGTATTATTTTCTGACTATCTGTTTCTTTACGGTTGGTAACTGAAGTATTACTGGCATATAATAGTGGACACAAATGGGCAAATCAATTCGAATACAAAAGATGGATGACAACGACCGAGATTGGAGGTCAGTGGCGTGGAGAGATTTAGTCTTGTAGTAAATATATTTAAGAGTTCATTGGAGCTTATTTTGTCCATTACTGTCAGTTATTTTATCTCTTCCTTCGGTTTTTACCTTCAACGTTATTTTTTCTTTATACAAAACCTGAATATAGTTTGTTCAGAATAAGTAGCAACTGAATCGATTCGAATAATAGGGATGTATCCAAGGTATGAAAATCAAAAAAATAATTAGTCCGTTTTATAGATAATAAAAAAAATTAAGACCCGTATTTTTTTTTTTGTCGAAATTACCAAAACCTACTGAGATATAGCGTATTAAAGTTACAGAGTGGGGGCTAATTACGTCACGCCGTGGTATATTTTATACCACGGCGTGACGTCATGCGACATTTCAAATCAATGTCTCTTCCTAAGTATTTGAATGAAAGAAAAAATAAAAAATACGTCTTCAATATTTTTTATAAATCTGTCTGACGGACATCAAATTATTTTTTAGGACACAACCCAATTTTTACAGCATGTTATATTTTTTTCCCAAATATATTTAGAGATTGTTGCAGTGTGGTCACCGAGCAGCTGCGAACAAAACGATGTTCGTAGCTCGGTATCTATCATTAAGGGCTAACATGTGTTTGTTTTTTTTTTTTTTGTTATTTTTATAATTTGACATGAGTGTCAATTTTGAGTATAATTGGGGTGCTTGTAACGAAGAAGCCATTCTTTTTGACATCCAAAATGGCGAACGTCAATTTTTTATAATTTAATATGGGTGTCAATAAAGTAAATATAATTGTGGTGCTTGTTACGAAAAAGCTATCCTTTCTGAAATCCAAGATGGCGGACGCCAATTTAAATGTATATTAATATGATATGGGTGTTAATTCCGAGGTCGATTGGGGTGCCGGTTACAAAAATGCCATCTAAATAACTTAAATCTGTCTCGAGTTGTTTCCTTAGTAAAAATAGCAAATTTATTAAATATAACACAAATACATAATTTCATAAATATTGTTTATTTGTGACAACCGTGGCCGATGCGTTACTGTATAGACGATGTCGGCATTTTACACGAGATCAAAGGCTTCGACCTACTGTATGATTTTTATACTGTGGTACTAGGGACGCAGTGGAACAGGGCATCCCTGCTGTAGGCGCGGGCGGGCAAACGGTGCGTTGACCATGTTTTTGTTTAGACAACCACTAGATAAGGTAACACACTCATTACTTTGTGATTTTTCAAGATATATTTTTGAAATTTAGTACATAGATAATTCACTTAAAACACTGGACACGTGTTTCGGGTTTCACATAGGTATACAAAAATTACGCTGTGTAGATTACCTTACTGTACTGTACTCAACGTAATGCTAATAATTATATTAGAATTACGTTGAATACAGTTACTATGGCTCCCCAGTATTTCTAAATTTATTAACTTAATTACTCAGCAACTAATAAATAACGTATATAATAATATTTGAAGTCAATTTTAACCTATTTCTAATTGACTTTTGTATGTATACTAATAATATGACAAAACTATAATTAGGTAAGGAAGGAGCCCGTTCACCTTGGCTCCTACTTTTCAGAATGTGTCCTTGGAGTGCACCGACCGCCTTCAGTTTTTGGGAGTTGAGATTTCCTCGAACCTAAACTTTGGGCGGTTCATTGAGTCCAAGGCCAAAGTGGCTGCCAGAAAACTTGGCGTCATAGCGAAGGTCCGGCGGTACTTCACACCGGGGCAGCTTCTAATGTTGTACAAAGCACAGGTCCGTTCGTGTGTGGAGTACTGCAGCCACATTTGGGCTGGTGCTGCGAAATGTCATCTGGCTACTTTGGATTCAGTGGATAGGCGTGCGAAGAGGCTAATTGGTGACCCTGATTTAACTCGAGACGGTCTCCAAAGCCTAGAGCACAGGCGTAGAGTAGCCAGCCTTTCGGTGTTCTATAGGATGCATTTTGGGGAGTGTGCGAGGGAATTGCATGATTTAATTCCCCCATCTCAGTTCCACCATCGGACGATCCGTCGTACGGCGAGTTTCCACCCTTACGTTGTTAACACTACTACGATCCGGACAAAGAGTTTCGCCTCCTCCTTTATACCGCGTACATCAAGGGACTGAAACAACTTACCGGCGGCGGTGTTTCTCTCGGACTACAATTTGAGTGTCTTCAAGGCTAGAGTGAATAGGCTCTTAATAAACTAGCACGCTTTACCATCAACGATCGCATCGCTGCTTACCATCAGGCGGGATTGCGGTCAAGCGCTGGTTTATAAATAATAATAAAAAAAGGGTATCTTGGAGGCGATGTGCTAAAGGAGTCAGGAGGTGGGTTATGGAACTCTTCAGTAGCTACATATTATGACTCTCCAGTTTGAGCTTGTAGCGATGGTCGCAGTCGCTACAATACAACAATAACACAAAGGATTGCCCAACTATTGACGTCCCTACGATTGATGACTTTCCGCGAAAGGGTGCACAATAAATCATACCAGTGTCAAACAAGGATCTTGGAAAACAAAGGTGTATGTAAGACAAAGAGCGTGGGTCCTGACCGCCTCAGCGAGGGTATCGCACATTGTCGCACATCTGTTCCATTGTTCGTTGGAGAAAGTTCCGCGGACGACGCGATTCTGTCAACCCATTGTGTGCCGCCGGAGAAAGCGCGCTGACCATATCGAACCGCCTTGCACGTGGACCGAAGGCGCGGGCCCGGTCCACCGGCCAATCAGACGGCACATTCTCCCACGATCAACAAATCAGCATCAAGAACGCCCGATCAGTCAGCCCCACTCCGGTTTAGAGATAGCTGTATTATTGTGTAGTATTTAAGCTTGTGCATAGCTCGTAAGACATCACATTATCATATTCATCATATATTATCACACACTATTATCAGACATTTTACATTGTAACATAGTCGCGTCTCTCCTCTTGTAATTAGGCAGCTTATAATATACATTGTACTCTAGACTTACGTGCAATATACAACGTTATACCTATTCGCGTTTTAATTACACAACACGCCCTACGCGCTACAAGCTCATATGATTTGTATTGAAGACTTTTCTTCTTCTTGGATTTAATAACAGTATATTTTTGCTTTTAAACTACATCTTATAATTAGAAACTTTTATTAAATTGTTCCATTTCCTTATTTTCTCATTTTTTTCTATTATATCTCGCCTAATAGCTCCAAGAATTTCTGTGAGTAAATTACCTGTTGTTAATGTTAGATATTTATGAATCTGGCAATATAAAATACGGTCCTCTCAACCTATGTGGTTCTATACCCAAAATACCATCTCTAACATCTAATCTACATTATCTTCATAATATCTGATCAAGATTATATCTGGGCTTTGAAAAAGACTTTACAGAAGTTTGAACCAGTTTCGGCCTTTCTTTTCAGAGAGGCCAAATAGGAAACGTGAAACACATCTATTTAAAAAAAAAAATCTGATTTACTTGTAAAAGTATTTGTCCAATTTACTTACAGAAACTAAATCATTTATTATCTATAATACGAAATGTTAGAGGAAAATTGACGTAATTAACCTACAGAGCACATAATAATACCATGCCTGGCTTCACCGCTGGCAGAGGGTGGGTAAAAGTGTAGACTTTATTCTACAGAACATATCAGTTATGTTTAAGAGTCATGTAAAGGTAAGCAATCCCCTTTCCAACAACTGAAGACATATATCCACGGTCCTGGGTGTTATTGAGAAGTTCATACCAACGCTGTTAGCAAAATTATAGGTATAGTAATATTGCGGAGAGCTGCACACCTCCACTCCATTTCAAGTCAAACAAATATGAACGTTATTTTAATGACAGTTAAGAATAGAATATTATTGATTACAATGTCTAGCAAGATTGAAAAGGTTAAAAAAATGTTTGATATTGTAGCGTAAACTGAAGTTTATTGGGTGGAATTTTGATCGGTGGTAGGCAACAACATCAGCCGCCGGCATAAGTTACCACCCACCAGACAAAGTCTTGCCGCCAAGCGATTCGTCGTGTTCCGGCATGATGTCTGGTGAAGCCGTACGGAGGACAGGTCTGGGCAGTTGTGTTGCGATGTGTACCGGGTACGATGTGCCTAATGTTGTTGTGTCGGGGGTTTGGTCGTGGAGGGTCTCCAGATCATCCTCTGGCGCAGCATCGTTGGTCGTGTTGTTGAGTTAAACATTGCATCACCTCGCTCAACTGCCGTCTTCCTACCTATTCACTCAGTTTTTTTTGAGTGAATAGTCTTAATAAGCTAGTGCGTTTTACCATCAACGATTGCATCACTGCTTACCATCAGGCGGGATTGCAGTCAAGTACTAGTTTATAACTAATAAAAAAAAAAATAAAAAAATTAAAGTTATTTCTCCATTAACTCAAGTCACATTTATGAAGGGTTATCCCTTCATAGGCTATTGTTATCTCTTCACAGATGTGAAGCTTTTTCCTACAGAATTTTCTGCAGGGGAACTGTTGACTATGTTTTGATTTTATATGGCATAATTGCTTTTAGTTCCCACTGCGGAAATGTGGGCTCCTTTTCTTCGAGAAGAAGAGATCAAGGAAGTTTGCTAAATGTCACATTTCTTCGATGTTTTAGTTCTAGAACGTTCCGATTTCCTCACGTTTTTCCGCGCCACTTTTGAGAGTGTTGTGTCGATGTAATTATTTTTGCCAAGAGTCACACACAACTTAAAAGTCAGGACTGTACTGGGCCAATACTGGCTTCTTATGCTTGATTTTATGTCTAAATGTATAAAACTCACCAGCTGCATGATGGTGAGGTACTTCTTCCACCAGAGGTACTTGCTGACGGCAGGCCCGAAGACGGACAGTCCGTAGTAAGTGTACATGAGCACGTGGATTCCACTGTTCACCATGGCTGGGAGGAATGCTGGAAAGAAATTATCTATTAACAACGTGAAAATAAAATAATTGAGTTCCTAAAATGGTAATCATAACTAGAAATAATAAAAGCAAGAATTTGTTAGTGAACTGATTGGTTTTAAGATATTTGACCATCGTCATCATCATCCCAGCGTTAATCCCAGTCGCATCCGAAGCCTTTTTCAGCTTTGGAGTCTGGGGTCCGCTTTTACCAGTCCAACTGCTGATATGGCTAAACTTCGACATTTTCCGTGAAGCGACTGCCGTCTGACCTCCACAACCCGAAGGCGACATCGAAGCATTGCAGTTAGACCAATTGTTGGACTTTTTGAGGGCTCCAACAACCCGTAACGACTGCCTCTAGATGTTCGTATGGCAACCGGGACCAACGGCTTAACGTGCTTTCCGAGGCACGACCAGACCAGTGCAAATATTCATATTCATGCATACAAATATTTGCATTGTGCGGGGATCGAACCCGCGCCACCTTACGCAGCGGCCGCGTCTGCTACCGCTACGCCACGGAGGCTGTCAAATTATTTTATGTCTGTAAAGATATTTGACCATCGTAGTGCACTATAATACCTTGCTGAATACCAATAAATTACATGGAGTGACTGTCTATCTGATTTCCACAACCCAGTTACTGGGTAGATAACACGATACCTCAGTCACATAAAGGGCAATGGAAAGAGCTAATCTCGGAGTTTACCTGCGCAATCGACTCAGAGATGAGGAGATCCGTAGAAGAACCTAAGTCACCGACATAGCTCTTCGAGTTGCTAAAATTAAATAGCAGTGGGCGGGGCACATTGCTCGTAGAACCGATAGCCGATGGGGCAGTATGGTTTTGGAGTGGCGGCCACGTACCGAAAGATGCACCGTAGGGAGGCCCCCAACAAGGTGGACCGATAATGATGATGGATGAGGGAGGCGGGCAGCACAAGATCGGTCATCGTGGAAAGCCTTGGGGGAGGCTTTTGTCCAGCAGTGGACCTCTATAGGCTGAAGAAGACGAAGAAGAAAACGACACCTCTTAGTCAGACTGGTTGCCAGAGTTTCGGACTATTGACGACCCGCTACTACTGTAAAACATCCACGAATGACAGCCAAAATCAACGGCTTAACGTGCTTTCCGAGGCACGGGGGGTCTCGGAAATGTAAAAATGCTGTATGTGAAAATGCTCACCCATCCACAGATTAACCCCGGCAAGCGCAGCTTAACTTGATCCATCGATCTGTGCAGCTTTTAATATTTGACCATGGTCATTGGGGTTGTTCTACCTATTAAACTATAATGGAATGCAGCTGCATACAGTTTAACTGGAACCAACCCTAACGTTATTTGGAAAAGGAAGTTTAAATCAAGCAAAATCAATAAATACAATAAGTAAAGAAAACCCTGTCCGATCCGTGAAGGCATTGTTAGGTATCGATAACTGATTCTACTAATGCCCACAAAGACAGGCTAAACTTTAAAAAAAAGTCCCCCTAAAAAAATTAATATTATTTCGTAAAAAAAGGTAACTTAATACATGTGCGGTAAGCAACCCCATTCCGCAGGCGGCGGGGGGCAGGGCACGCGGCACCTGTGACGTGGTCGCGTCGCTATTTGCTTATAATAATACCGGTGTTGTCACTTTTTTAAAAATTACCAAATTTCGGGGAAATTGGAATTAATTCCCGGGAAAAAAGGATTATTTCAAAATTCATTAGTATTATTACTATGATGATTATGTAAAATTTTATATTATATTTGGTCAAGTGTTTACCTAACCTTTATTATCCTTATGGGTCGGACAGGGTTTTCTTTACATATTGTATATGAAAAAAATGCAGTCGTGGGACTGATTGACATAAGTGAAAACTGAAAACAGAAAACACAAAATATAAAAAAGATGAAAAAACAAACGAGCGAACTTTATTTGTTTATTATACAAATAAATTACTCAACGTTGCTAAAGGAGTTTTCACTTCAAAAACATATATAAAATCGGCAGTTATTTATTCAAATTAAGCTGAGAATCAGGACTTTTTGAACGTCCATATTACATAATACAGTCCCCCAAAACGCCCGCTCTTCGACATTTCCCAGTGCTTTCGCTGGGAAGAAGAAGTAGCGGAACAAACTCCCAACCAGCACAGCTGTCTGTTCATTAAAAAAAAACATATGGTCTTATACAACTCTATGTATAGTAATGAACACAACATATAAGGAAATTATTTACCATGTGCCAGCTAACCACGCTAAAATACCAAGAAACGAAAAAATATCAAAATATCATTAAAATGGAAATCACGATGGAATGGGAATTATGATTTCCATTTCCAGTAAAAACTTGTTACCTAAATAAAAGCCCCAGGTGTAAAGGCGTGACAGCTCACATATTTATGTATTGTAAAAAAACAAATTATATGAACTCATATAATGTGTCAATAAGAAAATTCTGGAGAAAGAACACAAACATTACGTATATTTCAAGAATACAAACCTTAAACAACTGTTTTTTTTTTTACAGAAATAAATAAAATAGAATTGTCTATTTGTAACGTATACTCTTCTATACTAATATATAAAGCTGAGGAGTTTGTTTGTTTGTGCGCGCTAATTTCAGAAACTACTAGTCCGATTTGAAAAATTCTTTTTGCATTGGATAGCGCATTAATCCGGGATGGCTTTAGGCTATTTAACATCACGCTGCGACCAATAGGAGCGGGGCATATAAAAAAAAACGCGGGTGAAAACGTGTGGCGCAGCTAGTATTATATAAAATTGAAGGAAAGATTCTACTAACAGGAATGCTGCAATATGTGCTGCCCTTGATATGATTTCTTTTCAAGGATTTCGAATTATTCCTGGCAATATTGTACTACAAAATGCCTGTTCATCCCCGGTATGTGAACTAACTGTTATTACCTATCCTGAGATTGCCTACATACGTCATCTATGTCTATACAAATAAATAAAATTCCAGTGTCTGTTAGTGTGTCTTTAATAAAAGGTCTTTACTAAATACATGTGGAAAGTATAAAAATACAGTATTCATAACAAAAATTCAATATTTAAAATGTAGGTTCGTCTCCCTGTCTATGTGTACCGGCTAATCTCCGTAAAGGCTAGTTTGATTTTGATATCCCTATCAAAAAATATTTAAACCCTGGTCAAGGACAGACCTTTGTACCTTTTTATGCGAAACATGGAAATAAATATTAACTAAATAATTGAATACTCATGAAAAATATCCCCTGTCAAGGAAAAGAAAGACTCGATCTGAGTTTCTAGGAATTTATTTATTACTCCCTAAATCGCACACAGATGGTACTTTTTCTTTAAGCGAAATCTGAATATATGTAGTTTGTTCAGAATAAGAAACTGAATCGATTACAATAATTTTTACAACATCTTATGTTTCTTCCCAAATACATTTGCTAAAAACTGTTGCAGTGTGGTTACCGAGTGCACAATAGTTCACAGCGAATCAGTGTCCTAGTGCCCCCGTCACGCCGCGCCACTGCAGGCGCGAGCGGGCGAGCGGCGCATTTACCATATCTTCGTTGGGATAAGCAGCCCCCTAATCGGCGAACACATTTTTGTCAAATGATTGCGACTAGTTGGGATCAGTTAGTATCGTTCGGGCCGCCCATTGGTCCGTTCGGTCCAAACGATCCCAACTAGTCGCAATCATTTGACAAAAATGTGTTCGCCGATTAGGGGGCAGGTAACATAATAAGCTCATGTTTTTCTTATGTAGCTTTTTGAAAATTTGTTAACAAATTATAAAATAAAAACACTTGATACGTGTTTCAGGCTTTGCGTATACAAAAAATAACGTATACTGTATAAGTAGGATAGTTTTATTCGGATATTCTCACGGGAACGTAAGCGGGTGAAACCGCGGGAAGCAGCTAGTTAATGTATAGGTACATAATCGTAAAATAAAGTCGTTTTTCGTGTCTGACCTCAAGGTTCTTCTGAACTATACAATGGATTTTTATGTGACTATCAGCATAATTTAAAGAATATATTTTGGAAGACTTGTGTGTATGAAACATAAAAATAACAAAGAATTCATGATAACTTTAGTCGGTGGTAGACCATAACATCTCACACTCACTACTAACTGGTGTAGTGGTCCAAAAAAGCTTTAAAATGATGCCTCATTTATGTATATTGATAAAGTATACAGGAAATTATGACGTGCCGACAAAAAACCACCAGATACTCTTGCCGCCAAGTGATTCGTCGTGTTCCGGCTGCATGAGACATCATGCCGGAACACGACGAATGCAGCCGTACGGAGGACGGCACCCTAAGTGCGTAACACATTATTAGTATCAATTTGAATCATTTTGGAGTAAGTGTATTGTTAATTTATGGAATTTGAAATTAATTGATCTCCATTAATTCAATTAATTTCAAATTCCAAACTTTATTGCTCCCAATAGGCTAAGTACTGTTAAAATGAAACCCATTGCTACTGATAGTGTGTTACGCAATTAGCGTACCCCCTAATCGGCGAACACTTTTTTGCCAAACGATTGCGACTAGTTGGGATCGTTTAGACTGAACGGACCAATGAGCGGTCCGAACGATCCCAACTGACAAAAATGTGTTCGCTAATTAGGGGGCGGGTCTGAGCAGTTGTGTTGCGACGTATGCCGGGTACGATGTGCCAAATGTTTTTATGTCGAGAGTTGGTCAAGGAGCGTCTCCAGATCAATCTCCCTCTGGCGCAGCATCGTTGGTCGTGTTGTTGGGTTTAACACTATATTACATCACCTCGCTCTACGTCGCCGTCTTCCTTCCTATTCACTCAGTTTTTTTTAAAGTGAATAAAGTATAAAATAGCGCGATACCATCAGGCGGGATTGCGATCGAACACTAGTTTATAATATGTAAAAAAATGTGCTCCTGTGCGTAGTTCGTTCGTAGTTTCATTCGGCTATCGGTCTTTATCTTTGTTTCAATGGGTTAAAACTATATTCTGTACATATGTATGTCATCTGCCTTATATTCATAAGCGTTCATATGTAATACAACTTTTGACATGTGGAGCAATATTGCTCGAGTTTCTTTACTTTTATTTGGTATTAATTTTACCTTTCGACGCTCTCGCCACGTGCTCCATACAGGAAATAGGGTTAATATGAAGAGACATTGTGACAGTGATAAAGATATGATGAATCTCTTGAATAAAACCCTATACTACTCGTAACGACATACACTAGACGTAAAGGACTACTCATAAATCTAGAGTTTTAGTTCGTAAGATTTAGCTCAGTTTCTTTAGGGAATAAAAACTTTTATCATCCTAAGATTATCTATGAAGGTAATTTAAAAAGTTTTCTAACTTAGTAGACTGTTATATTTAAGCTACAAAAGGGTTGAACGAAAACTTATATAGACCCCTTTTATTTTATCAATAAACTAGCTTGCGATAAATGTTGAATACTAGATTTTTATTACTGCCTTTAATGTGCAGTTATGCCGTTTACGCTTACAGTGCCCAAATGGGCACACCTTCAAATCTACCCTTAAATTTTATTAAAATTATCATTAATTTATTCATAACAATTAGCATTGTGTTGAACACAATTATAAAATTAAAACAGAACATAACAATTTTAGTTTATCTAAGTTATTGTTGAGGATATTAATGCATTTTACAGTTTATATCAGATATTTTGAATAATTTAATTCATAAAAGGTGGTTTGGCGTCGTCGATAAAATAAATTAGTGCTACAAAATATAAGTAGTATTTTTTTTAAATATTTTTACGTTAGTAGATCTCAACTGTATTACATAATGTTTATTAATTTTTTAACTTTGTTATGAAAATACGATACCTGTCCAGAATTTTATGTGACGAAATCCTGGCGCGATCTAATATTGATGCAATAAGTGTTCAAAGTTGACTCATCTACTCGATAGATGGCGTTGGCGTCGAATTAGATCGCGCTATGGTTTCGTTACCGCTGCTAGTATAAGTAGTTTAAGAATTATTTTTGTTGGGTGAATCGATTTCATAGAATAAACGCTCATTTGTACTAGTTGTACAAAGGTTGTGTTATTTCTCGCCTAACGGACCCCAGATTTTGTTCATGGTCCTTCGAACTGGATTTGGCTGGGCGTGTTTTTTGGTAATCACCGGTGGTGGTAGTGATTACCACCCACTTCGTCGCTACTGGCAGTGGATCGCTGTCCAGAACATCCCTACAGCGAGGCGTCTGGAAAGACGCCAAGGCAGTGGTGGAGCCGGGTGACTACATCCGGAGGAGCGGTGGACTCGGGAGGTGAAAGGCAGGTTGCTGAGCGCCAGAGGGCGCCACTTGTGGCAGGTGTGTGACGTCGAAGAAAATCAGTGACAGTGAGTGCAGTGTTTAATTGTGAGTACATTTTCGCTCTTATTTACTAGAAGAAATAAATCTTAGAAGTACATGCAAATTTGAACTTTAAAGTAAAGACTACTAGAACTTAGAAAAATTCAATAATCTTTCAAGATAGTGATAAAAACTTATAAAAATTTAGTTAGTTTGGACTTGTAATAGTTTTAAGTCATATTTGGTTGAGACGGGAAATCCATGCCCGATTTTTACCAGAATAGCTTGCAAAAACACTTGTAAAATTTTAACCAATTTGTGTTTTAACTTTGTGTATAAATTTGTTGAAGGTACTACATATACACAAAATAGACTTGTTCATTTTCTGCTTAGCTTTGTTTACGTTTTATTGTGGTATTTGGGACGATTTTGTTTGAGTGTTTTAAGTCATTTACAGAGTTATATAAGCAATTTACAATGGAAGCGTTCAACGATTTACAGGAGGATATTAGAGCAAGAATGCTGAAAGTTGAGACTATTTTTAAAAGGTCACCTAAAGATCGTTTAAATATTCCATATATTGAAACTAGGCTAGATAACTTGGAACAACAGTGGACTTTATTTACAGGAACTCATACTAAAATTATTAGTCAAGTTAAGCGAAGTGATTTGTACAATTCGGACTATCATAAAAATTGTGTATATGATGAGGTAGAAGAATTGTATGTACAATTTAAGAGTGATTTAAAAGGAATTTTATATGATTTAAAAACCCCAGAAAGACAATTAAATTCAAGTAGTCAATGTGAAGGTTTAGCCAGCCGTTTTAAATTGCCATAAATTAAAATACCAACGTTTTCGGGGAAATACGCTGAGTGGCAGACGTTCAGAGATTTGTTTTTAGGGCTTGTGCATGAAAATAATTCTCTGGATGATGCTCAAAGGTCTATCTGAGGGGTCATTTGACTGGTGAGGCAGAACAGTTACTGCGGAACATTAAACTGACATCTGATAGCTATAAAGTTGCATGGGAAAAATTGGATAGTATGTACAACAATAAGCGGTTTTTGGCTAATGGCATTTTGAATCGGCTGTTTAATCAAAAAGGTTTGGTGTCTGAATCTGCCTCTGAAATTAAGAAGTTAATCAATACTACATCAGATTGTTTAGAGTCTATCAGAAATGTAGGTGTAGATGTTTCATCTTGGGATATTTTAATTATTCATCTAATGAGCGCGAAATTAGACAAAGAAACACGAAAAGCATGGGAATTAAAGGTGTCTTCAGATCCATCTGATGACTTTCCTAGGTTTGGGCAATTTTCTGATTTTTTGATAAGACGTTTTAGAGGGCTAGAAAATTTAGATACCGAACCCAACAAAGTAGAAAGCAAAAGTATCAAATCTTTTCACATTTTAAAACAGAATAAAATTACGTCGTGTGTGTATTGTACTGCTGATCATAAATTAACTGCTTGCAAAAAATTCGCCAAAGAATCTAATGACAAACGACGTGATATTGCAATGGAGAAAAATTTATGTTTTGTGTGTTTAAACCGCAACCACTCTGCCAAATTTTGCAAAAACATGGTCCGATGCCGGGTGTGCAAACGCCGCCACCATTCCTTATTACACCCTAGTGGTGATTCTGGTTCTGTTAGCGCAGAAATTGAGACGGTTCACGAGGTAGCTTCGCCGACAAGTAAAAGGTCGGTTGAGGAAAATGCTGAATCCGACAGCATTAAGCTTTCCGCGCAAGCGGAGGGGTCTAATAAGCCACTTGTGTCTTGTCTTTCGACAGGGAACTGTTGTAAAACGGTTTTATTAACTACAGCTGTGGTGCAAGCTGAGTCGAAAGACGGGACATACCTTCCGGTTAGGGCATTATTAGACCAAGGGTCGCAAGGGTCTTATGTTACTGAAGCTACGGCTCAGTACTTGGGATTAAAAAAGATTGCGGCCAAACACACCATAGTAGGTGTAGGTGGTGACCAAAGTGTGACTTCAAAGTCCACAGTCAAAATCAATATAAGATCGAGAGTAGACCCCCAATTTCAGGTTAAGGTTGATGCTTCTATCTTGAAATCAGTTACGTCCCTTCTCCCAGTTACCAAAGTAACTAGTGTAGAATGGGTAAATATGACTGCGGATGATTTGGCTGATCCGGCATACCACAGACCTAATAAGATCGATATCTTATTAGGTGCTGAGGTATACAGCCAAATCATTCAAGAAGGCATTAAAAGAAGTCTGGGTGGTTCTCTCTTGGCGCAGGAAACTGCGTTTGGATGGATAATATCGGGCGTCTGTGAGGTAGACAATTCATCCAATATACATTCTCACCTCCATGTAATGCATTCAAGTTTTGATGCTGATGACATGCTGAAAAGGTTCTGGGAACCGGAAGCTGAAACATCAAAAAATCAAATGCTCCCAGAGGATGAAATTAAGTGCGAGAAACGATTTATAGCGTCCATCATGAGAACTAAAGAAGGTGGGTACCAGAACGCGGAACCATCACTAGGCGATTTACCTCCTGGAAAGTGGTTGTTGGGTAAAGTGAAGCACAAAAACCCGGGACCAGATAAATTTACACGGGTGGTGACAACCCGTACCAAAAAATCCCTAATTAAAAGACCTATATAAAAGTTATCGACGTTGTCCTTAGCAAAATAAGAATTTCTTGTTATTGTTATGATTCTGGCATGGTGGGCGGTTTGATTGAAGGACATTCTGCATTATGTCCTTGGTGGGCGGTATGTCCAGAATTTTATGTGACGAAATCCTGGCGCGATCTAATATTGATGCAATAAGTGTTCAAAGTTGACTCATCTACTCGATAGATGGCGTTGGCGTCGAATTAGATCGCGCTATGGTTTCGTTACCGCTGCTAGTATAAGTAGTTTAAGAATTATTTTTGTTGGGTGAATCGATTTCATAGAATAAACGCTCATTTGTACTAGTTGTACAAAGGTTGTGTTATTTCTCGCCTAACGGACCCCAGATTTTGTTCAATACCTAATATAAAATATAAGGTTTACTGAGTCGTGCACTATGTACTTTTTTATACAGATGTCCCCAGTTGGAGACAATGGGCACATAAGGGGTAAAATATTCTTTTTTTATTCGTAGAATAAGTTTGGGCGCAAAACAAAAATGTGCCCTATTTGAGTAGGTATGCCATGTTTTTCTCACTACATAAAAGAATTCTACTTTTTCTTTTGTTTTGTTTTCATACGCCCTATTCATAGCCCTATTCTTCACCAAATAATACAAGATATTTCATTTTCCTACTTCATACTTGGGTTGGTTGGTTAGTGTCAGGATATTGTCTGAACAATATCCTTAAATTTAACGTTTATTTAAACTAGTCTAGTTAGCTTTAGTTAGCCGATGGATGCGGGCAGCACAGGACCGGTCATCGTGGAAAGCCTTGGGGGAGGCCGTTGTCCAGCAGTGGACCTCTATAGGCTGAAGAAGAAGTTAGCTTTTGCCTTTAGGTTGATGAATACTAAAGCTTGATGCAGATTTCGACAAACCTTTACCAAAAATCCATGTACGTATATTACTTTTTGCTTGGCTAAATGCCAGTCCCGCTCCACAGCCACAGACAATTTTGTAGGTTTGGAAGAGATACCCCCTTTTTGTTGTTTTCCAAATATTCCTTTTTTATTTTTATTTGTTTATTTCAATTATGCACAAGCTTTTGCTACCATGATTTTGCAAGTAATATAGTATTGTATAATGTAAAAGCACTTTTCAAGTTTGTGAATGTGAGGCACCATGGACTATGATTTGTTTTTTTTTATATATAACTTGTTCGACATTAAGAGCATGGCAGTTGAGAGTTTGTCATGCTCACTCACATGTCTTGCTGATGATGTTCAAAATGGGTCCTAAGTGGGGCTGATGCGCGCGTCATGCTCGTGAACGGGGGCTGTCAGTGGAGACTGGTCATCTCTTAGCTGCCAGTGGGCTTAATTCATTTTCTATCTTTTCGTTATTTTTTATAATTATACATTGTGCTCACATGATAGAAGCAACAGAAATATGTAATGAAGACATGTAATCCATATTATGATTTTAAAAGAGTGTCCATGGAGTTTCTTGGACGTTCTTCTCCATAGAGATCTACGCTTTGGAACGTGCAATTTAGCTTCACTTTTCTTGGACTGACCGACATTGACTATTCAAAAGCACCAACTGTTGGTTAATTTGAAATAAACAATTTCGATTTTGATTTTGAGTTTCGTATATTATGTATGAAGCATAGAACAGTGCGCAGGGTGAATCGTCCTTTTTGTTTTTGTTAAATGTGTTGTGAACGTAACAGGCGCGTAGCTTTATAGGTATTTTACATTGGAGTATATAGATTAATAAACAACATAAACGTTAACAAGGTGTTAGCTAGTTAGAGCTATGCCTTGCACAGGGTCGCAGCATAATGCTGAGCGACAGCCATTTAGCACTGATGTGACCCACGTTTCCCCCAACCATTTCTTGTTTTTTTATGCTTATGTTCTTTTCTGCCCCATATTTATCGCAAATAAACGTTTTTTTTTTCTTGAAGGAATCATTCATTATCATCATTTCGCCGAAAGACGTCCACTACTGGACATAAGTCTCCCCCAAGGATCTCCACGACGACCAATCCTGCGCCTCCCGTATCCAGCGGTTTCCCGAGAGCTTCACTAGGTCGTCGGTCCACCTTATCGGGGGCCTACCCACGCTGCGTCTTCCGGTGCGTGGTCGCCACTCGAGAACCCGTCGGCCCCATCGGGCATCGTCCTACGGGCAATATGCCTACTGTCACTTAAGTATTGCAAATCTTCGGGTTATGTCGGTTACTCTCGTTCTTCTGCGGATCTCCTCATTTCTGATTTGAACACGCAGTGAAACCCCAAGCATAGCCCTTTGAGGAATAGATCACCAGAATTCTCAAAACAAACGTTCATGAGTGAAATTGGGACTAATTGTAGGTTTAGTTAGTAATTAGGACAGAGAGCTCCTTAGATCTTATTGTTTGAATTGTGGGGCTTGTTATGTTAAGATTGGTTGCCTTGACCGAAATACGGTCTGGAGGATTACATTGATATTGAAACGTGACCAAGTCTAATGAGGGTAACGAAATCTGTGTTAAGATTCAATACAAAGGCTGTAGCAAATCTTGTCATGCATAAAGCCATTGTTGAACATCTCTTCTGATTTTGGTATTTATCGGCGACCATACTGCCGATAAGTTACGGTGAAATGGAACGCAACTATACTACCGTGCATCGGTAAAGTTTGGAGTCTGTCGAATTGTCAAACCACAAGTCATGGCAGCGATTATCTAGCGGTCCGGAATATGTAATTAGTTTTCAGTATTTAAAGTAACCCCTGGGGGGATTTAGACCCCCAATAATATAAATTAATAAAGTCAGTGAGTCCGCCAGTGAAGTGTATCGACGTGCGTCTTCTCATGATCTGGTCCGGTGGTGTACGAACTCCGCATCTGAAGGTTGGAGATAAGTGGTCGCCGTCTTTGGTACCATGGTCAGAGAGATATTTCCGAAAGATAAAAAAAAAAATATTATTTAATTAAATTATTATTAAATTATTACTTTTTTCCAAATTTTAATATATCGGTATCCTAAAATACTGTCCACTTGAATCTTATTCCAATTACAAAACGTTAAATAAGTAAATATGCAAAAAAAATCTATCCAAAAATCAATAGCTATCGATATTGAAGTCCCTTAAAATTTCTTCCACAATTTCGTTTCTCTCAACTTTGTCTATAAAAGAAAGGGTTTTAGAAACAAATAAGGCGTCAAATTATCTCTTGAGTACAAACTTGAGTAGAACAAATAGGAATATTTTACGTTGGAACATTAGGCAATGAGTGATTCCAACGAATATGAAGTATGCGCAATTTGCTTTACAGCAGAATGTATGAGGTAGCTGGTGGAAGTTCTAGTTATATTCACATCTTGGATTGAATGTTTTATTTATCGCCTGGGACCCACAGAGGATCAATTCCCGTAATCTTTGAAACCAAAATCAATCAAAATCTCTCAATGACTGAATGTCATTGAGAGTTTGAACATTCAACTAAAACTGTACTTTTAAATATTTGTATTACTTTTGACAGATTAAGGAAATTCATAACACGTTCTACATGGTCAGCAACAAATTTCGATGGAAATGAAGTAAATGAAGCTAAGAGTTAAAGAAAAGACACAACAAGAAAATCAGAATGCTGTTCGTTAATGAACTGTCATTTCCATCCTTAATAATTCAAATTTCAAAAACTAAAATTGTAGCGGTACCTACGAAAAGCTACAAACAACGCGTCATACTGACGTCACACGAATTCTACATCTCGCAAGCAGAGTTTACCGTGCAATTACCTTACATTCAACTGCCCAACAGCAACCATTGGGCAAGTGCCCGCCAGACATAACACCCGTCTGGTCGGAGGATGAACTTGTGGAGTGGACTTTACTGCCTGTTCCTCATGCCTCCACAAAAACACCTCCATAAAAAACATTTTTATTTAAAGTCTTAAATAAGATTTAAAACAATACTCACTAGATCCACTGGGAACCCATTTGATTCCAATCCACCAGAAGCTAAACATTGTGGAGTGATGATACACATGAAGGAACGTGAGTTGCTCATCCTTCTTTCTCAATATGAAGAAGAAAGTGTCGCAGAATTCTAGCAGCTTCGAGAAGTAATACCACCAAACGGCGTCTGCTATCTGGAAATATAAATAGGTTTTTTAAAGAACATTGAAGGATTATTGGAGGAGAAGCTTCACTGACGAATAAAGTTGACGACCATTTTATTAGACTCTGGGCTGGCATGTGCGTGCTCTGTTCATGTTGTCAATTAGAATATTTCGTTAATAATTAATATTAGTTATCTACTTCGAACAGTTTGTGCATTTAGCCAATGTCACATAATGAATTATTCATGTCGAAAAAAACAGCTGCGTGAACCGTCTTACGAAGGAGGTTTGAGGCAAAGGCATGATTTAGCCACTATATTTCACTGTTATTTATGAATTATTTACTGAATGCACTTTTTACTACGTAAATCATACACTTTTATTGAGTAAACAACCCTATAAATAATTTTAAAACACTAGTGAAAAATGAGCGTGACACTCAGCTTGACTCTCCCACCAAAACACCCTGTTATCTACTTCTATAGTATTACTAACTGTAGTCGTGGTAGCCTAGTGGTTAATACACCAGCCTCTCAAGTATGAGTGTGCGGGTTCGATTCCAGGTCAGGCAGGTACCGATGTAACTTATCGAAGTTTTATGTAAATTCTCAATATATCTTGGACACCAATGACTGATTAAAAGGTGAAGGAAAATATCTTGAGGAAACCTGGACTTTAATTCTGAAATCGCCAACCCACATTGAGTAAGCGTGGTGATTACGCTCAATCCTTCTCTGTATCAGAGGAGACCTGTGCCCAGCAGTGGGACGATAAAAAGATTAATGATAATGATAGTATTACTTGCCGCGGTTGGTCTGTGGATGGATAAACATCATTACATACCGAGACCCCTCCGTGCGTCGGCAAGTTAAGTATAGCAAGTTAAGCCATTGGCCACGATTATTCAATAGCTTGATAATTTAAAAGAGTGTCCATGGAGTTTCTTGCCCGTTCTTCTCCATAGGTACCTACTCTTTGGAATGGGCGACTAGCTTCATCTTACTGACTGACCGACCTTCTGACAATTCAAAAGTGCCTCATCATCATCATCATCTCAGCCACATGAAGTCCACTGCTGGACATAGGTCTCCCCCAAGGATTTCCAAAAAAGAGCGGTTGGACGCGGCCTGCATCCAGCGCTTCCCTGCGATTTTGGTCAGGTCATCCGACCACCTAATTGGTGGGCGTCCGACACTGCGCTTGCCGGTACGTGGTTGCCATCAAGAGCCTTTCTGCCCCATCGGCCATTGGCTCTACGAGCTATGTGCCCCGCTCACTGCCACTTCAGAGAGCTAATCCGCTGAGCTATATCGGCGACTTTAGTTCTTCTACGGATCTCCTCATTCTTAGGCACTGTGGTATTTTGGACGAGAAGACACTACGGAGCTTCCCGAACGCTGCCCAGCCAAGTCAGATCCGTCCAAACACCTCGTCCTTGATGCCGAACTATCAATCTGGATCAGCTATATAATATATCAGTCATATATATAAAAGTGCCTGTAACTGGTTTATTTGAAATAAATGCTTTGATTTGATTGTCATTTATATATCTTTGACAGTCGTTACAGGTTGTCAGAAGTTAGGAAGTCTGACCACCAGTCTTACCAAGAGGTAAGACACCAGTCCTACCCCTTGGAAAGACTGGTGTCTTACGTATCGTATTACACAGTAATGGGGTTGTGGTGGTCAGATAGACAGTCGCTCCATGTAAAATAATGGTATTCAACCAAATCCGGTTAGACTGAAAGCCAACCCTATAAAAGACTGGGCAGATGATATTGACTAATATAGTATTTAAGTTCATAGTAACATTATATGGACCCGAAATGTAAAGTTTGAATTTAAATCTTCATTAACCTTATGAATAGGATATGATTACCTCTCTGATACATGTATGAATAATTATGAAATCGTCAACCTTTCGTGAACAAGCCTGGAGTTCAATGATCATGCTTTCTCTGTGTGAGAAAGGTCTTTGACTGCAGTGAGACATAAATATTCTTTTAATTTGTACGCAATCAAGTTCAATTTTAGATAAAGATCTACAGGTTTCTGAAGTTGTAAAACTTTAAAAATTCAGTCCTGCTAGTCACTCAGAAGTCTACTTAACTATAATTAGAACAGAGTTGATATTTATTTGAGTTGAAATAACGTCAGATTGACGTTATTTCAACTCTATACTAATATATAAAGCTGAAGAGTTTGTTTGTTTGTTCGCGCTAATCTCAGGAACTACTGGTCCGATTTAAAAAAATCTTTTTGCGTTGGATAGCTCATTAATCCAGGAAGGCTTTAGGCTATATAACATCACGCTCCGACCAATAGGAGTGGAGCATTACTAACTCCACGCGAACGAAGTCGCTGGCGGCTGCTAGTTTTAAATAAATGAAATTTTAATATAAGTATTATTACTCCGCGCTTTAGAGTTAGGTCCGCAGTAGGTACAGATACATTCCACAATTAGAAACAGTTTGACAGTTTGACTGGCATCATCAACCGTTTTTATCGTTCCACTGCTGGGCACAGGTCTCCTGTCTTACAGAGAAGGATTGAGTTTAATTACCACGTTTGCTCAATGTGGGTTGGCGATTTCAGACTTAAAGTCCAGGTTTCCTCAAAATGTTATCCTTCATCTCCTTATCAGTCATTAGTGTCCAAGATATACTTGAGAGGCTGGTGTTTTAACAACTGGGCCACCACGACTTCGTCGACTTAACGCCAACCCGCATTGAGCAAGCGTCAATCCATCTCTGTATGAGAGGAGACCTGTGCCCAGTAGTGGGATCATAAAAAGGTTGATAATGATGATGATGAAACTAAAATGTTATCTTCTATCCTATTCTTAATGAAAGAAAATTAAAAGAGGCACTTAACTTAAAAATTAGATAAGTTCGTGAACAAGAGAGTCGGCGCCATTGAAAACATTTGGGTTAAATTAATTTTCACGTAATATCTGCAAATATTTTACGATCGACGAGGATCAACTTCAGTTACGTGCCCAATTGTTTCTGATTAATTGTTTCTGACTAAACGATTTTCGTAACCGCTTTTTGCGAGTTTGGTAACAGTCCTGATTTCCTGAACGATCACGTAATAAGTTTGTTTCATTTGTGGGTTTCGGCTGATGGTAACACTGATGCAATTGTTGATGCTGAAGCGCGCTAGTTTATAAAGCTACATAGCTATATTTACTTAAAAAAACTTAGTGAATAAGAAGGAAGACGGCAGTTGAGTGAGGTTATGCAATGTTAAACCCAACAACACGGCCAACGATGCTGCGCCAGAGGGAGATTGATCTGGAGACCCTCCACTACCAAACTTCCAACACAACAACATTTGGCGCATCGTACCCGGCACACATCGCAATACAACTGCTCAGACCGGCCATCCGTACGGCTTCACCGGCGGCAAGACTTTGTCTGGTGGGTGGTAAGTTCTGCCCGCAGCCGATATTATGTCCTATTACCGAGAGAAATGTTAACGTCGACAAATACCTGTCACTTGCCACATACTAGTGTGTACTGGTTCATCATCATCTTCATCATCAACCTTTTAATCGCCCCACTGCTAGGCACAGGTCTCCTCTCATACAGAGACGAATTGAGCGTAAACACCACGCTTGCTCGATGCGGGTTGGCGTGTACTGGTTATTTCTTATTAAATTGGCATTTTTTAATGCATGCTACCTTATATGAATCATTAAAATATCAGCTAGTATTTATAAATAAGTCCCTCTAGGAATAAATTACTAAAGATCTTAGTTTATTAGATATTTTAATTAAAATGACCATTTTTTTATTACAACATCAAAGTTTAAAAAGTCAGCTTTATTATTTCAGTTAAAGAACGAGCAGTAAAACCCGTTACACAATTCATTAAAACACCAAAATTATACAAAACATTCATGTTTTACATAAAAAAATTACGTGTTAATGTCCGTAATTCAAAATTACCGCTGTTTTTAACTAAACCTTCTCTCCTGTAAATTTTAAATTTCGTTGTGTCCGTTTCTTCTACCATCGATTGGTCATACCTGTCGCGGGTTTCATTTTACATAAACTAAATAGAAAATTATAAATATAAAGACTCACGGACTATTATATTGTTTATTGCCTTTAAAAACAAAGAAAAGTGGGGAAATTGTCTTAAAACAATAGCCGATCTCTTGTTAAAGGGTTTCTCCTGGATAATAAAATTACAATTTAAGTATTTCTATGATCGTCAGTTGTTTGTGAGACCTTTAACGTAGGTTTCACAGCTTATTGTGCAGATTGTGCTAGCATTTCATTATAATGTGCAATGTATGAATATTCTTTTTCTTCGTATGTCGTTGGCAAGGGCGAATTTTATACATATTGCCAAAGCTGTCTCACTTCCACGGAATTATCAGAGGCAGTGCAGTGTCTTTTTAACTGCTTGTTTTGAGACACAGAGGCAGAATAAGATGTGAAGCATGGTTTAAGTAAATGACATTAAGAAATAGCAATTTTATTCTATTCTGACTAATTATATACCTAGTTATTGGGATTGTCTTCGAAAGTCTTAAAAAATATTGTAACCTTAACTTTGCAAGCGATTGCATTATCCATACTAATATTATAAATGCGAAAGTAACTCTGTCTGTCTGTCTGTTACGCTTTCCCGCTTAAACCTCTCAACCGATTTTGATGAAATTTGGCACAGACAATCTTTAGACCCTGAGAAAGAACATAGGCTACCTTTTATCCCGGAAAAAAATGATGTTCCCGAGGGAAATCTAAAAAGCGCGATATAACCGAACTCCACGCGGGCGAAGCCGCGGGCGGAAAGCTAATAAAACTATAAATTAATACGAGTTACGTGTATTCTGATATGACTAAAACTTTTAAATTGTTTACCTACTTTATATCCATACTAATATTATAAATGCGAAAGTAACTCTGTCTGTCTGTCTGCCTGTCTGTCTGTTACGCTTTCCCGCTTAAACCTCTCAACGGATTTTGATGAAATTTGGCACAGACAATCTTTAGATCCTGAGAAAGAACATAGGCTACCTTTTATCCCGGAAAAATTTGATGTTCCCGAGGGAAATCTAAAAAGCGCGATATAACCGAACTCCACGCGGGCGAAGCCGCGGGCGGAAAGCTAGTTTAAAATAAAGTCTCCTTTCAGCCGAGAAGAGCCTTAACAAAGACTTCTGATAAAGCTTTCATAGTTAACTTGATCAAAACATAATCAAACTTTTATGCTAGGCCTCCTTTCTTAGAAAAGGAATGGGCCATAATACGCCACGTGAGTTGGTGGATGTCACATGTTTTCGAAGTTTCTAGGACACGTTTCACACGATATTTCTCCTGTACAGTTTTAAGGAAAGTGGTGATAATATTAAATACACAAATAATAACTTCTTAGGTTAGGACTCAGGCCACAAGTGCTTCCCTGAGGAAGCGACCAGCCCGATGCCTGACCGCGTCCCAGAAGGTCATGGCGTTCGGCTGGTCCGGGGATACCGCCACGGGATCTGGAGGCCAAAGGCCTCGCCCACATGTAGGAGTGGCGAGAGGAGGGAAACTGGGGCATAACTCCGCTGCTGCGACAAATCGCGGTACGGCGGACAGAGCCCCGACGGGATGTCATGGCGACCTCATCCAGAATAGAAACAATTGAACTAAAATGTGGTTACAACGCCCAAATAAAATACATATTTTATGAAGCCTCTACACATAACCATTTACCTTCAGTTCTTAATACTGCGAGCATTTATCTGCACATAGACTGTAAGTTACCTCAATAACATTTGTGTTAGAAATAAACTTACATTGCACGGCAATTAGTAAAATTTTAGTAAGACCCACATCATCACCGACCCCGATCATCCTATCTACTAATATTATAAATGCGAAAGTTTCTGAGTATGGATGGATGGATGTTCACGTGGATGGTGTGAACGGATTTGGATCAAATTTGGCACCCATACAGTTTATTACCAGGAATAACAATGTTGTTCTAATGGTGTACAAAGCACAGGTCCGTTCGTGTGTGGAGTACTGCAGCCACATTTGGGCTGGTGCTGCTAAGTGTCACCTGGCCACTTTGGATTCAGTGGAGAGGCATGCGAAGAGGCTGATTGGTGACCCTGATTTAACTCGAGATGGTCTCCAAAGCCTAGAGCACAGGCGTAGAGTAGCCAGCCTTTCGGTGTTCTATAGGATGCATTTTGGGGAGTGTGCGAGGGAATTGCATGATTTAATTCCCCCATTTCCGTTCCACCATCGGACGACCCGTCGTACGGCTAGTTTCCACCCTTTCGTTGTTAACACCACTACGATCCGGACGAAGCGTTTCACCTCCTCCTTTATACTGCGTACATCGCGGGACTGGAACAATTTGCCAGCGGCGGTGTTTTCGTCGGGCTACAATTTGAGTGTCTTCAAAGCTTTACCATCAACGATTGCGTCACTGCTTACCATCAGGCGGGATTGCGGTCAAGCGCTAGTTTATAATTTTATAAAAAAAAAATATATAAAAATACTTTTTATCCCCAAGTTCCTAGGAAATCGAAACTTATGCCAGTGAAACCACGGGGAGAAGCTAGGTAACCATACCATAGTAAATGCTTCAAAAAGAACAAAATTACTTACTTGTAACTCATCCGGATCATATTTCTGTCGGCAAGGTTCACAAATATAGCTGTAGCGCAGTCTAAACGAGGCTGTCAGCAATCTTACAGCTATATATGCGTTTAAAGCTGCCATTGCCAGGTTGTAGGGAACCAGCAGCCAGGACAGCGTAAAGGGTCGTCTGTTCTTCATAATTTTTGGGCCTATCCATACGATAAAGAGGTATAGAAGAGTGTAGAAGACGGTGGGGGCGGGAGAGTCGACGAGCGGCCAGCCCTTGGTTCTGTTATCTGGAACAAAAAGGTTTTTGATGTTGTTACGATGTTTATTTTAACCCAATTTTGCTTAATGCTTGCTATCCCCAAAGAGTAAGCAGATATATTTCATATATACATTCTAGTTCTTGTGTGACAGGAACTCCTGTAATCCGTTTGGGTAGCCTAGCGTCCTAACCGTCCTAACCCACTAAATATCGCTTCAGTCAGTAAAAGTTCTCCTTCTTATCTTACTTCTCATTTTCAGTTTTTATGCTCTGCGCATAATAGGGATCTTCGTTCTTCCAATAATTGTTTTCTACGATGTCCTTCTCACCGCTCTGGTTTTCTTAAGTCATCATTTCTTGTCCAGGCGATTTTCCTTTGGAATGATCTTCCTGAGGATATCAGGACGTTGACAAGTCGGTACACATTTAAAGTTAAAGCTCGGCAATACTTACGCAAGAAATTGGCAGATTCATCAAACATACAATTTATTCTTTTTCTCTATCTATATTTTTTTATCTCTCTCTATTGTTTACATTTTGTATGTAGGTGTTTATTATATATTTTTTTTTGTTTCTTTTTTAACTTAATATCTTTTATATTTTTGCACCTACCATGTTTTGTCTCCGCATCACCTTAAGGTAGACTGGTAGAAAATACCTAAGGCATTAAGTCCGCTATTGCGCAATGTTTTTCTTTGTGCATGAAGTTTTCATCCATACTAATATTATTAATGCGAAAGTAACTCTGTCTGTCTGTCTGTTACGCTTTCCCGCTTAAACCTCTCAACCGATTTTGATGGAAATTTGGCACAGACAATCTTCAGACCCTGAGAAAGAACATAGGCTACCTTTTATCTCGGAAAAATTAATATTCCCGAGGGAAATCTAAAAAGCGCGATATAACCGAACTCCACACGGGCAAAGCTAGTAATAAATAAATAATAAATCCATACTAATATTATAAATGCGAAAGTAACTCAAAGTAAAAAAGGGCGGAAAGCTAGTAAATAAATAAAAGTCACTTCAGATGTCATTGTAGGTCATTGTACTCTTCATTCGTTTATTCATAGACCATATTGTACGATTTTCAAATGTTTCCTGTATAACATCGTAAGCTAATCAGCAGCAGCTTCAATATTGTTTATTTTAGACAAATAAACCCTGAGTGATGTTAAATTGGATTAAAGAGAAGCGGTGGCGGATTCTTAACGAGATTTTTTTTTTTTTTAATATTCTGTAAAAAAATCATGATTTAAAAGAGTAGGTATTCGTTGAGTTTCGTGTCCGATAATCTCCATAGGTAATTTTTTAAGCTTTTTTATTTTTTTTAACCTTCAAATGCAATGGTTTGATTGCAATTGCTGCAATGGGGCAGTAAGGTTCTGGAGTAGCGGCTACGTACTGGAAGACGCAGCGTAGGGAGGCCCCCAACAAGGTGGACCGATGACCTGGTGAAGGTCGCGGGAAGTCGATGAATGCGGGCAGCACAAGACCGGTCATCGTGGAAAGCCATGGGGGAGGCCTTTGTAAAGCAGTGGATATCTATAGGCCGAAGAAGATGAAGAACCTTCAAAAGGCACCCGACCTCTGCGGATCGAGGCTAGGGAGAGTGGAATTTTTAACCATATTAAAACCACCCCGGTGATTACCATCCGGGCATAGCAGTGGCCCCGGTTCCTCTTAAAAGACCAATAGGATAGTTGACTAAAAAAAACTAATTAGTCCGTCAGTCAGATTTTCAAAAAATACTAGGCACGTATTTTTTCTTTTTTCATATAAACAAAAAATGAAGACGACGCAGTGCGTCACACACTACACTTTTTAGTAAGCAGTGACGTCACCTACCACCACTCCTGATCTTTGATGCCTTTTATATTTGTCATTTTTTATTAATTTGATAAAACAAGATACACGTATCCAATATTTTTTTATAATCTGAATGACGCGCTAAATAGAACCAATCTTTTTTAACCCAGGAAACATCCCTATTCCGGAACGGCCCCTGCGCAATCCCTGTAGAGGCACACCTCTTGGGAGCCCATAAAGGGGACTCCCCTAGACCTCGCTGTGTACAGCAGCACGTGACCGCTGTGCAACCGTCTTCCCTGGGGTCACTTGATGAGTGCACAGAGGTCCCACTTTTTGCGCCTCTAGGTACCTATTCACACTTCTGAATGGGCTACTTATTTCATCTGGTTAACTGCCCATCTCTAGATAGTACAAATGTGCCTGTAATTTGTTTATCCTAATAATATAAAAAAAATGTGAGGATGTCTGTTACTCTTTTACGCAAAAACAATTATTTTATCCCCATATGACTAGGGGATCGAAACCTACGCGGGTATAACCGCTGGGCGCAGCTATTTTGAAATAAATGCTTTGAGTTCGACGACAAGAAATACGTTATTAATTTATTAAACATTATTACCGAGATTTGCTTAAAAAACCATAATACATGTAAAGTCGCTTAAAAACAGATTATTATTCTTCTCCTTCTTCAGCCTATAGAAGTCCACTACTGGACAAAGGCCCACCCAAGGCTTTCCACTGGGGGAGTTTTCCATAATCCCCACGCTTGGCAGGCGGGTTGGGGATCGCATTAATTTGATATTCCACAGGAGAAGCGCTGCTGCCCGCTTCCCTGGTGAGAGTTCCCTCAGTCGCTTCTTATGACACCCACGGGAGGATATGGGTACTATTCTAAGCCTATAGTTTTATATGTTGAGGTCGGCTTCCCGTCTGGCCTATTCCCGCTGGCAACCAGTATTTTATACAGAGCAAATGATTAAATCAGACACACATTACACAACGCAATTACTAAGTTACACTATGCCGCTTTGTAAGACTGGTAGTTAGTTCACACAAACGTCTTACTTAACGTGCTTTCTGAGACAAGGACGTCTTGTTATGTAAAGACAGCCACCCTTTGGGAAACCTTTGTCCAGAATTGTGACAGTATAATATTAGGGAAAAAAGGTTTGACATGAAAGATAAACCAGCAAACACAATTCAACCGATACAGTATCATTCATGTACAGAAAGTTTCGAGTCCGTCCCTTATTATTGGGCCGGACTCGAAACGGCTGTGCGTTAGAATGTAGCCCACATTATTCGTGATCTCATGTAATATGTATGGATGAGATAGGCAATTTCTCTACCACTTACTCTTGCGTATCTATCGGCATGTTATTGGCTTGCCGAGATTTTTCCAAATCACATACATACCTTGGGGTCGGCCTCCAGTTTATTCGGATGAGGACAAATACCAATGTTTTTAGAGAGACCTTATCAGACCTTCACATACCTGTTACGGGGTAAAGGTGCAAGCATAATAAAACGAATTCCCGGTACCGAGAATTTGGCACTGACCGGTGAAAATAGTCCCACAGTAACTTATACACCCAAACTTAAGCAGGTAAAACGTGTTAATATTTGCTTCCGAAGATCAAACTGTAAACATCTGTGCCAAGAGCTGGGCCGGAAAACCCGCTCCAATAGACAAAAACCCTATCACCTTAGGCAGGACCGACTTTTAAGCTTTTGACTACACTTAACGACGTCTCAACTGTCTTTCGGAAATTTTTCGCCGCCGCGATGGGCATAATCCCATGGTTCCCACACTTCCCACTCCTGGGAACCATGCCTCCTCTCGGTGAGAGGAGGAGGCAGTAATCTACTACGCGGGCCCAATGCGGGTTGGTAGATGTCACATGTCTTCGAAGTTTTGCCTCTAGGACATGCCGGTTTCCTCGCCATGTTTTCCTTTAAGTACCGTTTTGAGAGCAGTGGTGAAGAAATATTTACATAAAGGCCTGCCAGGGTTCGAACCTACGATCTACAACTGGCAAGTTGCGGATCTAAGTAACTAAGTCACTACTGCTCCGAACTGAATGACACTCAAACAGGCTTAATTCCGGATGTGGAATTAATGTTTAGTGATAGATTTGGGTGTGGAATTAATGTTTAGTGATAGATTTGGGTGTGGAATTAATGTTTAGTGATAAATTTGTTTGTGGAATTAATGTTCAGTGATAGATTTGGGTGTAGAATTAATGTTTCGTGATAGATTCGTGTGTGGAATTAATGTTTATTGATAGATTTGGGTGTGGAATTAATGTTTAGTGATAGATTTGGGACTGACGTTTAGAGTGATAAACAATTGTTCATCAGCACATCGTTGACACAAGCCCTTTGGCCTCATACTACATAGGCCTATCTGGTTTATTTTTCTTTTTGTTACTTTTTACTAAGGTTTAAAGCCAAACGGTAAAAATGCTGAAACTCCTGTGTCAACGTTTTTACGTTGTCCTTTGGGTTCAAATAGATTTTTCTGTTTCATTCTTCTGTGTTACTTTTTACTAAGCTTTCATAGCCAAAAGGTAAAAAAGGACTAAGACAGTAGTCTATTTGTCTGTCAACAGGATATCTCATGATGAGGTGTAATAGCTATACAGTTAAAGATAGACAGACGAATTGTGTAATCTATACTCCATACTAATCTATAAAGCTGAAGAGATTGTTTGTTTGATCGTGTCTTTGTTTGTTTAAACGCGCTTATCTCTGGAACTACTGGACCGATTTAAAAAATTATTTTTGCGTTGGATAGCCCATTGATCCGGGGAAGTTTTAGGCTATATAACATCACGCTGCGACCAATAGGAGCGGAGCATAACTAATTCAACGCCAACGAAGTCACTGGCGGCCGCTAGTCTTAGTAAGAGAGTCACATTTTTACCTTTTCAGTACGAAAACCTAAAAATCATCGTATCTATTAAAAACCAAGCCTAATAGGAGGTTAAAAACATGGTCTGTTATGTGTGGCACAGCTGGGATGTAAAAACTGATCGTATACAATATGTAAAGAAAACCCTGTCCGACCCATAAGGATAATAAAGGTTAGGTAAACACTTGACCAAATATGATATAAAATTTTACATAATCATCACAGTAACAATAATAATGAATTTTGAAATAATCTTTTTTTCCCGGGTATTAATTCCAATTTCCCCGAAATTTGGTAATTTTTAAAAAACTGATAACACCATTTGTGACGGAGCGAATAGCGATGCGACCACGTGCCGCATGCCCCGCCCCGCATGTATGCGCGGGTGAAGGGGGGCGGGGCTATCGGGCTGCCTACCGTACATGCATTAAGTTACCTCGCTTTTTCGAAATAATATTTATTTTTTTTGGGGGATTTTTTTTAAAGTTTAGGCCGGCTTTGTAGGCATTATTAGAATCAGTTAACGATACCTAACAATACCTTCACGGATCGGACAGGGTTTTCTTTACATATTGTATTTGGCACCTATATGTATTTGGCACGGTCAAGCGCTAGTTTGTAATACAAAAAAAATAAAATAATGCAACTTAGTTAAACTGTCTATTATTCTCACACGCCATAAAATAATGCATTGACTAGTAGATGTGTACAAAACTTTCAGTGTGCATATTGAAATATATGCATATGGAAAGTGCATGGAACGGAATGATATATGGACCGAGCATGTGGTTAATAAATAACTACGTCTGCGCAGGTCGATTGAAGGTTCTCTGTTGTCGTGATCGGTACGTGTGTAAGTGACCATTCCTTACATATTGAGCATCGAACACTTATACACTATACAATATGTAAAGAAAACTCTGTCCGATCCGTGAAGGTATTGTTTGGTATCGATAACTGATTCTACTAATGCCTACAAAACCGGGCTAAACTTAAAAAAAATCCCCCTAAAAAAATAAATATTATTTCTCAAAAAGAGGTAACTTAAAACATGTGCGGTAGGCCATACAGGCGCGGGCGAAGAGAGGCAGGGCACGGGGCACGCGGCCGCATCGCTATTCGCTCAGAATTATACCGCCAAAAATAATATTGTCACTTTTTAAAAATTACCAAATATTGGGGAAGTTGGAATTAATTCGCGGGAAAAAAAGATTATTTCAAAATTCACTAGTATTGTTACTATGATGATTATGTAAAATTTCATATTTTGTTTGGTCATGTGTTTACCTAACCTTTATTATCCTTACGGGTCGGACAGGGTTTTCTTAACATGTTGTATACAGTCTCGAACAAAACTAATATAATGGCGCCAAGTATTAAGTAGTCTAAAGTAGTCAAAATAAATATACATTAATTTAAAATCAGCCTTAAGTGCAGTGTCTAAAGTTCTTATCACAAAGCTGCGTTGTGCACTTGTTCAGTTCAACCATTTTTTTTTACGCTGACTGTGAATCTACTATCTGACGTCTGGGAGGACCTCTTATCCGAATGGCAAAGTAGGTGGGATAATTCCATCACGGGCACCTCCATCTGTTCTTTCCATCCGTTGGCGATCGGCTGGCTAAGACATGGCTGGAGGTTGACCACTGCGTTGTCCAATTTCTCACAGGTCATGGCAACTATAAAAGTAAACCGTATTCTTTTAAACTTGTTCCTTCGCCTTTGTGTCAATGTTCTACATCGAAATGTGAATTTGAACAGTCCGCAGATCACATCTTGTGGGAGTGTATTCTTTGGCAGAATGAACGCAATATTATGTTGGATAGTGTACAAGTTACATCTGGAGTTGTTTATTATACGGACCTTGTAGAAACTAGAACTAATTTCCGTGCGTTCAGGCGCTTTTGCCATACCTATTATTGGAATCAATTGTAACAGCACATACCTACTTAGGACCCATTAACTTAATAAAATTTTATTCCGTGGTGCTTGGCAATCTGGGCTTCTCCCAGTTGCAATAATGTCCCTTTGTGCCGATTGGCCTAGTTCTGTTCTGTCTCCTGCTTGTTATGGAGGGAAGTGGAAAAAATATCCTTTTTCTTACTCCTCCGCTATTCTTTTCTAATTAATTTTGTTGCGGGACCCAAGACAGTTCAATCGTTTCTCCGGGACTCGTCGAGCTTCATTGCTCGGCGTTTTTCTGGCGGTCTCCACTGTTGATTCTGGCTTTCAGGAGTTGCTGTGGGTTGGGAACAGTGTGGCGGGTTTTTGACTGTGAATCTAGTGTATAAGTGATCGATGATATTGAGACATCCTCAAGGCAAAAAAAAAAGCATATCAATTCATTGACACCGCTATCATTAGTAAATCTATGACAGTCGTTACGTATCGGTCGATGACTGTCATTGCAGATCGGTCGGAAATAACCTAGGAAAAGGCAAAAAGTTTGACAACCATCTAAGGATGTTGTTGTTATATTATTGTTAAAAAGGGGCTACAATGGAAAGAATTGCCAAAAATGGCAAAGATATCAACTCCACGCTTATTAGAACGCTGTGGTGTGGAATTGACTAGTTATAAGATAATAATTGTGTGTATGTATAGAATTCCGAACCCCAATAATTTAAGTGACTGCTTCGACAAATTTAAAATCATCTTGCAGACTGTTTTACGTTCAGGTTGTAAGAAAATTGTTATTTGTGGAGATTTTAATATTGATGTACTCAAGCGAAATAGTGCAACTAATAGCTTTGAATGTCTTTTATTGAGTTATAACCTCAAATAAATGATCTTTATCTTTATCTTTTATCTTTTAAGGATATTCTGTTACCTGCAGCGAAATTCTGTAACCATGTCACTGCAATAATTTTAGTGAAGTGAGCGTGAAATATCTGTGTGTACCAGGCTTAGAATAGTGCCAACCCATATCCTCCCGTGGGTGCCATAAGAGGGACGACTTAGGGAACTCTCACCAAGGAAGCGGGCAGCAGCGCTTCTCCCGTGGAATAACAAATTACTGCGATCCCCAACCCGCTTGCCAAGCGTGAGGATTATGGCAAACTCCCCCAAAGCAATGAAAGCCTTGGGGGAGGATTTTGTCCAGCAGTGGACCTCTATAGGCTGAAGAAGAAGAGCGTGGAGTGAGCTGTCGTTCTAACTGAAACTAGGGACTGACACTCTGTAAGCTCACATTACGTGGTCAGTTTTTTTTTAATAGTTATAACCTAGTGCTGGACTGCAATTCCGCCTGATGGTAAGCAGTGATGCAATCGTTGATGGTAAAGCGCACTAGTTTATTAAGCATATTCACTTAAAAAACTTTGGAATACGAAGGATGACGGCAGTTGAGCGAGGTGATGCAATGTTAAACCCAAGACCAACACGACCAACGATGCTGCGCCAGAGGGAGACTGATCTGAAGACTCTCCACGACCAAACTCCCGACACAAAATTTGGCGCGTCGTACCCGGCACACATCGCAATACAACTGTTCAGACCCGTGATTGCCTTGTGGAGGCAGTCGTTCCATGGTCTTATGGAAATATATCTTGGACACCAATGACTGATTACAAGGTGAAGGAAAACATCTTGAGGAAACCTGGACTTAAAGTCTGAAATCGCCAACCCGCATTGAGCAAGCGTGGTGATTACGCTCAATCCTTCTCTGTATGAGAGGAGAACTGTGCCCAGCAGTGGGACGATAAAAAGGTTGATGATACTGGAAGTCAACCTCAAATCTGTCTAGTGTATAATCTATTGACAGAAAATGCACACATTTAGTAATGTTATTTATCTCTTACCTGACAATGACAGCGTCCATAGATAATAATCATATGTTTCTTTTAACACGCTTTGTGTGGAATTCATTATTATATCCGCCATCTTGAATTAATGATAGTTATCTGTAACAAAACAAAATAATAATTAATATTATTGGAAAAATAAAGAACAAACAGTAAGTACGAAAAGTAAAAACAAAAGAAAGTACGAACAAAAAGTAAGAAACTGCGTGTAATTCATACTCCATAGAAAATGGAGGATCAGTCGACCAGACAGTGACGGTGATTAATTTCGGGCTGTCATCGTTAGGCTGCCGTGTACATATATGCTAGTCGCGCGGAAAACTCTGCTTGCGTAATGCAGGATTTTGTATGACGTCATTATTATGATGCGCAGTTGGCATGTAGCGTCGCCTGTGGGGTACGCCCTAGCCCTATCGCGCATTCTATTATTTCCCTTCATGTTGCTTGGGGTTTTGGCAAAGTTTTACAGTCGGCCGCCAGCCTGACACCAACCCTCCTTGGGAATGCTCTTGTTGGTGGTTTACCCGCCACCGCGCGGAAGTTAAATGGACATCCCGCCATTTGTCGGTCGTCAGAGCCTCGTTAGTGAGCAGCAGGGTGCACCGCGTGCAGGTGAGGTTGACGTTTGGGGAGTCTGGTTGTTGTGCGCTCCCCCTTACACCCCTACACCCGGGTTTATGCCAGGTCGAGGAACAATGGACGCCACTTTTGCACTCCGCCAAGTGTGCGAGAAGTACAGACGTGCACACAAGAACTTGCACATGGTGTTCATTGATCTGGAGAAAGCGTATGATAGGGTACCTCGTGATGTGCTGTGGTGGGCCCTGAAAGAGAAAGGTTTGCCTGGGAAGTATGTAGAGTTAATTCGTGCTATGTACAGTCGATCTCGTACCTACGTCCGGTCGGCTGCTGGCAATACCGACGAGTTCAGTGTGGCGGTAGGCTTGCACCAGGGATCGGCTTTAAGTCCGTACCTCTTCCTGTTGATTATGGACGCTCTTACGTCGGACATCCAGGAGGAGGCACCCTGGTGCATGCTGTTCGCCGATGACATTGTTCTCGTCGGTGAAGATGGACCTGAGATCCAGAGCAGATTGGAGAAATGGCAACAGAAGCTGGAGAATGTTGGCTTGAAAATCAGCAGAACCAAAACCGAATATATGTTCTGCGATTTCGGCGGTCTCTCCACTTCTGGAGCCATAGCGCTTGATGGCGCACTCCTACCAATTTGCTCCGACTTTCGGTATCTCGGTTCACTCGTACAAAGCGATGGCGAAATAGATCGGACGGTTAAGCACAGAATTAACACTGGATGGATGAAATGGCGGCAGGTCACGGGAACAATCTGCGACTCCCGCATTCCCCTTAAACTTAAGGGGAAAATATATAAAACCATGATCCGACCTGCTGTCTTGTATGGATCAGAATGTTGGGCTACGAAAGGGATGAATGAAAGGCAATTGCATACAGCCGAGATGAGAATGCTAAGAGGGATGTGTGGTGTTACACGAATGGATAGAATAAGAAATGAGTACATAAGAGGAAGTCTGAAAGTGGCACCGGTAGCTGAAAAGTTGTGTGGAAATCGGTTGTCCTGGTACGGGCATGTGTTACGGAGAACTGAGGAGAATGTCGTGAGGAGAGTCTTAATTATGAATGTTGATGGCTATAAGAGTAGGGGAAGACCAAAGAAACGATGGATGGAATGTGTGAAGGATGATATGACTAAGAAGGGAGTGACTGCGGAGATGGCTTCTGATAGGGATGCATGGAAGAAAAAGACATGTTGCGCCGACCCCAAATAAATTGGGATAAGGGCAGGAGAATGATGAGTTGGCATGTAGCGGTAAAGATTCCGCTACATACATATAACATGTAGGTACGTATACAATATGTTGGCGTAGTGGTTAATTGATTGTCTGCTGCGCTGCGTGTCGCTGGATCGATTCCCGTACGGTACAAATATTTGTACACCCAAAATCAGAAAGGACTAAACGCATAGTTTCTGTCTTAACTCTAGGCAGTGATTCCATTTCTTATTATGTTATATTGTGTTATTGTGTGTTAAATGTATATAATAATTGTTTTGTGTGATATAAACACACTTTATTTTTAATTGGTTATAAGCTTAGTATAAGGTACAATGGGGTTGACGTATCCATGTGGATAAAAACCCCTTATAAATAAAGAGATTAAAAATAAAAAAATATTTGAATGTTCTATAACTAGTTGTTCCGGGTCGTGGCTGTTTGTATACGTGAATTCATATGTTTGTAAACAAACCCAGGATACAGGCGAAATTGTTAGTATGGGACAATATTTAAAAAAATAATCAAGTCAAAAAATACTTGAAAAGCAATTTATGACTAGGTTTTCTATTGTTTCTGAGATAGCCAAATTATTAATTAAGTTACAATACAATATGTAAAGAAAACCCTGTCCGACCCATAAGGATAATAAAGGTTAGGTAAACACTTGACCAAATATAATATAAAATTTTACATAATCATCACAGTAACAATAATAATGAATTTTGAAATAATCTTTTTTTCCCGGGTATTAATTCCAATTTCCCCGAAATTTGGTCATTTTTAAAAAACTGACAACACCATTTGTGACGGAGCGAATAGCGATGCGACCACGTGACGCATGCCCCGCCCCCTTGCGCCCGCACATGTATGCGCGGGTGAAGGGGGGCGGGGCTATCGGGTTGTCTACCGTACATGCATTAAGTTACCTCGCTTTTTCGAAATAATATTTATTTTTTTTGGGGGATTTTTTTTTAAGTTTAGCCCGGCTTTGTAGGCATTATTAGAATCAGTTACCGATACCTAACAATACCTTCACGGATCGGACAGGGTTTTCTTTACATATTGTATAATTTAAGTGCTTACTAAGCTGCGTAACTATTGAAAAGAAGTCAACTGTTTATAATGAATAGGTTCTTATTGCAATATCTAGGAGTAATAATGGCATTAAGTCCGCCGCTGTACATTGTTTTTGTGCATAACTGTAAAAAAAAGAAAAGCAAAAAAAAAAATTGTAATCACTATGAATATCTTAAAATAATGAAATAATACATGTAGGTAGCAGTGGCGAAGAGTCCATACAAGCCGATTCCCACCGGGTTACCTTTCAAAAATCAGTTCCATATTCATACAAAAGTATTTACATTCTATTTCATTAACAAAGTATTATTAATTAAATGCCTGCGCGATTTACAATAGCAATAGTAATTCTTAGCAATACCCTAAGTATCACATTTCATTTTATAGTCGTAAAGGTAACTCGACGAATTACAGCTTATCTCGGCCAACGTTTTACTATGAGGCGAAAAGAGACAGAGCGTGTCACCATCTCTTTCTAATGCTCGCTAACTGTACGTAAAATTTAAAGAAAGATAGGCTATTCGCGACCGGGTTGCAGTTCTCTCCTCTCCTCTATTAGAAAGAGACAAAGAAATTATTGTTATTGAAGCACGGCACGGGAGAAAGAAAACACGACAAAATTAAAAAGAATTAGCGTTATAATGAAATCCTTCGCAAGTCATATTCTTTTTATTTTGGCATATTTTCGTGTTCCATTTCGTAAGGTTGAAAATAAATTATTGTTAGTATGTGACATGTTGCTATACCACTGGTGCGTGATAATTTCGTTTGTTATATTTTAATATTTGTGTTATTTAAACTGTGACTGATTCTGTAAGGTAATTTAATCGCAGATTTGGTTAAATACTGTGGATTTTGTTTGTTATTATGGCTTATATTATTCTACCGGCAATATTATTCAAGATATCCTGCAGTAGGTAAGTGTTTAAGTGTTTATTTTTTTGGACCGGCTTCCCTTTGTCAAAATTTCACCCTTCGCCACTGGTAGGTAGGTATGTATTATTTGATAGTCTTTGAAAGTTCCTATTACATTTCGTTTTGACAAACAATATTGAGATAATACTATAAAAATCGAAATATTATTTAACCAGAAGTTTAAAAATTTTAGGAGGAAATATGAAAAAAGTTTGGCGGGATGGCAGGGAATTCGGTCCGCAACCATGGATTCAGTACATAATTATGAAGCACCCCGCAAATTCAGCAAGCAAATTCTTCGCCAGTTATTAAAAAAAAAATCTGTTCCCTCCTATTGACTGCGTGGACTCTTTTCAATAAAAAATAAAAATTCTACGTCAGGTGCGGCTAAATTTGAGAAATGCGAATCAAATTATTTGTCGCTTTTACGGTATAACTTTATTAATAAAAAAAAACTTTGTTCCACACTACCAATTACTCCTGTATCGTGGTTAAATTTATAAACATTTGGCCCCTTATTCATAAACGTTGCTTATAGTTTAACCATAAATTTTTGACGTATGCGTGTCACTTTACTTTAATCATCGTTTATGAATAAACATCATAATGTTTAAGGAGTATATTTGTAAACGATGATTGAAGTAAAGTGGCGTTAAACCGTAAAAAGTATATGGTTACAACAGTCACTAGTTAACTTTAAGCAGCTTTTGTGAATAAGGTGGTAGATCTCACATATACAAACACCCAGACCCGGAACAACTACCAGAGGGGCAATCGCGCTAAAATAAATCAACCAAAACAGAATTGGATCGCAACCAAACCATAACTGGATCACAATTGGAACGTAACCGCTGTCAAATGAAAAAGTTGTAACAAAGCTAACTTTTTCTGTGCCATTTGTCAAACTTACATCTAAACGATTAGATTTATTTATAATTTATTTAGTTTTAATTATTATGTCTGACGAAATGTATCACTCATTTCGACATTGATTTTACTTCAATAGAAGTTAAAACTTTAGCGCGATACGAAATGTGATCGAAACTAAACCATAACTTTAACTGGATTAGATACGAACAAGAGTTGAACTTCTATTGTTTTATTTAGCGCATTTACCCCCCAGTCGCTAAAATTAAGTGGCAGTGGGCAGGGCACATTGCTCGTAGAACCGATGGCCGATGGGGCAGTAAGGTTCTGGAGTAGCGGCCACGTACTAGAAGACGCAGCGTAGGGAGGCCCCCAACAAGGTGGACCGATGACCTGGTGAAGGTCGCAGGAAGCCGATGTATGCGGGCAGCACAAGACCGGCATCGTAGAAAGCCTTAGGCAAGGCCTTTGTCCAGCAGTGGACATCTATAGGCTGAAGAAGAAGGCAATACAAATATTTAACACGTGACATACATCGCAGAAATTGATGTCTTAGCCACTGCGTCAACCGTGTCATGAACACATTACGCTCTCCATCAGTCAAAAGACATGCAAATACGATGGTAGGTACTTACAAAAGGTTTTATTAGCTATTTTCCACATAATATAGGCACTATATTACAGTAACCAGACGCCTAAGTTAATGGGTCGAAGCGAGCATGAGTGTGAATAACGATAGGTTTCCTCCATAGACTCTTACTTTGATTTATGTATATTGAATCATGTACAGGCATTTATTGTGTGTTATATGTAAGTAATTTATCGAGGACTATGTATATGTTTTCTAGGTAAGAGATTACTGGCACACATGTCATCTCTTACAACGTCAAACCAGCATTTCTTTAGTTGTTAGTTGTAACCCCACTTGTTCCGGCCCGGCGGAGGCGCCATGGCAAGACATTTGTTACCCACATAACATTATCCGATATTCGTAAGACATGGCCGTACCAGCATATGCGACCCTCCTGCAGTTTGTCTGCTATGTCACGGACGCGAAAACAAGGTGCTTTGGGGTCCCACCACCATCTTTGGGACCCAGGTCAACCTCACCTGCCAGACGGTGCACCTGCTGACTTACGGACGGGGCTCTACGGCTCTACGCTTTCCCTTCGGGGTTGAGTGGTCAGACGGCAATCTCACTCGTAAAAGCAAAACAAGCCAAACTATGAATATGAAAAGAAGAAATGCGATGGTGTCGTGCGTGGACTCAATCGGTGGTTCGTTTAGCTCATTTGTCATCTGACGTGCGGCCGGCATGTCTCGCCCTGTCCCACTTAATCTTAGCAGCTTTCTGAGTAACATCTTTTATACTGGTTTTAGCGCGCAGTACCTATTGTGTATCCTTATATGGTTAGAAACACGAAACTTTAGGATACTGCACTACTTTGCTCCAAGTTTTCATAACTTAAATATACAAAATTATTTTGACAAAATGATTTAGTATGTTCGGAATTTGAATTAAGAATTAACTTTTGACGCACGTGTTCTTGGCAAAATTGTGGCGTCTCTTCCACAATCAAAAATTGAATTGATTGCATGAAACGGATGCCAATTTCTCCATTTCAATATACAACGTTATTTTTTCTTTGTACAAATCCTGTCTATAGTTTGTTCAGAATAAGCAACTGATCTCGTCGTTCTACATTCTACGACTTGGCCATGATTTGCAATAAATTTTTAGTAGTATGTGAAACGGGGAGTAAAGTTCCCTCTTTCTCCATAGTAAAGAGATGATCCTGGGACCAAACGAATGTTCTGTATGGCGCGCACCTGCCCAACCATTAATGTTATAAAGTTGTATACAACATTTTTTTTTTGTTTATTCGAAACCTGACGACTATAGTTTGTTCAGAATAACCAACTGAATCGATTTCAATAATTTTTACACCATGTTATATTTTTCCCAATTGTATTTAAATGATGTTGCAGTGTGGTTATCGAGCGTACAACACAGATTCGCAGTGGATCATAGTGTCCTAGGGACCCTCGCGCTGCACGTCGATGATGCACTGTCAGCGATCAAGCAGGTTGTAAACGAGGTGAGGGAAAAGTGTTTCGAAAACTGGTTGAGACATATGAAATTTTGTATACAAGCTGATAGAGCACTTTGAAAAGATATTGTAATAAAATATATGTCATTATAGAACATTTTTTTTTTATTATCGCAAGATTTTCTGAGTGTCCCATGTATGTACACGCTATTTTGTTGACAGGTTGAAAATGAGAGACTGAGATTAGATCTAATGTTGTGAAGTTTCGGAAATTGCTCCTCCGAATCTAATAAATGCCTCCATATAATTTAAAATTTAAGTCTATTTTCGTTTCTGTACGAGTGCTCCCATTGTTCTTGTAAACTAGGCAGCGGGTTTTGATCAATATTCAAAATTAATTTCTTTTTTTTATTTAGCTTATATTTCCCTCCACTGGCAGGCTCGGTCTCCCATTGGCCTACCAGTTTTTTCTTCCATACTTCCCTGCCTTAAGTGAACCCTGCTCATATTGGCCCTGGGCCAAAACCTCATTAGGACCGTAGGACGTCATATCACCATCGTTAAGAGAATTTAATTTGGATGGTTTATGTGTATATGTAATAATTTAATATTTAACTTAGAGAAAGCGTCGAAACCGTATGTTTTACTTTGACATGTCGTCATTGAACTCGAGCGGTGTGAAGCAACGGGCGAGATGGGTTGCTAGTCAATATCTACAGATCCATGTTTATAGCTACAATCGGTCTGTTTTTAATGTCAAAATAACAGTTTTCGACTTGTATATCAAAATATATGGGACTAGCCGCGCCGCTCGGTTTCACCCGCATAGTTTTCGATAAGTTTTTTTTTATATGCTCCGCTCCTATTGGTCGCAGCGTTATGTTATATTATAGCCTTAAGCCTTCCTGGATTAATAGGCTATCCAACGCAAAAAGAATTTTTCAAATCAGACCAGTAGTTCCTGAGATTAGCGTGTTCTAACAAACAAACAAACTCTTCAGCTTTATAATATAATAAGTATTAAGTATAGATACATGCAACAAAATGTTTGTCTATATATTTTTTTCGGATATTCTCCGAAACGGCTGCACCAATTTTAACGTAACTTTCACTGGTAGATCAGCTGATGTTATACAGTACAACATAACTTCAACTGTTATTTCAGAAAATAAATTAAGATTTTTCGTTTAACATTTAAAACTCATGAACCAATTTGTTTATCAATTACTATTTAAAAACCAGTAGGCAAATAGTATTATGTATGTAAATTCCAGCAAACAACTTATATAATGTGACAGCAAATATGAATAAAAGATGAGAGCTTTGATTGATTATATTGACTAATACTTCGTGGGCGTGGGTTATTGTTTGAAATCTATCAACGACATGTTTCTTTTAAAAATAGAAAACAATAAAAAACTGTTAACAATGACAGGTAGAAAGTTAAATTAGTAATACATATAACATGGCAGTAAGCAAATTGGTGAAATCTAGCAGTGGGCAGCTCGCCGCCCGGTAAGGACCAGGCCCGAGTCGACGGCGCGTTGTGTTTCACGCGCGCCTCAAAGAGATGTCAGCAAGCAGAAGAAAAAACCGTGGCCCTGGCGCAAAGGCAATTGAAGGAACACGGGTGGGTTTTAGTCAGTACAAGTTTGAAACGCCCTTCCGCTCCGCCCAGAACGGGAGGGGTCATTTGATGATTTCCCATCCAATACAAAAAAAAAAGGGAACGAAGCATGTCCTAGAGGCAAAATCTATACTAATATACTAGCGGCCGCCAAATCTATATTAATATACTAGCGGTGTCCTATTGGTCGCAGCGTGATGTTATATGTTACCCACGACATAGGACTCGTAAGTTTGAGGCCTTTACCTCTGGGCACTACTGCTCACTTATCAGTCACCTTACTCCCAGCCATATTCCGCTAAAGCTAGCGTCTATTCAAAAATTTCTCCAGGGAACACGACGGAGTAAAAAAAAAAGAAATAAAAATTTAAAAATATAAGTATTTACTTTTGGAACGAATTTTTCCGAAAATATTAACGTTGACAAAAATTATTTCTCCTATTCAGTTTACCTATCCAAAAATATACGTTAGGGTGGAAATGAAAAAAGAAATCACTACCCAATTTACGTTACAATTTTCATTCTACCACTTTGTCGGTACTAAATTTCAGCATTCTAGTGCTAATGCTCACTGAGATTATCCGCGAACGGATGAAAGGAACGGTTTATTTTTCCTATAGGTCCTTAGGGTCTGTCTGTCTACCTAGATAGACAGACCAGGGTAGGAAAAATAAAACATTACCTTTATATATTCCAATTTACAAGGTAAAAGTCTTCTATGAAATCGAATTTATCAGACTGTGGAACCGTAAGCACACAAACTAAAACTATTTTGTTAGATTGAGTTTTAAAAGTACGCTCCGTAATGTTCTGTCGACAATCAACTAACCATAAGTACAGTCAGTAAAAGAAATACTCGTAAGTGTCCGGGCAGCAACAGCCTGTCGGCGGTACCGCTCGCGTAGTTGTCAAAAATTGTCCCATGGGAACGTGCGATCGGGACAAAACGTAGCCTTTATTCTCTCCAAGGATAGCATCTAACTTCTTGTACAATTTTATATAAGAAGTAACGATTCAAAAAAATATTGTCTGCTGCCTGAATGATTAGACAGGCAGACAATTTTTTAAATTTGTTTTTTGTCCTGCCTTTAAGTAAAAAGCTATTTTTAACCGACTTAAAAAAGGAGGTTATAAATTCGACCCGTATGTATGTAAGCCAAATTTCAAGTGTATACGTATGTATGTACGTTTTTATGTTTGTGAGAGATATATACATATCTCTTCGTATTTTCGGTGGGCTTTAATCCGCCGCGCGGGTCCATAGTTGTACATAATGTACAACTATGATATTTACAGAATCGATCGACAGTTACAGACACTTTTGAATTATCATGTGAAATAATGTGTTGAGAAATTTCATGTTCCTTCGATCCACTGTGTCAACTCTGGAGCAAAAGCATCATTATTCCAGTCTCAGACAAAGATAGAGCTATACGGAATGAATAGCACTATCCCTTTTCCACAAGGGAACCATTTTTTTATAATTAAAACTTACTTAACTTTAAAAACTTGTGCTTGACTGCAATCCCGCCTGATGTTAAGCAGTGATGCAATCGTTGATGGTAAAGCGCACTAGTTTATTAAGCCTGAGGCAGATTGATCTGGAGACTCTCCACGACCAAACTCCGGACACAACAACATTTGGCGCATCGAACCCAGCACACATCGCAACACAACTGCTCAGACCCGTCCTCCGTACGGCTTCACCAGACATCATGAAGGAACACGACGAATCGCTTGGCGGCAAGACCTTGTCTGGTGGGTGGTTACTACTGCTGGCAGCCGATGTTATGGCCTACCACCGAGTAAAAATATAGTTATACCATGATAGTTTTAACACATCATAGTAGAGCCTCTGGTATCTATCTGGTATCTGGTATCTTTCGTAGTAAAAGGTCCTATAGCACCTTAGCATAGTAAAAGAATTAGGCCATTGAATAGAAAAATGTTTTTCAACATCCGACCTGTGTAGGTACTTAACGTAGTTAGGTGTTCAAACAAACTTTCTTTAGCTATATTACTAAAGACTACTTAGTGTGTCCAAGAAATGAAGCTGTAATCTGATTTTATTGTTTATATTTTGAAGTTACACAAATGTCAATTTGTAATAATGTAATTTAGATTTTTTTTGAGATAAATTATTATATTGTCATTTTTATTTTACGGAAAGTTGACAGTTACCTAATGAAAAAGGCCAGTTTAATGGAACTTGGATTATTAGAGTAGCACAAGAAGATATTATACAGGTAAGGGAAAGAAAGAAATAAAGATACATTTAAAGTAATGGATTAGCAATATATTTTAAAATAGGCACTTTAAATTAAGATAGCAATTTGTGTGTGCAATTCGAGTGCCGTTAGAACTCTGATGACAATACTTGAAAATGGCAGATCCACTTGTCTTTATTTGAATTTGATATTGGAAAGCCAATTTATTGCATTCTAGAATTTAGTGCTTTAATTTAAACTATACCTACTGTAAATTGCTTTTGGCCATAATACAATATTTTCAATAGGTATTGTAATCCTGACTGGACCGTATATTTATTGGTATTTCATTTTTAATTTTACTTTAATTTTTTTAATTCTATTTTCTTTGTAATTTTATTTCACCTGACATATTATTTTTGATGACATTCTTTTAATTTTGATGACATTATTTTTGTATCTTATCGACATTCAGATATAATCTGTTTTGCATGCCTAATTTGAGGTAGTTAGTAAAGGATCATGATCATAGATGTTTATTAATTATAATAAATTATGTAATAGATTACCAAATAAATTAAAGGATGTTGACAGCATACACCATTTCAAAAAGGCTCTTTTTAATTTGTTGTGCGAGAAGACTTATTATACGCTTAGTGAATATTTGGATGATCAATTGATGTAGGGACGGTTTTTATTATTAAGGAATTATTTTATTTAAGCTCTGAATTTGTTTTAATTATTAATTTTGACTGTATGATTATATCTTTTTTTTTAAATTTAATTGTATTTTATGATAATTTTAGTATGAATATTTGTACGCCTTCGACGGTAAGACATAGCGTTCATTTTATATTGACATCACCATCTGTATTACCTACCTATGTTCTACAAATAAATATCTGATTCTGATTCTGATTCTGATTAACTGAACATCTTCATTGTGTACCTACTAAAAATGCAAATAAAATTTATTATTATTATAAAAGAAAAAAAAATAGTTTATGGAAGGGAAAAGTATCAAGTTAAAAAGAAGTGTCGACAGTGTTTTCAAAACAATTTCCAGTGCAAAACTGCCAACCATCTAAATTGTTTCTTTCAATCTTTTGGGATTAGCAAAAGTAAGTTGGAAAAATGAGTGAAATCCCTGAGTTCCGGTTATAATCCCGGTGAGCAATTTTTTCGGAAGTTTCCCTTTATAATAAATGATTTTGTTCTGTACGTTGGTTTGTATAAGCATTTTTACAAGTAATTCTTTTTTTAATACATATTTATAATCTTGTGCTTGATCGCAATCCCGCCTGATAGTGAGCAGTGATGCAATCGTTGATGGTAAAGCGCGCTAGTTTAATAAGCCCATTCACTCAAAAAACTGAGTAAATAGGAAGAAAGATGGCAGTTGAGCGAGGTGATGCAATGTTTAACCCAGAGTGAGATTGATCTGGAGACCCTCCACGACCCGACACAACAACATTTGGCGCATCGTACCCGGCACACAACGCAACACAACAGCTCAGACCCGTCCTCCGTACGGCTTCACCAGATATCATGCCGGAACACGAATCACTTGGCGGCAATACTTTGTCTGGTGGGTGGTAACTTCTGCCGGCAGCCGATGTTGTGGTCTACCACCGAGTTTTTTTTTTAACTATTCAGTTCTGCATTTATTTTGGACATAACAAACTTTTCTAACTTCTTAATAACAACTTATTACAACAAAAACATCACGTGCAACTCATGGCGGTCATTCATTGTCACTTCCTATGTCAATGCTTATTGTGGAGAAAGTGAAATCTTAGAGAGGGACGGCCGTTGCATTTGTACAGGAGTGAGGGAGACGGGCGTAGTCGCTGAATCACGTTCCGTTGTGAGATGTAGGTCTTCCGCGTTACGAGCTTCTTGTAAGTTGGTTAAGATAAGGCTTGGTACATATTTAAGAATAATTTTCAATCTTTAGGTTATACGAAGAGCGAGGTCTCTATTATAACGTCAAGAGAAAAGGACGTGATCATATCCTAGTGTAAGATTTTTGATTATACTTTTTTTATAATTATGAACTTAGTGCTTTACCGCAATCCCGTCTGATTGGAAGCAGTGGCGCAATCATTGATGGTAAAGCGCGTTAGTATTAGACAGCAGCTGAGCGAGATGAAAAAACTCGACCAACAATGCTGCGTCAGAGGGAGATTGATCTGGAGATCCTCCACGACCATACTCCCGAAACAAAAACATTTGGCGCATCGTATCCGGCACACATCGCAACTTGCTTAGACCCGTCCTCCGTACGGCTTCCCCGACGACGAATCGCTTGGCGGCAAGACTTTGTCTGGTGGGTCGTAACTTCTGCCGGTAGCCGATATTGTGGCCTACCTAAAAGTTACCCAAACACATACGTTAAAAATTTCAAATGAATTCAATCAATCAATCGATCGAATAGAAGATCGATCAAAGATTGCATTTTTACACAGTGATATGGATCATGTCACAAGTCCACCGTACTTTAAAAAACCAAATAAAGTTATTTATTTTTTTTATTTACATTTAAAATATTTCCATGCTTTAAAATGAACATTGTTATTATTGCCATAAAATGTATTAACATCAGCAGTGAACATTTCACTTGCAAGCCAAAAATATAATGATGATGAGATAATTTGACCTACCGCATAACTTATACTGTGAAGACGCATTAAGGCTACAGCAGACAGGCACGATGCGACTCCGGTAGACCAACTTACGTGACATTTTCGGTGAAGTTGTCATGTCGCGTCTGTCTGTCGGGAGCCTATATAGTTGAAGTATGTTGGTTATGCAATATCTGCCTCATAATAATTAAGTGTGTTCCACTTTCGCACCGCTTTACGAGAAAACGAAAATCGTGCTGTATTGAATGGAGAAAACTTAATTATGCATGGTTTTGGGAATTTTATAAGGAAATATTAATCATCGAAAGGGTTTTAAAGTTATCACTACGTACTGTAAAACAAAGTCGCTTTCTCTGTCCCTATATCCCTATGTATGCTTAAATCTTTTAAATTACTCAACCGATTTTTATGCGGTTTTTTTTCGTAGATAGAGTGTTTGAAGAGGAAGGTTTATAAGTATAAGAACATCCATTAATTAGTGGAAAAATGCTGTTATTGTTTTACTTTCTAATGTGGTGTCGTAAATAATTTATTTTTTTCCGCTTACGTTGTAAAAGCAGTTTAGACTGCTGGGGTTTACACCCCACGAGATTTACCAAAATAATGTACTAAGTGTTGTACAGATTGAAAAGGTCTACAGAAAACTTCGCGATAGTATATGTCCATCTTTTTTGGATATCCCACAATAGCATTTTTGTTATTTCCTTTTTACGACAAATAACGTCTAATTTTCGAAGCGATTTTAACCAATACAGCATTAATCCGTGTCCAATTAAATACTTATCTTCAACAGGTACAATGTTGATTTAATATAGATCTATATATATGGACTTACAGCATATGCTGTGGGTACATATAATACATATTCATTTAAATCGTATGATTTAAATCAATATTTTCTAAGAGATATGTGTGTGGAATATACAATATGTAAAGAAAACCCTGTCCGACCTATAAGGATAATAAAGGTTAGGTAAACACTTGACCAAATATAATATAAAATTTTATATAATCATCATAGTAACAATACTATTGAATTTTTAAATAATCTTTTTTTCCCGGGAATTAATTCAAATTTCCCCGAAATTTGGTAATTTAAAAAAAAGTGACAACACCGGTATTATTATAAGCGAATCGCGACGCGACTACGTGCCGCGTGCCCTGCCCCCCGCCCCCCGCGGTAGGGTACTCACCGCACATGTATTAAGTTAGCACTTTTTGCGAAATTATATTTATTTTTTAGGGGGATATTTTTTAAGTTTAGCCCGGCTTTGTTTGCATTAATAGAATCAGTTATCGATACCTAACAATACCTTCACGGATCGGACAGGGTTTTCTTTACATATTGTATATCTATATACTAATATATAAAGCTGAAGAGTTTGTTTGTTTGAACGCGGTAATCTCAGGATTTACTGGTCCGATTTGTGAAATTCTTTTTGCGTTGGTAAGCCCATTAATCCAGGAACGCTTTAGGCTATATAACATCACGCTGCGACCAATAGGAGTGGAGCATGTAAAAAAAAAAAAAACATACCGAAACCTACACGGGTGTAACCGTGAGACGCAGCTAGTATTGTATATATTTGTAACATACAGTGGTTTTTCGAAAATTAATGTGCGAGTACTTCACACGAGTGTCCTGGTTTGACCGAAAAGCTAAATCATACCAATTAGTATAGAGTATACAAACAGATAAGTTGGGATAAATAAGCTATTTTAAATTCGACCAAAAATTTATCAAACGCATAAAACCAGTTTTTAATGATACAAATCAAATGAAATGTACGGTTGGCAACAAAAGTATCAGAACGTTTCTAAGTTATAAATATATATATATATATATAATATTTTATTATTTTTATATATATTTATTTATCTTTTTTGTTAACTAAATTATTTTTGTATAAGCCACTGAGTGTTTCCATCTGTACAAATGCCTTTCATCCACTAAACGAATTTTTCTTTTTTTGTTTCAAAAACCTCTTTTGGGGATGAATAATCAAAACTCCTGAAAGGAATGCTTGTGCAAAATGTAATGCTTTCTAATTTGCCTTGAGATATCTGTTATCTGTCAGTGCATGAATTTAAGATTTAAATTAGGTAGATGCTCAGTTTAAATCTGACTTTTATATATTATACTAGCTTTCCGCCCGCGGCTTCGCCCGCGTGGGGTTCGGTTATATCGCGCTTTTTAGATTTCCTTCGGGAATATCATTTTTTTCCGGGATAAAAGGTAGCCTATGCTCTTTCTCATAGTCTAAAGATTGTCTGTGCCAAATTTCATCAAAATCGATTGAGAGGTTTAAGCGGGAAAGCGTAACAGACAGACAGACAGACAGACAGACCGACAGACAGACAGACAGAGTTACTTTCGCATTTATAATATTAGTATGGATGATTTATAATCATGCTGTCGGTACCCATCAGCTGTTCAACTCGCTACGGCTATCGAAACATGTTATATAAGTAGGTATGTAATATAGGAAACGGTAAATTATTACAATGATTATACACTACAGCAGTGTTATCTTATTTTTACGATCATGAGAGTTCACTCACGTGCATTCCGGGTATGTCCAAGCAACGTTCCAATATTGGGCCTTTTTTTAATAAGCACTGGGTATTGCATTTGCCTGCTTTTTAATTTGAGTTGTCATTATTATAGGTATATAATAATGACGACTATCATGACGTGTATCATTATTATATTATAGGTTTATGTAATGAAATTTTATCTGCACCTTTATCTGTTGCGGCCAAGAAGCCGTATAGTGTCGTAAGTCTTCGTTTTGTCAAATATATATTATAAGGATTATGTTTCACTTAGTGTGTTAGCTTAAGACAATATTATAAGGTACAATGGGACTGCCATATATTTATATAAAAAAGTCCCAAAGTGGGAAAAAAAGTCGTCATTATTATTCTTTCACATTTGAACTATTGCAGAAACTATGAATAGCAATAGGTTTGATTTTAACAGTTCAACAACATTCATTGCGCTTTTTATATTGTTGAGCAAACACATTCTTCGAACATTTGGAACAGTGTATTAGCAATTTGTTTCGAAATGATGAAAAATGTCATCAAGTATAACACAATTACTGAGTAATGTTTTGAACAGCAATTTACAAATAAAAATAAAATTGTAATGAGTTTTTAAGGCGCTTGTATTGTAGAGCGAGTTTAAAGAACCCTTTATAATTACACTAGCGGCCGCCAGCGACTTCGTTGGCGTGGAGTTAGTTATGCTCTGTTCCTATTAGTCACAGCGTGATGTTATATACAGTATGTTAACTAACAGAGGGCGTTCCCGTTAACCCGAAATAGTATAGCATACATACATGCTAAAAAAAATATTTCCATTCGAAAACAAAATGTTTTAAAATTTTTTCCAATATGAAAATATTCAATAAAAATTTTAAATTGACATATAAAAGAAACACACTGTACACGCGAACATGAAAGACGGCAACGTCGCAATTTATTTATACATGACGACTACTATTTTGATTTAAAACAGGAGGTTTCAAATTTATTTCCAATTAGATTTTTTTTATTCGGATTTTTTTATGCTTATTTTTCTATGCTGATATTTTTATTTTAATCTATTAATGATATATATTAATGAGTTTAAGGGAACGCCCTCTGTTATTTAACATACTGTATAACATCACGCTGTGACTAAAAGGCTGGCAGAAAGGCTTTAGGCTATAGCCTAAAGCCTTTCTGGATGAATGGGCTATCCGACGCAAAAATAATTTTTCAAATCGGACCCGTAGTTCCTGAGATTCAAACAAACTCTTCGGCTGTATATATTAGATAGATAACTTTTCAAACGCCATCTTTTCTCGATGATAGGCCATAACATAGGCTGCCGGCAAAAGTTACCACCAACCAGACGAAGTCTTGCCGTCAAGCGATTCGTCGTGTTCACGGCATGTTGTCTGGTGAAGCCGTACGGAGGACGGGTCTGAGCAGTTGTATTGCGATGTGTGCTGGGTACGATGCGCCAAATGTTGTTATGTCGGGAGTTTGGTCGCTGAGAGTCTTCAAAACAATCTCCCTCTGGCGCAACATCGTTGGTCGTGTTGTTAGGTGTAACTTTGCATCACCTCGCTCAACTGACGACTGCCTTCCTATTCACTCAGTTTTTTTGAGTGAATCATTTTTCACAGAACACTACCATTGAACACCCTTAATGACTGTGATAAATTTTAATAACAATTTTTAAAGATAAATTCCTTTAAACATGCAAAAATATGTCCTATTGGATAAAAAAAACTTTTATCACAATGTGAATAGGAAATGTCAGACGTGACAGTATCTATGAGAAGTAATCTCAAAGGACCCAGTGACATCTCAAAATTACGGAGACCCTTGTTACTTGGGTGTTTATAGTGTTTGAATAGGCTAGATAAAAGTGGGTGAATGCTGTCAGAGAAATACTGGTATAGGTACATTTATGTATGTACATATTTTTTGTTTGGCTTTGCTGGTATTTTGGCGTGGTAGCTGGCATATGGTAAATTCAAAATCAAAATCAAAGCATTTATTTCAAATAAACCAGTTACAGGCACTTTTGAATTGTCAGAAGGTCGGTCAGTCAATAAGATGAAGCTAATCGCCCATTCCAAAGAGTAGGTACCTATGGAGAAGAACGGGCAAGAAACTCCATGGACACTCTTTTAAATTTTCAAGCTATTGTTACAAATATTTGATTACATCATTCATGTTGAAATCAACCATTTCATTGTTAATTCACCATTTCATTCAATTCATTGTTATTGTATTTTCTTGTGTTCATCACTATACATCATCATCATCAACCTTTTATCGTCCCACCGCTGGGCACAGGTTTCCTCTCATACAGAGAAGGATTGAGCGTAATCACCACGCTAGGTGAAAATACAGTCCCGGTTTCCTCAAGATGTTTTCCTTCACCTGCAGTCATTGGTGTCCAAGATATACTTAGAAAGTAGATATAACTTTAGAACAATTACATTGGTACCTGCCTGACCTGGAATGGAACCCGCACACTCATACTTGAGAGGGTGGTGTTTTAACCACTAGGCCACCACGACTTACTAGTACATAGTATTATATAAAGTCATGTGTTTTTTTAATGAACAGACAACTGTGCTGCTGGGGAGTTTCTTCTGCCACTTCTTCTTCCCAGTGAAAGCACTAGGAAGTGGCGAAGGGCGGGCGTTTTGGGGGACTGTCTTATGTAATACTGACGTTCAAAAAGTGCTGATTCTCAGCCAAAGGAGATCGCCGAAATTCGCCCCAGCATGGACAAATAAATGTCCTGCATTATAATTTTTCTTTCATTTTTTTATATTATATGCAAATATCCATAGTTAACGGACAAGCGTGGGTTTAAAACGAATAATTAAAAGCCTTGTAACTACTGAACAATTTGTCTGTCATATAAATTGCTGCCATGTCAAGAGCTTTAGAGATGTTGCTTCTTGTTTTTACGAAATCGATAGTTTAATAATTGTATTTATGAATTAAAAAACATGAAGTTTTATTTAATGTATGCATTTTTTTATTATTATGACTACATTTGTTATCAAAATACATTAAACGCAATCTGTAAAATAGCGTAATAATAGTGTTTTTATCGATATTAAACAAAATCGATTCTCAAATCGTTAGTTCAAATAGCGGTATCGATTCTACAGATGCGGAAATGAGTGACATCTCCAATTGTTTTGATATGTTTATTACTCGCGATTTTTTTTTTTTTGGCGGGATGAGTGTCACGCTCATTTTTCATTGGACTTTTAAAATTATTTATAGAGTTGTTTACTAAATAAAATCGCGTGATTTATGTAGTAAAAAGTACATTCAGTGAATAATTTATAAAGAACAGTGAAATAATGTAGCACGGTGGCCACTCCTTACTCCAAATTCTTTCTTGTCGGCCTCACGCAGGAAAAGAAAGGAGATAGATTAGTTAAGTTAAGCTAGGATAAGTTAGGATAAACTAGGATAAGTTAGGATAGAAACTTACTCAAGAAAAAAATTACTAAAGACTAGGCTGTATGGCGTACTATGCCTTTGCCTTTTCCGTTCAGAAGAACGGAAAGAATTAAACCAAAAAAAAAATTGTTACTCGCTTCCTTGCCTTTGTGCAGAGTAGTGAGTGTTCACTTTTGTTACTGGATTACACGAGTAACAGTTGTGAAGGTCAGATGGCAGTCGCTCCATGTAAAACATTGATATTCAGCGGCGTCCGGTTAGACTGGACGCTGACCCCAAAATAATTGGTAAAAGGCTAGACTGTAAATTACTTGTATTATTTAGACATTTGATGATTACATTCATTTTCTTACTAAACGTAAAAGAAATAATAAATCTATTCAGTTTTCTTTACGATTATATAACCTCAAAATCAAACACATTTTAGTTTGATACTCGGTTCCTAAGCTTGTCCGTGTATCAACAAATACCTGATATGATTACATGAATCATTCCAAACACAACTAGCATTTTCTTATTGCTGTCAATTCTGGGGCATTCAATGTATGGAATTTTAGCAATGACCTTTGAATAAATGACTTTTGATTTTGATTTTGACATATGCATGATAGAGTTAAAGTGTGTACTTTTTATTAATTGTATTTTTATTATCTTTCAATTTTCCATTCCGGACACAAGACACTCTCGTCGTTACTGCTTTAATAATGTCCATTTCATAACAAAAATCTGTCCACTATATTATTTCCTTTATTGCTTGTTTTTTAGCTGTAATAAATAATTAAATAGATACGTATTTGGGAACTGGAGTGAAATCTCGAAACTTTAATTGTACACTTATACAACGGTATTTTTTGTTTATGCAAAACCTGAATATAGTTTGTTCAGAAATCAGCAACTGAATCGATTCCAATCATTTTACAGTATGTTATACAGGGTGTATCTGGCATCGTAACGCAAACTTCGCGAAAAGGCTAGTCCGCATGCCACTTTAAAAAATTATGGTAGTCATTTATGTCGTTAATGAACGGTTACAGAAATCAAAGTGTTTAAAAAAAAAGTGTCGGCTCGGCCTTTGAACGTTGCAAGCGTGCCGCCGTGCGGATTTGTAGGTATGACGTTGATCCCTGATGTGAATTCTGATGTGAAACTCGAAAAACTATCTAGTTTTTCGAGTTTTGTTTTCATTGCGCTTTTTTCTATAATTAACGAATTAATTAATGTTTACTTTAAAATCTTATTGGGTAATAAAAGTATGGCAATTATGAACGCTCCAAAGTGAAAAAAATACATACATTTTTTTTCAAATCATGAAAAAGCCGACGATAAATTCCACCACTGGGGGGTTCAGAATCATGTACTAGATCCATGGTACTCGTTTGTGCGTCGATGTCAGATACACCCTTTATTTTTTCACAAATACATTTAGAAATTGTTGCAGTGTGGTTACCAAGCGCGCAATACAGTCTATGTGGGACAACCAGGTAAGATAACAAGTTCATAACTTTGTGGTTTTTCATTATATCTTTTTGAAATTTTGTACATAGATTCTTTACTTAAAAATACTGGACACGTGTTTCGGGTTTCGTATAAAAAAAAAAATTGTATATCGTAATCAACTGTGAGTGCGTTTGTCTACCATAGCCGTCACCGAAAGCAAGATGACGGCGCCAAAAAACGATGATCCATTTATCATGGACTCGTTTCATTACACGTCTGTCATTCGAGCGCCGTCATACTGGCTGCTAATTTTGCTTTGTAATCCGGTGCGACCGCTGGAACTCTACCCAAGATTATGACGGGCCCATGTTCTAGCAATACAGGTAATATTTTGGTAATAGTATGTATGTATATTTAGCTTATTTAAGTATTTTTTAATAATTATAGGGACTTTTTTTTTTCCTTTACTATTTTCTTTCAAGCTAAAGCACCTACCATCTTATCTCTTCACCACCTGTGGTTGACTGATAGAGAATGCCTAAGGCATTAAGTCCGCCTCTGTACATGTCATGTGTGCGAAATAATAAATAAATGAATAAATAAATAAATACAGCACACGTTTCAACTTGTCAGCACACTGCTTTCATAACAGCTTTGCCCTCCTGACTTTTGTTGGGTTTACCAAAACATACTCGTCCGACGAGTTTGTCATGGTGGGCATTGGACAAACGATCGCCGTCACCGGATCGTCACGTTCGAACCGAAAATTACGTTTCTCGGTGACGGGTGGTGGAAACGTGCCTTTAATAATGCAGTACGAGGAAAATAACAGGAATGCCAGAACAACAACTACACAAAACAAACGCAAAACGAGCTCCGCTGAAAATGTTTATTGAATACGATCAAAATCGTGTTTGATTGAATTTAGCTACATATTCCTCCATTTCTTTTTCCTCATAGCACGGTAGGTATGTTGTCTTTGTATTCCAAACATGGAATCCCATTCTGGCATGCTTCTAAATTAATATATACGAAATATAACAGATAAATACGATAAGTACATCATCTTCAAAGAAATATAAAAAGCCATTCAAACGGAATTGACAGCTCAATAAATTTTATGGGTACAGTCAACAAAAGAGTCAGGTGTGCAGTTTCTAATAAACGTCATGAGACGCATAATGGCTGGCATAGTAAAGACTGAAACTTCGAATAATAAGACAAATACACGTTCATATTGAGGGCGATTTTCACCAAGCTTTTATACCTAGACCGATTCTCGGACTTATCCTGAGAAAAAGATAACGATTTGTTGACAGTTTTGTCATACAAGAACTGTCAGACGTCAAATGTTATTCCACAGATAAAAAATATCGGTCATTGCTAAAATTTGTCATTAAAATGATAGAAAACGAGTACAGTTTGAGCTTGGAGAGCAACTAAAACGCATTATGGTAAAAACAAGTTTTTTTTTTTATAATTATAAACTAGTGCCTGACCGCAATCCCGTCTGATGGTAAGCAGTGATGCAATATTTGATGGTAAAGCGTGCTTGTTTATTAAGAGCCTTTTCACTCAAAAAAACTTAGCGAGGTAATTCAATGATAAACCCAATGCTGCGCCAGAGGGAGATCTGCGACGGAAGACTTTGTCTGGTGGGTGATACCTTCTGCCGGGAGCCGATGTTGTGGCCTACTACCGAAAAATTGCATGAAGCAAGTAGCAAAATTCTTAGAAATAAAAATGAAATCTGCAGATCCATTTTGTAAAAATCTCACCACGATAAGTTAAGTTAAGTGGGCTTAGAATGAGATGTCAATGGTGTCAATCAAAGTCATTAGTTAGAATGACAGCTTACCTACTCCACACTCACTCTCGCTTTTTTTCACAATTAGATGGTTACAGATTCCCATAATGCAAAGTATTGTACATCATCATCATCATTTCAGCCGAGATGCCCACTGCTGGACATAGGCCTCACCCAACGATCTCCACGACGACAGATCCTGCGCCACCCGTATCCAGCGAATTCCCGCGACTTTCACCACTGAAGGTTTCACTACGTGATCAAATCAGAAATGAGGACATCCGCAGAAGACCGAGAGTAACCGATATAGCTCGAAGAATTGCAACACTTAAGTGGCAGTGGGCCGAGCACTTTCCCCGTAAGACCGATGCCCGATGGGGCCGACGATGGGTTCTCGAGTGGAGACCACGCGCCGGTAGACGCAGCGTGGGTAGGCCCCCGACAATGTATAGTACTTGATAATAATAATAAATATTATATTATTTATTATAGCTACGTATTAAAACTAAAATATTGAGCCGTATAATCAGTCTATAATGTTCTCACTTCTTGGACACAGGCAAATTCTGCTAGACAATCTTCGCTGTAATCTACCACGTGGGTAGTATGGATTGGTTTCTATCTCAAGTCTTCGAATTTTCCTTCTAGGATATTCCGATATTTCAAGATTCCTTCAACATCTTATTGAAATTGTTTACACAAGATAAAGCGTCTGCCTGAGACCGATACTACGAACTCTTCATTCAGGCCCGTTGTCACACAATCACTACTGCATCGACTACGTTCGAAATTGTCGTCTTTTGCCGACTGTACATCAAATAAACTTCCAAGAATGCTTTTAATGGCCTGACAGTGCTGAACTTTCTTAGAGGAGAAATGATGTATTTATGCCATGATTGTGCACAATAGACAGCTTTACATCATAATAGGCAAACCATCAAACAGACAGGACACACTGCGACTATTAAGCCAAATTCACATGGTGAGATTTAATAGCCTGTACGTTGAAGCCTCAATACAGTCCATTCAGTTAAGTTAGTTCTGACAACAGCAGTCCAATAAAAACCTTAAGATGATGAGAATAAAGATCACAATGTGTTTGACAGACTCACAATGGAAGCAACAAAATTGCAGTAATATTAGAATGTTAAAAGAACATTGTGATTTTGCGTGTAATGGAAATTTAGATAAACACTGCAAAAAATTATAGAAGTTCCACGGAATGTTCGAAAAAGGCTCAGTAGCCCCTGGTGCACTGGCAAGTGAAGGAACACTGGTGGGTTTTAGCCAGTAAAAGTCTGACACGCCCTTTCGCAGAACCCAGAGCGAGAGAGGTCATATAGGGATTTTCCATCAACAAAAAAAAAATAGAAGTTGCGTCGACTAAACAGTGCTTAGAGTATATTTGTATAACATTTTTGTTGCCTCAATTTAATACTTGGTGTTTGGGACAGGTTGGCAAAAACTGAAACAGTAGCTTCAGACCATGATTTAATTATAAATCATGGTCTGCAAAAAAACGGGCCTAAAATTTCTTGAAAAACTTAATAATTTTTCGAGAAATTTTCCGACTGTTTTTCCACTTGATTTCTGACAAGTTGATGTTACAAAAAATGCAATATAACGTTAACTAATCAATGTAACTCGCAGAACAAGAAAATCGCTACCGGAGGTTATTCAAAATCTTTTACTGATATACTACTTAGACTTACTATCATCATCATCATCATCTCAGCGTTAATCTCAGTCGCATCTGAAGCTTTTCCAGCTTTGGAGTCTGGGGTCCGCTTTACCAGTCTAACTGCTGATTTTGGCTAAACTTCTATAGTTTGTGTGAAGCGACTGCCGTCTAACCTCCACAAGCCGAAGGCGAATCGAAGCATTGCAGTTACACCAATTGTGGAAGTTTTGGGCTCCAACAACCCGTAACGACTGCCATTAGATGTTCGTATTGCAACCGGGATCAACGGCTTAACGTGCTTTCCGTGGCAAGACCAGACCTGTGCAAATATTTATATTCATGCATACAAATATTTGCACTGCGTGGGGATGGAATACGCGCCTCCTTGCGCAGCGGCCGCGTTCGCTACGCCACGGAGGCTGTCACTACATAATACTTACTATACCACTCTGAAATCATACTTTTCGATTTTGCCAAGCTGACCCAGAATATACCGCAGGCATGAATGAAGGCCTTAATGCCCCATGCATTAAGGACATCAGAATTGTATTTAAAGGTTCTGTGCGTGCGACTGAAACTACCCTGTATATTAAAAGCCTAAAACAAATTCATCTTCAATTCTTGTTCACTTTGGTTGGCTGCTATTATTTTGGGCAACTGATCACAAAGTTACGTAGGTTGAGCTGCTAATTAGAGACGTGATCCAACATTAATGAGGGTTTGTCATCATTTGTTATGTCTCTAATTAGCAGCAAAATGGTGTCCATCATGTCATGTAACCTACCCTTTTTCAAAGTATGTTGGTTTCCAGTTTAACTCGGTGCCGCTGATTTTTTTTTATATTACCGTTACTAGTGTTTGACCGCAATCCCACCTGATGGTAAGCAGAGATGCAATCGTAGATAGTAAAGCGTGCCAGTTTATTAAGCTTATTGATTTTATTAATTAATATTATTAAAAAAAAAAAACTGAGTGAAGGCGCCTGCTGAGCGAGGTCATGCAATGTTAATCCAACAACACGACCAACGATGCTGAGCCAGAGATAGATTGAACTGGAGACCCTCCACGAGTAAACTCCCGACTCAGCAACATTTGCGCATCGTACCCGGCACACATCGCAATACAACTGCTCAGTACCGTCCTCCGTACGGCTTCACCAGACATCATGCCGGAACAAGACGAATCGCTTGGCGGCAAGACTTTGTCTTCTTCTTCTTCAGCCTATAGATGTCCACTGCTGGACAAAGGCCTCCCCCAAGGCTTTCCACGCTGACCGGTCTTGTGCTGCCCGCAACCATCGGCTTCCTGCGACCTTCACCAGGTCATCAGTCCACCTTGTGGGGGGCCTCCCTACGCTGCGTCTTCCAGTACGTGGCCGCCACTCCAAGACTTTGTCTGGTGGGTGGTAACTTCTACCGGCAGCCGATGTTATGGCCTACCACATGTAAAGTGTCTGCCTATCTGACTTCCACAGCCAATTAATGAATAACACAATACCTCTCGTAAAACTCTCTTTCGAGAGCTTCAGGATTCTGCCTACCCGTAATAACAGTCGAAAGTTCAAAAACTTTAGCCATCCATGGAAGGATCGCGGCAAGTGCAGCTTAACCTGATCGATTGATCCATGTGGCTGTTTTTCAGTAGTTATTTATTTAGTATGTAGTACCTACTAAATATTTTATACATTTACTACTAGCATAGATTGTCGTAATCGTCGGCACGCATCAAAGGCAGAGACTGCAGCCGTTGACGTGCGTTGATCAACGGTAGCAGCCGGCGAGTGTTGTCGACCGCAGTCGACGCGTCGGCAACTGCCGTTGACGCGTGTCACTCGTGTATACGCACCTCATATTAGTGTTCGTACAAACTCGATATCTGTATATCCGAGTTTGAACACTAAGCTCTTATAATAAAATAGGATTGTGTAATACATCTTCTGATTATTGTCTGAATACAAATATAATTTCTAATAGTAATTGAACAAACACTAATAAAGCCTTTTACCATGGTTTTACTATGACATTTGAAAATTAAATGAAGAATGAAAGTGGAAAATAGTTGATAAATTAATTTATAGCTAGCCAATAAAACATTTCTAATCTCCGTTAATTAAACGGTTTCACTGGAAAACGGTTACGAAATAAACGCAGTATCTAATTTTAAATTTCAATTGCCATTGAAACCGACGGTTGCTGTGAAAGATCTTTGCTAAAATTAAAATATTATAAACTGTGATTTATTTGGCAACGAAGGCTTATAAAATAGATCTATTATTTTGAAGACGGATAATGTATTTGCCGCGTATTTTGATATAATTATGTACTTATGATATCCATATTAATATTATAAATGCGAAAGTATCTCTGTCTGTCTGTCTGTCTGTTCGGCTTTCACGCCAAAACACCTGAACCGATTGTAATGAAATTTGGTACACAGTCTAGAGCCGGAGAAAGGACATAGGCTATAAAACATCCCGCTATGACCAACAGAAGCAGAGCAGGAACAAAAAATGTTGCGGAAACGGGAACAAACGCGGACGTACTACATTTTGCTCCCATTATTTTAACAGGCGCTTATTTTATATCAACTGAGCTCATTCGGCTAGAAGCTTACGCGGGTGAAACCGCGGGGCACAGCTAGTACACTATATGTACGTTCTAAGTATATCTTGGACACCAATGACTGATTAAAAAGTGAAGGGAAACATCTTGAGGAAAGTTAGATTGTAAGTCTGAAATGGCCAACCCGCATTGAGCAAGCGTGGTGATTACGCACAATCCTCCTCTGTATGAGAGGAGACCTGTGCCCAGCAGTGGAACGATAAAAAGGTTGATGATGATTTTGAGAGAAAAAACAATATAAGCGGCAATTGTTCGAAGCTATGGTGGTAAAATTGCCTCACCTCGCTCAACTGTTGTCTTACTTCCTATTTTTTTCCTGTTTTTTAGTGAATAGGCTTAATAAACTAGCGCGTTTTACGACGATTGCATCGCTGCTTACCTTCGGGCAGGATTGCGGTAAAGCACTAGCTTATATTTATTAAAAAAAAAAACGTTCCGATAAAAAGGGTGACCCGCTAACTGGGTCTTATAGAAAATTATAGGTTAAATAAATTTAATCACCGGCACGTTAATAATGTAACACACTATTATAGCAATTAGAACAATTTTGATGTTAATCCATTGCTCTATATGCTCAAAACATGTGTTTGATCAACAACGTAAATAACGCAATGAATGTTGTTGAAATGTCACAATGAAACCCATTGCTACTGAAAGTTGTTTACGCAATCAACTTGCTGTTCACATTTGTGAAAAGTTGTGAAACTTATTTTTTTTTTTTATATAAATTACAAACTAGCGCTTGACTGCAATCCCGCCTGATGGTAAGCAGTGATGTAATCGTTGATGGTAAAGCACGCTAGTTTATTAAGCCTACTCACTCAAAATAACTGAGTAAATAGGAAGGAAGACGGCAGTTGAGCGCGGTGATGCAATGTTAAACCCAACAACACGACCAACGATGCTGCGCCAGAGGGAGATTGATGTGGAGGCCTTCCACAACCAAACTCCCGACACAACAACATTTCACGCATCGTACCCGGCACGTACATCGCAACACAACTGCTCAGACCCGTCCTCCGTACGGCTTCACCAGACATCATGCCGGAACACGATGAATCGCTTGGCGGCATGACTTTGTCTGGTGGGTGGTAACTTACGCCGGCGGCTGATGTTGTGGCCTACCACCGAGAAAAATGATATTATGATGTTATGATACAAATTTCATCGAAACTATCGAAACCTTTAAGTTAGAACTTTGCTTTAACTTGCTCTTATAGAAGACAACAAAGTGCGTATTTCGAAGTGAAACTACACCAAAAGCTAGTGTTTCTCTGCCAAACTTGATGTACTAGATTAAGTATACATATAACTTGGTTAAACGCTGATCTTGCTCCACAGAACGCCAAAATAAATGGATATTGGTTTGTTTGAAAAATGTACTCTGAGCTTGAGTTTGACCCGGATACAGTTGATTACTTAACAATAAAGGGCTATTCTTCATCTGGCCTCCACAAACCCGCCTTTCGGGCTTCTCCGTACCACATGATATGACTGTCCAAGATAATTTTATATTAGTGTAGTTAAAATTCACTAACCAGTCATCATCATCATCTCAGCGTTAATCCCAGTTGCATCCGAAGCTTTTTCAGCTTTGGAGTCTGGGGTCCGCTGTACCAGTCTAACTGCTGATTTGGCTAAACTTCGATATTTACCGAGAAGCAACGGCTGTTCGACCTCCACAACTCGAAGGCGATATCTAACTTTTGTCGGCTCCAACAACCCGTAACGGCGGCCATTAGATGTTCGTAAGGCAACCGGGACCAACGGCTTAACCTGCTTTCTGAGGCACGACCAGAGGGGCAATCGCGTTAAAATAATTCAACCAAAACAGAGTTGGATCACAACCAAACCATAACTTTTGTTTCGTTTCTTATCGCGCTAACCTTTTGACAGATGGTTTAACCATAACTGGATCGCAACTGGAACGTAATCGCTGTCAAATGAAAAAGTTGAAACAAAGCTAACCTTTTCTATGCCATATCAAAGTTACGTCTAAACGATTAGATTTACTTATAATTTATTTAGTTTTAATTATTATATCTGACGAAATGTATTACTCGTACATAGTCATTTTACTTCAACCGAAGTTTAAACTTTAGCGCGATACGAAATGTGGTCGAAACTAAACCATAACTTTAGCGCGATACGAAATGTGATCGAAACTAAACCATAACTTTAGCGCGATACGAAATGTGATCGAAACTAAACCATAACTTTAGCTGAATTAGATACGAACAAGAGTTGAACTTCTATTGTTTTATTTAGCCCGATTACCCCCCAGACCAGTGCAAATATTCATATTCATAGCGGCCGCGTTCGCTACCGCTACGCCATAGAAGCTATCATAGTGGAAATTCACTACCCAGTATTATAAACTACTAGCTTTCCGCCTGCGGCTTCGCCCGCGTGGAGTTCGGTTATATCGCGCTTTTTAGATTTCCCTCGGGAACATCAAATTTTTCCGGGACAAAAGGTAGCCTATGTTCTTTCTCAGGGTCTAAAGATTGTCTGTGCCAAATTTCATCAAAATCGGTTGAGAGGTTTAAGCGGGAAAGCGTAACAGACAGATAGACAGACAGACAGATAGACAGACAGACAGACAGAGTTACTTTCGCATTTATAATATTAATATGGATAGTATGGATTTCACTGGTAATGTCGGTTGTTCGACATTTTTTTAAATTTAAAATAACCGCATAACTGCCTTCAAGCGTTTCAATACCATAGGGCCCGCAACACGAGTCCGAAATACTTTCTCCTCTTTCATATCTGAATGTTGTGTTATTTTTTTATGACAACCAAATTCTGGTGCATCAAATAAATTCGCCATTTATAAAACTGCACAAAAATGGGTGCTCGAGTTTGTAGCACTTTCTTTACCGGAATTAGGTATGAGTCAGGATTGACATACGTGATTTTTGAAAGTACGTGGTTTCATTTTGTTTCGGTATTTCCTTGTTGAGGAATTGACATGTACTTATTTATTGATGACTGTGAAAATCGGTCGTGAATTAGTAGAATGCACTTTTTGCATATAATTATTTATTGTATAATCTATGTAAATAGTAGGCTTTAGACTATCTACATTATTAGTCATTCCATCCCCTTAGTATTCCATCCAAAATTTGTCTGTAAAAGATCGCTCTTAGCGATAAGACCGCACATTGTGTCACCTTTTGTGAAATCTATATATTTATCTTCTGTAATTTATATGGTATACATAATAAAGAGTATTATATTCTATTCTATTGTAACACTTGATCCGCTGACTTGTATTTTTTAAAAGAGTACTCTTTACTATATTATAATAGTTTATCTAAATATAATAGTAACTATAAATAGTAGTAAAAAAATGCTTTAAGGTTGTTATAAATGGTAATATTATTTATATATTACAATTTTAAAATTTTTCTAAAAAAGAAAACATATTTTACTTCTAAAACTGTTTATTAATCTACAATTTATGAGTACGCTTATGGATACAAAGTATCGCATCAAGCGATTTTTGATGGGACAAATTAGTGTCTCAAATATGCTCTTGATTATTTTAGTAATATTGTAAGTCGTGGTTTAATGGTATCGGCCACGACTATATTCTAGGTCGTAGGTTTGAACCCCAGCAGGCGCTTTACTTTGTGTAAATTATTTCATCACCATTACTCTCAAAACGGTGAAGAAAACATTGTGAGGAAACCGGCATCTCCTAGAGTTTAAACTTGGAAGACATGTGACATCTACCAACCCTGCGTCGAACCTACAAAGGCCCGCGTGTTAAATAAGTCTACTCCACAGAACAGATGAAGTGTCTACTCCCTCTCACCGAGGACTTTGAGGAAGTGGGAGGACTGTGTCACATAAGTGGGAACATTATAATTTTTTGTTTTTATATAATTATAAACTAGTGCTTGACTGCAATCCCGCCTGATGGTAAGCAGTGACGCAATCGTTGATGGTAAAGCGGACTAGTTTATTATGCCTATTCACTTAAAAAAACTTAGGAATAGAAAGGATAACGGCAGTTGAGCGAGGTGATGCAATGTTAAACCCAAGACCAACCCGACCAAACGATGCTGCGCTAGAGGTAGATTGATCTGGAGACTCTAAACGGCCAAACTCCTGACACAACAACATTTGACGCATCTTACCCGCCACACATCGCAACACAATTGCTCAGACCCGTCCTCCGTACGGCTTCACCACACCTCATGCCGGAACACGAAGACACCCGGAGACACACGGAGACTGATTATGTTATATAAGATATATCAACATAAGGTGGCGTGATGTGATTCAATTAATTTTGAATTGATCAGAATTAATCTTTAAAATTACAGTACGTACAAATAAGTAGTGAAAGTTAGAACACGCATTAAAGTTATAAGCTTACAAGAATAATAATATTATTGATACTTACAATATGGACCGCTCGTTATGTAAACATTTGTACATACCTACTTACATTCATTACTTTCATAAGCTTCTTTAGTGTAAGCAATAAGTTTGTAAATTGAATGAAATTTTGAAAGGGAATAATAAAATAATAAACTTTCTTTTATTTAATATGGTATTTTTAGGGTTCCGTAATTAACTGGTAAAAAGGGTCCGGAATCTTTTACTGACTTCAGTGTCCGTCAGTCTTTCGGTGATCAGGATGTATCTTATAATCAGTTATAGCTAGACAACAAAATCCGCCACACTGTTCCCAACCCACTGCAACTCCTGAAAGCCAGAATCAACAGTGGAGACCGCCAGAAAAACGCCGAGCAATGAAGCTCGACGATTCCCGGAGAAACGATTCAACTGTCTTGGGTCCCGCAACGAAATTAATCAGAAAAGAATAGCGGAGGAGTAAGAAAAAAGATATTTTTTCCACTTCCCTCCATAACAAGCAGGAGACAGAACAGAACTAGGCCAATCGGCACAAAGGGACATTATTGCAACTGGGAGAAGCCCAGATTGCCAAGCACCACGGAATAAAATTTGATTAAGTTACTGGATCCTAAGTAGGTATGTGCTGTTACAATTGATTTCAATAATAGGTATGGCAAAAGCGCCTGAACGCACAGAAATTAGTTCTAGTTTCTACAAGGTCCGTATAATAAACAACTCCGGATGTAACTTATACACTATCCAACATAATATTGCGTTCATTCTGCCAAAGAATACACTCCCACAAGATGTGATGTGCGGACTGTTCAAATTCACTGTTCGATGTAGAACACTGACACAAAGGCGAAGGAACAAGTTTAAAAGAATACAGTTTACTTTTAAAGTTGCCATGACCTGTGAGAAATTGGGCAACGCAGTGGTCAGTAGGTTATAGCTAGACAGTTGACATTTTAGCAAATGTAGTATTTCTGTTGTCGATGTAACAACAAATACTGACTGCTGTGCTGCGTGTCGCGAATTCGATTCCCGCACGGAACAAAATATATTTGTATGACCTACAAGTAGTTGTTCCGGGTCTGGCTGTTTGTGTATGTGAGTTTATATGTTTGTAAACGCACCCACGATACACGAGGAATTACTAATGTGGGGCAATGTTTTTTTTTAGAATAAATAAAATTACTAAAACCACAATTACGACTCACACTTGGCTGATTTTTACAGTATTCATTTTACTTGAACTAAAGTTTTGGCAAGTTCCAAAATAATGAACTGTTATGTTGGTTCCAAGTACTCTAAAATGTATTAAAAAGAAGTTTGTTCACTGTAAGACTAATCAAATTGCACTCTAACAGGCGTTAATCAGATAAAGTTTTATTCGAATGGGTCCTAATTTATACAGTAAATTGCCAGATGTAATGAAATTGATAGAATTAAAAGTTTTCAGAAATAAAATATTGGCCGTCGTAATAGAAAATATCATAATTCAATATTTTTTTAATGAATAAAACGTTTCAATGAATAATATGTTTAATAAATTATATTATTTTGAACTAAGGATCGAACTTGCATTTATTTTTAATCTTAAATCTGTCTTATTTTCTTTCAAAGGTGACTGTTTAATTTAACAATAACAATTATTATTAATGTGTATACAATTTTAGTTATTCAAACGGTGTTAAATGTATTCATTTTACATTTGAAATATTTTTAATAAATTTAACACGCCTATTTCCAGGCAAAATGTGTATACTTAGCCTACCTATTCTTATCTACCCCACCTGTATTTTAATGCAACCTAGATTCCATGCAAAGTAAATGATTTGATTTGAAATGGACCTTTTTACAACACAACAAAGTATTTATACTTGTGTTGCAAGTTTGCAACTCATATCCATCTATTTTTTGCCAACTATGTTGGAAATAGAAGGCTTTTTAGTTGTTTTCTCGAAAGAAAATTTATCTTCCAAACTATTTGGCGGCATGTGCATGATGTATTTTACGGGAAGAAGGCCGTAATCAGACATAGTGGTAGATTACATTGGCTTTAATATTTTGATATTATCACCGATGTCATCATCATCACCTCAGCGTTAATCCCAGTCGCATCCGAAGCTTTTTCAGCTTTAGAGTCTGGGGTCCGCTTTACCAGTCTAACGGTTGATTTTGGCTAAACTTTTATATTTTCCGTAAAGCGACTGCCGTCTGACCTCCACAACCCGAAGGCGATATCGAAGCATTGCAGGTAGACCAATTGTTGAACTTTTGAGGGCTCCAACAACACGTAACGACTACCATTAGATGTTCGTATGGCAACTGGGACCAACGGCTTAACATGCTTCCGAGGCACGACCAGACCAGTGCAAATATTCATATGCATACAAATATTTGCACTGGCTGTCAATATTGTGTGATATTATCACCGATTTATCGGTATCATCATCATCATCATCAACCTTTTTATCGTCCCACTGCTAGGCACAGGTCTCCTCCCATACAGAGAAGGATTGAGCGTAATCACCACGCTTGCTCAATGCGGGTTGGCGATTTCAGACTTAAAAGTAAAGGTTTCCTCAAGATGTTTTCCTTCACCTTCAGTCATTGGTGTCCAAGATATACTTAGAAAGTACATATGACTTTAGAAAAGTTACATTGGTACTTGCCTGACCTGGAATCGAACCCGCGCACTCATACTTGAGAGGCTGATGTTTTAACCACTAGGCCACCACGACCATTTATCGATATAATTCAACAATTTCCTTTGAAATATGAAGGCAATATTTTAATCATATTTGCAAAAAGGCTAGCCAGATCAGAGGATTATCTGTCTCACCGTATCCTGCCTTTGTTGGAATCGGCTTTGAGCCTTACCTATCTTACTGGGGTTGATACTCCTTTGTAAGGCTGGTAGACTGATACAAATCTATCGGGTACAAAAATATCGGTGAGGTTATCGAAGCCCCTTTGTCGACCATATGCCAGCAACGTATTTTGTCCTATTTCGGTCACACAATGCGCAGAGGCGATGATAGTACAGAAAAATTGATTGTCGTTGGGAACACCGAAGGCGAACGATCGCGCGGTCGTTCACCAACCAGATGAACCGGTCAAGTCACAGACTCATCGTCTTCTAAATTCTACGCGGTGGTGAGAGACGCGCTGGATCGAAACCGATGGAGGCAGATCACCCGTTCAAAATGCTGCCCCAATGCTGACCACGATCCTCAGATATGAGGGACCGACTACAGAGAGAGAGATCGAACCCGGTAAGGACCAGGCCCAAGTCGACGGCCCGTTGTGTTTCATGCGCGTCTCAAAGAGATGTCAGCACATCGTGACGGGGTCCACGAAGACCGATGCCTCTTGGGTCAGGGTTGCAGGTTGGTTAAAAAAGAAACCGTGGCCTTGGCCGTCGCACAGGCAAGTGAAGAAACACCGGTGGGTTTTAGTCAGTAAAACTCTGACACGCCCTTCCGCTCCGCTCAGAGCGAGTGAAGTCATTTGATGAAACTAATCCCAACAAAAAAAGGTTATCGAACCTTACCGATATGAATGCCACTGACAGGTTTTCCTCATAAGGGAAATTCTTCTTGATTTCTTGCTCCTAAGTTACTTGATTAGGAAATTAATTGTTTGTGAAATAATGGTAGGCAACAGGTATAATTATGATTGATCGGCCGATCAGTCAATCATCACTAATTTGTTATCGACTATTGTTTCTAAGACTCTAATTTGTGTTCATTCCTTGGTGTACATATTTTATTCGTGTTTGTTACCAACTTACTTTTTTAGGGTTCCGTAGCCAAATGGAAAAAAAACGGAACCCTTATAAATTCGTCATGTCTGTCTGTCCGTCTGTCCGTCCGTATGTCACAGCCATTTTTTTTTCCGAAACTATAAGAGCTATACTGTTGAAACTTGGTAGGTAGATGTATTCTGTGAACCGCATTAAGATTTTGATGCAGAAATAAAAAATAATAATAAATATTGGGGGCTCCCCATACCTACTTAGAACTGAAACTCATTTTTTTTTTCATCAAACACATAGTTGTGGGGTATCTATGGATAGGTCTTCAATACGATATCGAGGTTTCTAAAATATTTTTTTTCTAAACCGAATAGTTTCCATGACAGACGCTTCCAAAGTGGAAAATAGTTGGTCCCCCCTTTAGCTTCTAAAATAAAGAAAATGAAAAATCTAAAAATAGCATATGATGTACATTACCTACTATTAAAACTACCAACGAAAATTGTTTTGAACGAAATCTATTAATTAATACTTCGTAAATCGTAAACCGCTTATTACCGCGTAATCTTTCATACAAATAACTTAAATCCTTTAATTTCATAAATCAATGGTACGGAACCCTTTGTGGGTTAGTCTGACACGCACTTGTCTGGTTTTTTAGCCTGTCTAGTGTCATCATAATCATTATCTTGGCGTTTATCCCGGTTGCAACCGCGGCTTTCGCGTTGGAGCCCGGGGACCGCTTTCCTGCACATTCTCCTCCAATCCGCGCGATCTTAAGCACCCTGTGGTAAGAGGTTGTTGGCTCTCATGTCATCTCTTAAAACGTCAAACCAGCATTTCTTTGGTCTAGCCTGCTTGTTCCGGCCTGGTGGAGGCGTCATGGCAAGACATTTGTTACCCACGGTTTGCGTAAGACGTGGCCGTATTAGTCTGTCTAGTGTATATTAGTTCAATAAAGGGTGTATCTGACATAGACGCACAAACGAGTACCATGGATCCAGTTCAGGATTCTGAAGCTCCCAGTGGTGGAATTATTCGTCGGCTTTTTCAGGATTTAAAAAAATATACATGCAGTTTTTTTCACTTTAGACCGTTCATAATTGCTATACTTTTATAACCCAATAAGATTTTAAAGTAAAAATTAATTAATTCGCTAATTACACAAAAAAAAACGCAATGAAAACAAAACTCGAAAAACTATCTTATCAGCTGATTTAATACAGTTCACATCACGGATCAACGTCATACCTACAAAACCGCACGGCGGCACGCTTGCAACGTTCAAAGGTCGAGCCGACACTTTTTTTTAAACACTGTGCATTCTGTAATCGTTCATTAACGACATAAATGACTATCATAATTTTATTAGTGGCATGCGGTCTAGCCTTTTCGCGAAGTTTGCGTTACGATGTCAGATACACCCTGTATACTTTTCAAGACAGCAAGATATATAAACAATACTATGTACGACATAATTTGTAATGTTGTTTGTAATTTGTGTTGTTGTTGTTGTTTGTTGTTGTACAGACTCAGTCCTCAACTTTACGCCTAAGTTTCGGTTACTTAGCGACCCCTTAGTGTAGGAAGCTGTACCTATGCAGGACTGTATCACTTTTTCCTATCAAACACAGCACTTTTTAATTTAATACCATTTATATTTACATTGTTACGGAACATTTTCATTATTTTGACATTTTTTGACAACATTGTTGATGATGTATCTATGACAACCTTCTCATCAAAATTCTTGTTGGTCTGCTATTTTTATTTCATAATTGTTATTCGAACTCTTTTATGGTAAAATTATTTACCGTTCCTCGTCCATATTTTCGAATATTTTAAATTTCGACCTCCAACCGTTCTGCGAGGTTTCTTTAGGAATCATCGCAGAGCAGTGGTCAGTCGAGCTCTGGCTTCCAAACAAGCCTCTTAAAAGTAGGTCTCCAGTAAACGCTGCCTCGAGAGCCCTTCTAGGGTGTTTCCTGCTGTGCCAGTCTCTATATAACTGGTGCGCCTGGAGCTGCCTGGCCCTTTGCCGCCGGAGCCCTCGACTGCTGCCGGCCTTGTGACGCCGGGGCAGTCCCTCTTCTGTAGCTGCCGCCGGTCTACCAGGGCCGTTCTTCTGTAGCTGCCGCCGGTCTACCAGGGCCGTTCTTCTGTAGCTGACGCCGGTCCACCAGGGCCGCTCCTCCGTAGCTGCCGCCGGTCCACCAGGGCCGCTCCTCTGCAGCTGCCGCCGGTCCACCAGGGCCGCTCCTCTGCAGCTGCCGCCGGTCCACCAGGGCCGCTCCTCTGCAGCTGCCGCCGGTCCACCAGGGCCGCTCCTCCGCAGCTGCCGCCGGTCCACCAGGGCCGCTCCTCTGCAGCTGCCGCCGGTCCACCAGGGCCGCTCGTCCGTTGCTGTCGCCGGTCCACCAGGGCCGCTCGTCCGTTGCTGTCGCCGGTCCACCAGGGCCGCTCGTCCGTTGCTGTCGCCGGTCCACCAGGGCCGCTCGTCCGTTGCTGTCGCCGGTCCACCAGGGCCGCTCGTCCGTTGCTGTCGCCGGTCCACCAGGGCCGCTCGTCTGTTGCTGTCGCCGGTCCGCCAGGGCCGCTCGTCTGTTGCTGTCGCCGGTCCGCCAGGGCCGCTCGTCTGTTGCTGTCGCCGGTCCGCCAGGGCCGCTTCTCCGTAACTGCCGCCGGTCCACCAGGGGCCGCCCTTCACCATCACCCATCATCAATCATTCATCTACATTATTCATTTTTATACTTCCATCTTGTCTTTTCTGTATACTTAATAAATACTGTCTCCCTCTAAAGTCTTTTCTTGTCGTTACACGACAAATTGTCATGTATATACATAAGTCATTTACTTATTAAGATTATACTAGGATAAGTATAATGTGGAGCAGTGGTGGCCTAGTGGTATCGGCCGCGATATCGAAGTCTTAGGTCATAGGTTCGAACCCCGTGAAGCGCATTACTTCATGTAAATATTTCTTCACTACAAAAAAAAACTAAAACATCGTGAGGTTTCCTCACGATGTTTTAGTTTTAGTTTTCGGCATGTCCTAGAGGCAAAACTTCGAAGACATGTGACCTCTACCAATCCGCACTGGGCCCGCGTGGTAGATTACGGCCCACTCCTGTCCCGAGAGTGGAAACATTACAGGCTGATTATGTAAGCATAATGTGTACGATTATGTAAGTATATGTACAACTGATGTGGCAGTGTTTTACTATCCATGCAAATATTATAAATGCGAAAGTAACTCTGTCTGTCTGTTACGCTTTCCCGCTTCAACCTCTCAATCGATTTTGATGAATTGGCACAGACAATCATTAGACCCTGAGAAAGGACATAGGTTACATTTTATTGAAAAAAAAATTGATGTTCCCGAGGGAAATCTAAAAAGTGCGATATAGCCGAATCCCACGCGGCCGAAGCCGCGGGCGGAAAGCTAGTAATATATAATTAAATATATTTCTACAATATTGGTATTGTGACGGTTTATTCTTAAGAGTTACAGTGGCCTCGGCACACAGGTAAGGGATGGAACACGGGCGGGTTTTAGTCAGTAAAAGTCTGACACTCCCTTCTACTCTGTCTAGAGCGAGAGAGTTCATTTGACGATTTCCCATCCGAAAAAAGGGTAAACCTTATCTACTTTACAAATTATGCATTGGAGCCTCTCTTCTTCTTCTTCTTCCTCAGCCTATAGATGTCCACTGCTGGACAAAGGCCTCCCCCAAGGCTTTCCCAAGCCTTGGGGGAGGCCTTTGGAGCCTCTCTGCTTGTAGGTAATTAGTAGATACCTACTTCAAAGTACGTAAACAAATCTAAGCAATTAGCTAGTATCTAGGTCATAATATTTCAACTCAGAATTACAAATTACTGGCCTTTTGTAATTTTACCACTTAGTGGAGTGAAAATTATTTCAGAATTTAGCAGTCATGTGTTAAGATTAATTTTTATAAAGATTTGGTTGTATTTTTACCCGACTGCTTGGAGGGTTATGTTTTTAGCGCCTATCTTGTATGTATTATTCTTTATTGTAAATGGTGTTTGTTCTAATTCTTGCCGATTAAATAGATATTTTCAAATCAAATCATGTGTGTCTGTCCATATCAATTAACTAAATTATGTAGTTGTTCTAATTTTATTACTTCAGCTTTCTTTCTCTTTTCTTTACATCTTAATCTTATTTTGTTTTTGTACAGTTATTTATTTAATCAATTTAGTACTTACTGAGTTAGTTAACAATAAATACAATTGTTGACATAACCATCCCACATGATGAGAACCTCGTGAAAGACGAGAAAGATAAATAAATTAAGTATCTTGAGATTCGATTTGAGATTCGTGTGTCAAGATTGTCGAGATGTGGGATGTGGATTCTGCAACCATTGTACCGATAGTCATGACAGTCAATGGCTTAATAGCCAAGAGCCTCGACCAACACCTCAGGAGGCTCTCGTTAGGCAGCTTTCAGGAGGTTGCTCTCTCTGGAGCCCTGACAGCCGGTAGCTTGGACCGTGTTCCCGATACCGGTGGGCTACTATTTCTTTTAGTTTTAAATGTTATTTATGTATTTTTGTATAGAAATATTTAAAAATATACATTACTATGTAAATATGTTGAAATAAAGAAAATAATAAATACTAATTAATATGTGTTAATTTACAAGTTAACAGATACTTGTTGTTGTAGTTTTTTTGTGTGCAAATTATATACCCAATTGGTAAAACACATTATAATGATGAATATGTTTCTAGATTAAGTTATCAAGATTCGATGCTCGTTTTGCATATTTATCGCATAAAATTATGCCAACTTTGTCGTTTGCGCGTGCGAATAATTATGCAAATGATTTATTTAGTACATAACTTACTTAAACACACTTTAAATTATGCAGTGGGTAAGGGTTTAAATTAATAAGTACCATACCGGAAACTCGAAAGGAGAAGTGTTAGGGTGATTATTAATAAGAAAAAAAAAAGACTCACCTAATAAAATCCTATACAGCGAAATAATATTTAATACTTAATTATCAAACTAAAACTTCACGAAAGTATGTATATCTCGCAACACTATCACTCCCGTCTCCCGCGCAGCCGATGCGCCGCGCTTGTCAAATGCGACTGCGCGTGCGACGGTCGACGAAACTTTACGACAACTTCCGACAACAACTTACCTTCACGTATCGGGGTAGGTCTTTGTGTTATGCGTACAATTTTCACAGTGATTACTATTATGTAAGATAATTAGCACGCGGAATGGTCTGATGGCGTTTTTTCCGTCGCGGTTATTACGTGAGTGTGATCAGATGTTTTTTGGGAGAAGTGATACTTAGAAATATTTTAGACTGCAAGCGCAGTGGTATTGTATATATTTGTATGACCTACAACTAGTTGTTCCGGGTCTGGCTGTTTGTGTATGTGAGTTTATACGTTTGTATGACAGCCTCCGTGGCGTAGCGGTAGCGGATGCGGCCGCTGCGCAAGGTGGCGCGGGTTCGATCCCCGCACAGTGCAAGTATTTGTATGCATGAATATGAATATTTGTACTGGTCTGGTCGTGCCTCGGAAAGCACGTTAAGCCGTTGGTCCCGGTTGCCCTACGAACATCTAGTGGCAGTCGTTACGGGTTTGTTGGAGCCCTCAAAAGTCCTACAGTTGGTCTAACTGCAATGCTTCGATGTCGCCTTCGGGTTGTGGGGGTCAGACGGCAGTCGCTTCATGGAAAATGTCGAAGTTTAGCCATATCAGCAGTTGGACTGGTAAAGCGAACCCCAGACTCCAAAGCTGTAAAGGCTTCGGATGCGACTGGGATTAACGCTGGGATGATGATGATGATGAGTTTATACGTTTGTAATATGTATTCCTAGTGTGGGGCAGCGTTTTTTTTTTATATAAAAACATCGGCTGCCGGCAGAAGTTACCACCCACCAGACAAAGTCTTGCCGCCAAGCGATACGTCGTGTTCCGGCATGATGTCTGGTGAAGCCGTACGGAAGACAGGTTTGAGCAGTTGTGTTGCGTTGTGTGGCGGGTACGATGCGCCAAATGTTGTTGTGTCGGGAGTTTGGTCGTGGAGAGTCTCCAGATCAATCTCCCTCTAACGCAGCATCGTTTGGTCGTGTTAGTCTTTATCTTCGGGTTTAACATTGCTTCACTTCGCTCAACTGCCGTCATCCTTCGTATTCCTAAGATTTATAAGTGAATAGGGCGCTTTACCATCAACGATTGCATCACTGCTTACCATCAGGCGGGATTGCCGTCAAGCACAAATTTATAATTATTAAAAAAAAAAGAAATGAATTTGTCAAGCTTTTGTTACAGCCTTTTCTGTTAAACCCTATTGTCGGCACATTGTGAAAGGTTAGAGGTATAAAGTGATTCAAAGGTCAAGAGACAGCTGTAATTAGTGCTATGAATAGAAAGCATAGTCTGTCTAGCTTTTTCCTAACTATTCTTGCGGTTGGATTCCAATCTAACCGAAAATAGCTGAACAGTGGAGGATCTGACCACCACAACCTAGCTCCTGGGTAATGCGAGAATACTTGATTCGACGGGTTGTCAGATTATCGGCCTTCTGTCATTTCGTAACGACTGTCTCTACGACAGCGGCCTTCACTCATGGCTTATCGTGTTTCCCGAGGGACGGAGGGGTTTCTGGATGTGATGAAGGTCATCCATCCGTAGACCAACCGCGGTAAGCGTAGCTTAACCGGATCGATTGACCTGTGCGGCTACTTGAGTTCAATTATGTCAAGTATCAAAAATCTTAATATTTTTGATCCTAAAACAAGTCGGTTCGCTTTTTTAGAATTAGAAATCAACAAATGACCTCTCCCACTCTAGGCGGAATGGAAGGGCGTGTCAGACTTTTACTGACTAAAACTTTGCGCCAGGGCCACCGTTTCTCTTTCAAACAACCCGCAGTCCACAAGTCGGTTTCCTCGAGATGATTTTCCTTTATCGTTTCATCAATATTATTTTTTTATTATTTTATTGTGTATGTATGGCTTACAGCTATCAAATAAAAACTGAACGTACTGAGGTAATTGACTACAAGCTGTTAACAAGCTTTCACAGCTAGTCAGCAATAGAGCACTGCAGTACAAATTATCATAATAACTGCCTTAATAATAATACGTCAAATATAACACTAAGAATAACATTAAACTAGTACGTTTTGAGACTATTAGTGATTAAATAATAAACTCGTACACTAAGTGCCTGTTTGGATTCGAATATACAATCTACAATTTGCATGTCTCAGCCGGTACCGCTGGGCCAATATCTAATTAATGCATATTATTAGTCATGAAATCCTACGTAACACTCTTAGTTGTCATGCTTCTGGTACGTATAAAATATCTGTGAAGCTGGACTATATATCATTTGGACAGTAGGTACATCAATCACGCACGCCGTTAAAATGGCTACTGTTTTATTTAATTTAAAATCAATTTTAATATTTTATATAATTAATAATTACAACTACAATTTAAGTGTATAAACTAGTGCGCTTTACACTTAACGATTGCATCACTGCTTACCATCAGGCGGGATTGCGGTCAAGCACTAGTATAAAATTATTTAAAAAAAAAAAGTGTCTATATACCTATAGGCTCTTAATAAACTAGAGCGCTTCACCATCGTAAAGAGCGCTAGATTATTAAGAGCCTTTGCGGCCAAAAAAATAATTTTAAATTACTTTTCATGAAGCTATATCAGCATAGGACTCTATTGCTGTTATCATAACTGTCGGTATATACCCAATGAAATACAGTAATCACTTAAAATATTTAAAGAATTGGTAGGTACTAAAAAAATTTCAGTTTCATATGTTTCTCAAATTCAAATCATAACCTGTGTGTCAAAATATAAAATGTGTCACTAAGTTACGTAGGTTATAGAAACTAAAACTTAGTGATTACTTGCTCTGTGGTAATAACTTTCCACGTTACTTATCAATGTCACGATAAAGTGTTATATGTGTTTATTTTAAACAGAAAAGATCGGTCCCTGGTACCAATATGTCAAAAATTCTCATAACTTCCAAAAACCATCTGGATGTTTTTTGGAAGTTATGAGAATTTTAATCCAGAGAGAGTTTAGCTCTAGAGATAGGATTAAAAATCCCTTCCAATATCATTTGTTACCATTCAGAGAAGCCGTGCTCACTAACTCACTCATCATGAGAATGTACTCATCCACTGCTGGATATAGGCCTCCTTCATGGCACGCCAACAAGCTCGATCCCGAGTAGTTTTCCGCCAGCCACTACCAGCCACATTTTTGATGTCTTCGCTCCATCTCGCCCAAGGGCGACCTACGCTACGTTTGCCGAGACGCGGTCTCCACTCGAGGACTCGTTTACCCTAACGGTTGTCGGTCCTGCGGCATATGTGGCCAGCCGATTGCCACTTCAATTTGCCGTGCTACTGGTTTGTATTTTGCGTTTTCATTACACATTGCTCAAAGCAATGCCATTCCAAAGAGAAAGCTGAAATGCCTCACATATTCAGCCTATAATGTTCTCACTGCTGGGACATAGGCTTCCTCTCGGTGAGAGGGAGTGGGCCGTAATGGTCCAGTGTGGATTGGTAGAAGTCACAAATGTCTTCGAAGTTTTTGCCTCTATGACGTGTCGGTTTCCTCGCGATGTTTTCCTTCCCCGTTTTGAGAGAAGTGCTGATTAAATAATTTAAACAAAGTGAAGCGCCTGATGACTTACGGAACTGAAACTCAAAGACTCAGAGTCACACAAAGGGTAATGGAAAGAGCTATTTATTTATCCATTTATTTCAGGCATCAAGGCCCATATAAACATATAAAATACTATATTAACATAATAACTTAAAATACTATAAATACATATAATATAACATTAACTAAAAACTACTGCACACGGATCATCGGCGTCGTGTTTCGCTGACTGGTGTCACGTAGCCGGCCACGAAACCAGCAGTACACAACACCCTTCAGCCATAGCTCTTCTTTCAGGAACTTGTCGAGATCATGCGTCGGAACACGTACCACGAACGACTTGAAGTACGTGCTGTGGCGCGGCTCCAACACCTCGACCGTCATAGTGCATTTAGACTTGACGCGCAGATACTCCACTATCTCCTCAGCCCTCGTGGAGTGATGCAGTCTGGACACGTATAGCATCGTGGTCGGTACGGCTGGACGCAGCAGCATGTTAGGTCCTGCCAAGCGCAGTACCGCACTGGTTCCGACAAGGAGGCTTCTTCTTCTTCTTTTCTACCTTGATGAAACCATCCTTATCGCACGTGTTCTTCTCTGGACCCAGTTTATTCGAAACCAGGTTTGGTTTCGACCGGCTCTGTATACCCCCTATCGTTTTTTCCGCTCGTTTCACCTGAGAGTTTTGTGGCTCAACAGAGTTTCTCTGCGTAATCGAATCAGAAATGAGGAGATCCGCAGAAGAACCAGTCACACATCGTCGACATAGCTCTGCGAGTCGCTAAACTTAAGTGGCAGTGGGCAAGGCACATTGCTCGTAGAACCGATGGCCGATGGGGCATTAAGGTTCTGGAGTGGCGGCCGCGTACTGGAAGAGGCAGCGTAGGGAGGCCCCCAACAAGGTGGACCGATGACCTGGTGAAGGTCGCGGGAAGCCGATGGATGCGGGCAGCACAAGACTAGTCATCGTGGAAAGCCTTGAGGGAGGCCTTTGTCCAGCAGTGGACATCTATAGGCTGAAAAAGAAGAAGAAGAGAAGAAGAAGCTCCTGACGGGGTTTGAACCTACTACAACTTGTAAGTCGCGGCCGATAGCACTGGGCCGCCGCTGCTTTGTGTGCCTTTAATTATCTTCTTCATCTTCCACTCAGGAACGCATCAATATGGCTTTATAGGATAGGTTCCTCAGACGATTTCCTTTGCTCTAATATTTTCAGTACTGCAAAAGATTCATAATCAGCATTCCGGGTTAAAAAGTTTATAATCGACTTACCGTTTTCGTCCTTTCTTGTTCGAGTTTTCAATCTAGAAGTTTTCTTATTTCAGGCAGAAGTAACTTACTTAGGGACCTACTTTTACATAGTTTTTAAGCAATTTTTTATTCTATGAAAATTTGTAATTTCTTTATAGACCCTCAGAAAGTTTCTTAAGTTTTGTAATCCGTAAATGCGAATACAATGGTAGTATTTTTAATAATATTTGGAATTTTACATTGGAAGGGCGTATGTCCACTGCAGTGGACTGCTATGTTCTATGTTATCTGAGGTTTTTGTTTCCGCACTTAGTACCTACTTCAAGTCGGCAGTCTTCGTGTCCGTGACATAGCAGACAAACAGCAAGAGGGTCCCCTACGCTGGTACGGTCACGTCTTACGAGTACCGGCCATATTACGTGGGTAACAAATGTCTTGCCATGGCACCTCCGCCGGGCCGGAACAAGCGGAGTAGACCAAAGAAGTGCTTGACGTTGTAAGAGACGACATGCATGCCAACAATCTTACACTACGGGATTCCAAATATCGTACGAAATGGAGGAGTAAGTGTAGGAAAGCGGACCCTGGGCTCCAACGCGAAAGCCGTGTATGCAACCGGGATTATCCGCTGAGATGATGATGCTGATGATGATGACTTAGTATTTCAAGTGAATCATTGTGCGTGGGCCAGTGCGGCCGTCGATAGTGATTCTAAAATGACGTTCAGTCAAAATAAATATGAAGAAATCGGACCATTATTTCATTTCCTAAAAGGGCTCATCAGCCCTTCGTTTACAAGAACTAACACAATTTAAATTTCTGTTCGTCAAAACGTTAAAAGTTAAATTGTACAGCAAACAAAGTACGAAACCAAAAGTAAGTAAATTTTCTTTAAATTTACTTTAACCTATTTTAAACGGCGGAAAATAAACACAATATTTTTGCATAAGGTTTGTAAGGATGTATGTATTTGATACACAACTCTCAGTGTTGTACTGACGTTGATGTTTGTTCCGGCAAGACTCCTGCGCAGGTTTTATTTTAAGTGTTCTTTGTTTAAATATATGAGAAAGGTGGCAAAGTTATGACGTCAAGAAGATTGACAAAAAAAAAAAAAAGCAAAATACGATCTAAACCGTGAAAATCGCTCTAAAAACATCATTGAATCATTGTGAAAATGGGATAGCTAGGAAAGAGGCTATTCATATTGCATCATCTTTGTTGAACCCTGGAACCATGACGGTTTTAAGACGTTATAGTAACGCTCCAATTCGTGTAATTATAAACGTTCTAAACTGCTATCTCAAATTAATCACACTGAATTGATAATCGAAATTTAAAAAAAATGTGGGCACTTGCAATACCTAGTTACAGTTTTTGACCGACTGTTACTCGTCATCGAATCGAAAAATATCGAAGTTTAGCCAAAATCAGCAGTTAGACGCATAAAGCGGACCCCAGACTCCAATACCCCTGGTATAAAGGGCGTGGCAGCTCACATATTTATCTTTTGTAAAAAAGCAAATTATATGAACTCACATAACGTGTCAGTGGGCTAATTCGGGAGAAAGAATACAAAAATTGTCTTGAGTTAATCAGAGCGTTAATAGCAGTTAATCGATTCTTATCATTTAAATAGTCATTTACGGAATAATAATATGCCTTTGAACAAACCTTTGATTTGACTTGTGTTTTGAATGCATTGTACGGCAAATCTAGCAAAGCAGAGGGAATCTTGTAGTAAAAAGTTATACCAAGCCCAACAAAAGAGTTATAAACCTTCTGAAGTCGGTGAAAAGGGGCTCGCAATTTGTCGTTATTTTTGATGTTAACATTATGAATGTCACTGGTTTTGGTATTATGCGGAGTATGGAAAACTTATACAACTAATGCATGATTTTAAGTTACTGTTTTGTTCTAAAGGAAACTTCACATTCTAATAAAATATAATACCAACAGTACACAAAACAGGTTGTGCTTTTTTGTATCACTATTAATTTATTGCAATGCTGTTTTAGTTGCGTGACTGTAATTTTTTTTATATGTTATAAACTAGCGCTTGACCGCAATCCTGCCTGATGGTAAGCAGTGACGCAATCGTTGATGGTAAAGCGCACTAGTTTATTAAGAGCCTATTCACTCTAGCCTTGTAATTGCTAATAAAATATGCTCGGTGGTAGGCAACAACATCAGCCACCGGCATAAGTTACCACCTACCAGGCAAAGTCTTGCCGCCAAGCGATTCGTCGTGTTCCGGCATGATGTCTGGTGAAGCCGTACGGTGGACGGGTCTGAGCAGTTGTGTTGCGATGTGTGCCGGGTATGATGTGCCTAATGTTGTTGTGTCGGGAGTTTGGTCGTGGAGGGTCTCCAGATCATCCTCTGGCGCAGCATCGTTGGTTGTGTTGTTGGGTTAAACATTGCATCACCTCGCTCAACTGCCGTCTTCCTTCCTATTCACTGAATTTTTTTGAGTGAATAGGCTTAATAAGCTAGTGCGCTTTACCATCAACGATTGCATCACTGCTTACCATCAGGCGGGATTGCAGTCAAGCACTAGTTTATAAGTATTAAAAAAAAAAAAAATCGCTCATGAAAAAAATATGTGAGTGTTATTAAAATTATGAGGTCTTCGTGGCTGAATAAAAACAGCAGTACGGGACGATCGAACTGTAACCTTAACATACCCAGAGTTGAGACAATGCTAGGAAGATGACGTTCTTAAAATTCCCAGAATTTGCCTCCAGATTTTAACTTTTTATTTTCCCATTCGCCACACAAAGGATTAAAAGCCATTTATTCAAACAAGGCTAAGATTCAACTCTTTCTGAATGTCCAAATTATATAAGATACCCCTTCAAAACTTTTCGTTAAACTACAATTTAAGTATCTAATTCGCAAATCTCGCATTCAAGGCTAGAGTGAATAGGCTTTTAATAAACTAGCGCGCTTTACCATCAACGATTGCATCACTGTTTACCTTCAGGCGCCACTACAAAACCTTACTGCCCCATCGGCCATCGGTTCTACGAGCAATCTGCAATTAGGATGCAGAATTTTCAAAAATGCCGTAAAACATCTTCATTTGTAAAAAAGATCGGATAAGAAAACAGCATTTATGAATTGCATTACATTGCACTATTAGCGTTATTTTCAAGGTTTAGTAAGTTGTGACGTAATATACAAGTAAATAAATTTTAGCAAGCAAGTTTACCTAAGCTGGATTAATCATCATAATTAGTCGGTAATATAGCAAATGTCAGCAAAGACGATTCAGCTTAGTAAGCATAAATTGAATAACTAAAACAACATCATACTAATATTATAAATGCGAAACTTTTCGAGTGTGTGCGTGCTTATGTGTTTGTATGTTTGTTACTTCTTAACGTTTAAACGGCTGGACACATATAGCTTTTAACCAGGTTTAATAGATATGGTATTTTCATTGCAATATTTTCACTGAATCAAAACTTATGTGGGTGGAACCGCAGGTTTTCAGAGTTAGCCAGTCTATTTTTATTAACTGTAAGCAAACCCAGATTCAGTCTGATAGTAAGAAAATCCTGATGATGAAACCCCATTACAGTTTGCTCGACTGGAATTGAACACAGATCATCATGCTCGTATCGTAGGACCATCGCCTGTCAGGGTCACAAGATGTCCTAAAGAAATACCGGGCAAATGAACGAGCACGGGTGGGTTTTATTCGGTAAAAGTCTGACACACCTTCCCGCTCCGACGAGAGCGGAAGAAGTCATTTGAAGATTTTCAACCAACACACAAGTACACAGAGTTACAAGTTTTTTGTAATAACTTATTGTCATAAGTTTTCGCTCATTGTTACTCTGCGGGAATGGAATGGAATTGGAATGAGAAAAAAATATCCTACTATAATACAGAATTAAGTAGTAGAATTCCTCTTGCATACTCATTTCTTATTCTATCCATTCGTCGAAGCAATCTCATCTCAGCTGCAAGCAAATTGCCTTTCAATCCTCCCTTTGTTCCAACATTCTGATTCGTCTTGAGACTATTAATGGTGACCTTATAATAAAGTCATAATGTCAACAGTATACTTAATAATTAATAAATATATTCACGCACTGTAAAGTTGACTACTACTAAAAAGAGAGTACCGTAAAATGCTACAACATTGCCGTCACTTTACAACATTGCTTATAACCTTAAAATGTTAAATAATTCTCGTACAGAAACGATTTTATAATTTGTCGTACTAATAATGAGCAAGTCGGTAATATATATTGCAACATTTATGCATCATTCATTCAAATAACCCATCAGTAAATTGTCAATTTCAATTATTATGTCAGTGTCGTGTTTTACCGGCTTGGTAGAGAAATTTTATTTGAGAGTTTTTATCCTATAATTACAATTGGAGTAAGTTGAATAGCAAAGAAAATATGCTATTTTTTGTTTTTTACCTCGTTTTTCTGCTATAAATGTTATTTTGGAGGGTCAAATCATGGCCGGCAAAGTTGTAGCAGATTTCGGAAAATAAATACGCACCTTTCTCTAGGGTTAGGGCTGCCACTTTAACGTTTTTTAACTTAGCTCGTAACGTCACTTGCATAGTTTGTTATTTTTGAGTCTAATTTATTCTTTATGAGTCTCGTGTAACAGTTGATATTGCTTCAAAAATAGCACAGTTGTATGAGAGTTTTAGAAAAAGTGTTCAACTTTGCCTACCACCGTTGAAAATATGTATGTATTGCAATTACAGACTAGATAAAGTCTAAGCCTAATCGTCCCGTTTGCGTCCATGCAGTTTGTAACGTAACTTTGCCTACGTTTTTAAATACATTTTATGGTGATTAATAGAGGGTTTTTTGGCTAATATGAACTGCATCCCGATAGCTTAACGTACTATTTTGAATAGTGATTGAAAACACATATGACTTTCTCTAAACTGAAGAATTTATGGAATAAAAACGTCAAAATACAGGCAATCTTGTAGCATTTTACGGTACAGTGAGTGTAGGTCGTAGGTTCGAACCCCGTTAGGCGCATTACTTTGTGTAAATTATTTCATTACCATTGCTCTCAAAACAGTGAAGGAAAAGATCGTGAGGAAACCGGCATGTCCTAGAACCAAAAACTTCGAAGACATGTGACATCTACCAACCCGCACTGGGACAGCGTGGTAGATTACGGCCCACTTCTTCTCACCGAGTGCAGGCCTGCGTCCCAACAGTGGGAACATCATAGGCTGATTATGTATGTATGTTATGTACTGTATAGTTATAGCACTGTTTGTTACCTTATTCATTTTTGGCGCCAACAAATTAATTCACGCAAAAAAATAATTTGGATAAAAAATAAAATATAACGCAGTTAGTTAAATGACACGCTAAATGAAAGTAATTTATTAGACTTTGCTAATTAAAAGAACGCTTAATTGAATAATTAGTATTAATTTATATTAGGTACACAAGGAATATAAAACGTTCGTTAGTTGATATACTACTAGCTTTCCGCACCCGGCTTCGCCTTCGTGGAATTCGGTTATATCGCGCTTTTTAGATTGCCCTCGGGAATATCAAATTTTTCAATAAAAGGTAGCCTATGTCCTTTCCAAGGGTCTAAAGATTGTCTGTGCCAAATTTCATCAAAATCGGTTAAGAGGTTTAAGCGGGAAAGCGTAACAGACAGACAGACAGAGTTACTTTCGCATTTATAATATTAGTATGGATTTAAGGACAAAAAAAAGGGAAGAGGTAGAGCACGTGAGGCAGCGGGAATCCCAGCGCCCTCACGCCTCTAGCCGCCGCAGGAGACGCCCTGGTCGGGAGACGACGTCGGACTCCCGGCAGGTAAGGACCAAACCCGGGTCGACGGCGCTCAAAGAGATGTCAGCACATCCTGAAGGTCCACGAAGACCAATACCTCTTGGGTCAGGGTTGCGGGTTGGATAAAAAAGAAACTGTGGTTCTGGTGTATAGGCAAGTGAAGAAACACGGGTGTGTTTTAGTAAGTAAAAGTCTGACAAGCCCATCCGCTCCACCCACAGCAGGAAAGGTCATTTGATGATTTTCCATCCAGAACAAATAAAAAGAATGAATATTGCCATATTATATCTGAATTTATCAGAATTACCTACAAACACTTCAGGTGTTGCGAACAATTATTATTACTTATTACCGCGTACATCGAGGAATTGGAACAATTTGCCGGCGGCGGTGTTTCCGTCGGACTACAATTTGAGTGTCTTCAAGGCTAGAGTGAATAGGCTCTTAATAAACTAGTGCGCTTTACCATCATCGATGGCGTCACTGCTTACCATCAGGCGGGATTGCGGTCAAGCGCTAGTTTATAATTAATTAAAAAAAAAAAATTAGTGAACTATTTGAACATCCCTGATCAGCACCCTGACCAATTGAAATATCTCTTGCAACTCTCGTTTTTCTTGGTTAATGTTTTGATAAACCGCAATCCCGCCTGATGGTAAGCAGTGACGCAATGCACTGCTTACCATCAGGCGGGATTGCGGTCAAGCGCTAGTTTAAAATTGAAAAAAAAGTTGAATAATATACTATAGGAAAAGTCTAGTAGATCCAGCAATGTGCTGCTAGAGCTGATGATGATGTGGAGTTATGTTGCAAAACATGCAGTCAAAGCGACCTCTGCGCGGATACAATAACAATATTTAAACTCCTTTATGCCAACGACACCAAGAATAATAGAGTTTCCGATTGAGAGACCTTTTTGGAGTTCCGTTTGGGTATAAAAACCTAAAAAGGATTCCTCCACCGAATAAACAGGACCCTGTTAGTAAGACTCCACTATCTGTCAGTCGTTCTATCACTAATTGCTAATACATTGCTTTATAGGTATGTTCGAAGAAATTGTCTTTTCAATAACTTAACGCAATGAATGTTGTTGAACTGTCAAAAAGCTTGCTGGAGGAACTATGATCTAATGCGAAACTCGCTTAAAAATTAAACTACAGGCAATTCCAACTTTTAATTTTTATAGGGCCGTGTGCTCATGGCGGCGATCTCTTGCGTCTGACCCTAGTCCAGGCCATGATCCGGAGCGAGAGTGCATGGCAGGCCGTCACCTCTTTGCAGGCAAGTGATAAAACACGGGTGGGTTTTAATAAGTAAAGGTCTGACGCGCCCTTTCGCTCCGCCCAGAGCGGGAGAGATCATTTGATGATTTCCCATTCCAAACAAAAAAAAAAAAAACAGGCCAAGTGCGTGTCGGACTCACGCACAAAGAGTTCCATACCATTGGTTTATGAAATTAAAGGATTACATATACCTACCTACCGTAGCACCTTGAGAACGTGTGACTACGTCTTTCAAAACATGAAAATTTATCTCTGCTTGGTGAATATTGCATACTTCAGAATAGTATTGTATAACATTGTTGTCAATTTACAACGAAGGCATCTTGGTAGAGTCTATTTTGTCCATTTACTTGCAACTACATTAGCAACTTTGTTCCGTTCAGTATTCTGAAAATCTTGTTTTATACTTTTTCAGCGTCGTTTTTTGTCGTAGTTGGGTTTTAGTTTTTTTACTTTTTATTATTTGTACTATTTTGGTGTTAAAGTGTATTTGTGGCGCATAATATTAACATAGTCTAAAAATCATACAGTCGTCCGACGAAGACGACTAGACAGAGCAATCGTGCGGGGTGTGAGGGACGAGACGTGGGTAAGCGGCACCCGAGCTGCAAACAAAACGATGTTCGTAGCTCGGTATCTATCATTAAGGACTAACACGTGTTCGTTTTTTTATTTGTTTGTTTTATAATTTGATATGAGTGTCAATTTAGAGTATAATTGGGGTACTTGCAACGAAAAAGTCATCCTTTTTGACATCCAAAATGGCGGAAGTAATTTTTTTTATAATTTGATATGAGTGTCAATTTTGAGTATAATTGGGGTTCTTGTTACGAAAAAGCCCCTTTTTGAAATCCAAGATGGCGGACGCCAATTTAAATGTATATTAATATAATATGGGTCATATGGGTGAGTGATATGGGTTGTATTCCGAGGTGGATTGGGGTGCTGGTTACGAATATGCCATCTGAATAACTTAAATCTGTCTCGAGTTGTTCCCGTAGTAAAAATAGCAAATTAATTAAATATAATACAGCTATCGATGTTGATCTGCAATAATTTCATAAATATTGTTTATTTGTGACAACCCTGGCCGATGCGTTACTGTCTAGACGATGTCGGCATTTTACACGAGATCAAAGGCGTCGACCTACTGTACATGTATTTTATACTGTGATATTAACAAAAGTTAAAATGACGAACTAAAAACTAGGTAGTTAACATACGACATCTCTTTTGACTTATGTATCGGCGCATAGTAATATGTAGAGATATCCTATTTTACTATTTCGTAGCACGTGGATCGTACCGCGTATAGCAATGGTTTCCCCGTATGAAGCTCCCAGTATTTCGTAGTAGCGACGCACATTTGCGTCGATGGGAGCGAATGGGTCATGAATTAGTGGATGAGGTCGTTAGTAAGCATAAATAAATTGGATGTTGCATATATTGAGAGGACCTGGGAATATTTCTTAATCTATGTAATTCTGGTAAAGATCGACTGTCATGTGGATTTTTAAGTAATTTATTATTATCCAAGGCAGTTATAAACAATCACTCTGTGGTTTTGACTCTACTGAGAGCGACATAGGCCTGTCCTTTAGCAAACAATGACTTTCCTAGATCGATAACTGCTTTATCTAGAGTACAACCTTGTAATTTTTGTACAGTACAACCCCAAGAAAGAATCAGCGGGGGAATTTTACGCTGAATTTTCCCAGACCCTCTCAAGCCGTCCAATTCAGTGAGGCAAGGCTCGATTCTGATAAGTCCGTTAATATCTGCTTTTATGGATGCGTCGTCAAATTGTATGAGAACAGCGCTAGGCTGTTCTCCCTGTTCCAACTGATCGCGCAGAAGAGCAGGCCATTCGAAGGTCTTCACCACTCCCATCGCTCCGTTTACCAAATCCTGGTTTACATTCAAATTTCTACGAAGCATTACTCGGGATTATGTACAAGCATAAAGTACTCGTGAAGCTCTTTCAAGTGATACCAAATACGGTATATTTATTTTAATTTTATATTATCATAGAACTTTTTGTCCGCTAGAGGGCGCAATACTAAAATTTGGTGACAAGCTTTATAGCTCACTAGCAGCCGCCAGCGACTTCGTTCGCGTTTATGCGTTCGCGAATTATGCTTCGCTCCTATTGGTCGCAGCGTGATGTTATATAGCCTAAAGCCTTTCTGGATTAATGGGCTATCCAACGCAAAAAGAATTTTTCAAATCGGACCAGTAGTTCCTGAGATTAGCGCGCACAAACAAACAAACAAACAAACAAACTCTTCAGCTTTATATATTAGTATAGATAACTAACAGAATATCAAGGCCCTTCTAATGGTACTGCAGTGGTCTTATTCTGATAAGTAGTAAAGAAGCTATGAACGAAAAGATGTGAATTATATGCAATCAGCCCATGAATACAGCTAAAGTCACAAGCAAATGCTAGTAATATATATATATATATATATTCAAAATGTACAAGTAAAGCGCTTTCAAATGATACCAAACACGCCATATTTATCTTAACTTTATTTTTTTACTCTGTATGTTTTATCCGCTAGAGGGCGCCACATTAGATTTTGTGAAACTCCATATAGCCTATAACCAGCGGACAATTAAGACGCTTCTAATGATATGTCATTTGTCGAATTCTGATACGTAGTTTAGAAGTTACGAGGGAACAGATGAACATACATACATACATACATACATACATACATACATACATACATAGCCTGTCAAATTCATAACCCTCCTTTTGCTTTGCCGTAGTCGGGTAAAAAAAACTACTTACTAGATCTCGTTCAAAACAATTTTCGTTGGTAGTTTATGTAGTAATGATATCATATGTTTCTTTTTTTAGATTTTTCATTTTCGTATTTAAGAAGTTAGAGGGGGGGGGGGGACCAAATTTTTTCCACTTTGGAAGCGTCTGTCAACTGTTCGGTTTAGAAAAAAAATATTTAAGAAACCTCGATATCATTTTTGAAGACCTATCCATAGAAACCCTAGAAAAATGTGTTTGATGACAAAAAAAATTTGAGTTTCAGTTCTAAGTATGGGGAGCCCCCAATATTTATTATATTTTTTTTTGCATCAAAATCTTTAAAAAAAATATTTAAGAAACCTCGATATCATTTTTGAAGACCTATCCATAGAAACCCTAGAAAAATGGGTTTGATGACAAAAAAAATTTGAGTTTCAGTTCTAAGTATGGGGAGCCCCCAATATTTATTATATTTTTTTTTGCATCAAAATCTTTAAAAAAAAATATTTAAGAAACCTCGATATCATTTTTGAAGACCTATCCATAGAAACCCTAGAAAAATGGGTTTGATGACAAAAAAAATTTGAGTTTCAGTTCTAAGTATGGGGAGCCCCCAATATTTATTATATTTTTTTTTTGCATCAAAATGTTAGTGCAGTTTACAGAATACATCTACGTACCAAGTTACAACAGTATAGTTTCGGAAAAAATTGGCTGTGACATACGGGCGGACAGACGGACAGACAGACATGACGAATCTATAAGGGTTCCGTTTTCTTAATATCTATAAGGGTTCAGTTGGTACTGCCTTTTTAGGGTTGGCCAAATGGCTACGGAACCCTGTGCTTTCACGGATTTGATTTGGATTCAGTGAACAACCGCTCTAATAAGTAATAACAATAATAATATTACTTTTACAGTGTATAATTGTAAAAGTAATATTATTATTGTTACATAAGCTAACCATTAGAGTCATGCTTTTTAAATAGAAATGGAAAGTGAGACATGGCAAATAACACGTAGTTCACAATTTCGAAATTAGTAAAATAATAAATTAAACATAGCTTAAAAGGCTTCTATTTCATAATAAAGACAGACTTGGGCGCGACTCGCGTGAGTAAATATCAACTTAGGATTTATATTGTTGAAGAATCAATAAGACTTAAGATTCTTTAGCTCTTGGAACAAGCCGTACGGAGAACGGGTCTGAGCAGTTGTGTTGCGATGTGTGCCGGATACGATGCACCAAATGTTATTGTGTCGTGGAGGGTCTCCAGATAAATCATCCTCTGGCGCAGCATCGTTTGTCTTGTTGTTGGGTATAAAATTGCATCACCTCGCTCAACTGCCGTCTTCCTTCCTATTCACCCAGTTTTTTTTTTTTTAGTGAATAGTGTCTTAGCATACTAGCGCGTTTTACCATCAACGATTGCATCACTGCTTGCCGTCAGGCGGGATTGCTGTCAAGCAATAGTTTGTAATCATTTAAAAAAGGGCGATCCGCGGCTACTATTTTAATACCTTTACATAATATTTTTACATTTCAATATTTAAAAATACGTATAACTTATATGTAAAATACACCGATTTCAAGGGACCTGTATGAACATCACAAGACTTTTATCAGATTATGATTGTGGAATGTTGCGTGATGAACTGTGTAGGGCGAATAATATACCAAAGTCAACGCTGTGTAGCATATAATATAATAAAATATTTAAAACTAAATTCATGACACCAAAAATATGCATTTTTATAAACATTTCCACCTCTAAAACTGGAATCACTGCACAATTCGACCTTTGTAAGCGTGGGCCTCTGTAAACAAAACAAGTATATTTTAAACATGTTTAATTGGAAACCCTGAATAATTGGTACATAATTATGTCTTGGTCCCTAGAGATCTCAATTAACCAGGTTTCACTGTAATTATTTAATTTAATACAAACACAAATATCGAGTCAGAATTACCTAACATAATGGTGTAGCTACAGCTTATAAAGATATAAGCTGTAGCTCATATAGTTTAGGTTTGGTTCATAATAATTGTATCTTTACAATAATTATTATGAACCAAACGAAGGCTTAGAGTCACACAAAAGGCGATGGAAAAAGCTCCGCTCGGAGTTTCTCTGCGTGATCGAATCAGAAATGAGGAGATGTACAGCAGAACCAAAGTCACCGACATAGCTCTTCGAGTCGGTGGCAGTGGGCAGGGCACATTGCATGTAGAACCAATGGCCGATGGCGCAGTAAGGTTCTTGAGTGGAGGCCACGTACCGAAAACGCAGCGTAGGGAGGCTCCCAACAAAATAGACCGATGACCTGGTGAAGGTCGCAGGAAGCCGATGGATGCGGGCAGCACAAGACCGTTCATCGTGGAAAGCCTTGGGGAAGGCCTTTGTCCAGCAGTGGACCTCTATAGGCTGAAGAAGAAGAAAAAATGTAATTTTTTTTTTTTTTAATACTTATAAACTAGTGCTTGACTGCAATCCCGCCTGATGGTAAGCAGTGATGCAATAGTTGATGGTAAAGCGCACTAGCTTATTAAGCCTATTCACTCAAAAAATTTCAGTGAATAGGAAGGAAGACGGCAGTTGAGCGAGGTGATGCAATGTTTAACCCAACAACACGACCAACGATGCTGCGCCAGAGGATGATCTGGAGACCCTCCACGACCAAACTCCCGACACAACAACATTAGGCACATCGTACCTCGGCACACATCGCAACACAACTGCTCAGACCCGTCCACCGTACGGCTTCACCAGACATCATGCCGGAACACGACGAATCGCTTGGCGGCAAGACTTTGTCTGGTGGGTGGTAACTTATGCCGGCGGCTGATGTTGTTGCCTACCACCCAGAATTATACCAAATACCGAAATGCGGCCGGTTTGAAGTCACCTGAGGCCTGAGCACAGTTGAAGCCTCCAATCAGTTGTAACACTGTATTGATCGAAAGCAGCGCGGGCGTCAGCGGCCCGTGTTGCAGCAGGTTGGTGAGAGCGGGCGACACCCACAGGAGCTGCGGCCGCCACCGCCACCGGCGTTCTACGTCCCACTATGAAATACGCAGGTACACACAATCCAACTGTGTGTAAAACGTAATGGTTGTGTATTTTCCCACGCATAATCCATCCATACTAATATTATAAATGCGAAAGTAACTCTGTCTGTCTGTCTGTCTATCTGTCTGTCTGTCTGTCTGTCTGTCTGTCTGTTACGCTTTCCCGCTTAAACCTCTCAACCGATTTTGATGAAATTTGGCACAGACAATCTTTAGACCCTGAGAAAGAACATAGGCTACCTTTTATCCCGGAAAAATTTGATGTTCCCGAGAGAAATCTAGAAAAGCGCGATATAACCGAACTCCACGCGGGCGAAGCCGCGGGCGGAAAGCTAGTCTTAAATAAGTAAGTGACTAGAGCTACCTTCTTACTTATAGCCCTCACTACAGAGTCGGAGTCAAAGATTATGGCAATACTGTAAGAAAGCCAGCAGAAGTTACCACCCACCAGGCAAAGTCTTGCCGCCAAGCGATTCGTCGTGTTCCGGCATGATGTCTGGTGAAGCCGTGCGGAGGACGGGTCTTAGCAGTTGTATTGCGATGTGTGCCGGGTGCGATGCGCTAGACGTTATTGTGTCGGGAATTTGGTCGTGGAGGGTCTTCAGATCAATCTCCCTCTGGTGCAGCATCGTTTGGTTGCATTGGTTGGTGTTTGGTTGTTGGGTTTAACATTGCATCACCTTGCTCAACTGCCGCCTTCCTTCAGTAAACTAGCTCGCTTTACCATCAATGAATGCATCACTGCTTGCCACCACGCGGGGTTGGAATCAAACACTAGTTCATAATTAAAAAAAAAAAAATAATATTGTGGGAGACTGTTTTTTTTTTCTTCTTCTTCTTTCAACAACCTTTTTTAACGTCCCACTGCTGGGCACAGGTCTCCTCTCATACAGAGAAGGCGATTGGCGATTTCAGACTTAAAGTCCAGGTTTCCTCAAGATGTTTTTCCTTCACCTTCAGTCATTGGTGTCCAAGATATACTTAGAAAGTACATATAACTTTAGAAAAGTTACATTGGTACTTGCCTGACCTGGAATCGAACCCACGCACTCATACTTGAGAGGCTGGTGTTTTAACCACTAGGCCACCACGACATTACACCGCAATCCCGCCTGATGGTAAGCTTGGTGGCTAAACTAAGCTCTAGGCCTGTGTTTGAGAATACCAGGTGACTGCCCTTTTACAAGAAGATACGTTTTATTATGTTACGTCCACGGGCCTTGATTCTCTTGTTCACATCTTCTTCCTCAGCCTATAGATGTCCACTGCTGGACAAAGGCCTCCCCCAAGGCTTTCCACGATGACCGGTCTTGTGCTGCCCGCATCCATGGCCTTCCCGCGACCTTCACCAGGTCATCGGTCCACCTTGTTGGGGGTCTCCCTACGCTGCGTCTTCCAGTACGCGGCCGCCACCCCAGAACCTTGCTGCCCCATCGGCCATCGGTTCTACGAGCAATGTGCCCTGCCCACTGCCACTTAAGTTTAGCGACTCGCAGAGCTATGTCGGTGACTTTGGTTCTTCTGCGGATCTCCTCATTTCTGATTCGATCACGCAGAGAAACCCCTAGCATAGCTCTTTCCATTGCCCTTTGTGTGACTCTGAGCCTTCGTATGAGACCCATTGTGAGCGACCACGTTTCAGTTCCGTAAGTCATCACTGGCAACACACACTAGTCAAAGACACACACACACACACACACACACACTGGTCTTTTTATTTCATTAAAAGGAGGGTAGATGTATAAATTTAGTTCTGTCATATTAATATACTCCATAGACAGGCCACCGAAAACACATACGTCAATGTTTGTTAGCCGCGGACTAATTTGGCAGGACTAACCTAATAGAAATCTTGTCTTTTTTTTTTTATATATATATATATTACTAGCTGACCCGGCGAACTTCGTTCCACCTTAAAAGCAATGTCACATGACTACTTTTTAAATCAGGATATTTTGAAATAAATAAATATTATTATTCAATGATTCTTTATTTGGGAGCACAATCCTGGCGGTTCTCCGGAAATCTTTAATGTGCTACAATACTCGCAAACAACATCCATTGGCCCAATGCGAACGCCATTGCGCTATATTATATGCGTATTGAAACGCTGCCCGATTCAAATCAGTATTTGATGAATTTCTTCTTGTGCTTCGTAAATTATCTAGCGCTTGATCTCTGAGGTTTGCTCGACGATTTCGCATTGCCAACCGAGCCGTTTCACGGGCTACCCTCCTTTGCTCTGGTGAGTGAGAAGCACGAAGTCGAGCCATACTAAGGCTGCGCTCTTCAAGTGCAATTTCTTCAGTTCTTTTTTTTGTTTTAGATGGGAAATCATCAAATGACCTCTCCCGCTCTGGGCGGAGCGGAAGGGCGTGTCAGACTTTTATTGACTAAAACCCACCCGTGTTCCCTCACTTGCCTATGCAACGGCCAGTGCCATGGTTTCTTTTTAACCAACCCGCAACCCTGTGGACCAGTCCTCGTGGACCCCGTCAAGGTGTGCTGACATCTCTTTGAGGCGCGTGTGAAACACCAACGCGCCGTCAACCCGGGCCTGGTTCTTACCAGGAGGCTAGCTGCCTATCGCTCGCCGCCCGCAAGCCCGCGTCTACGGTGGTCGGGAGTCCGATGTTGCCTCCTGACCCGGGCGCTTCCTGCGGCGGTTTGAGGCGTGAGGGTAGTGAGATTTCCGCTCCCTCACGTGCTCCGCCTCCTCTTTTGCCAGTATCACTGCTTCACAGAAGGAGGTGAAAGCTTGCTATGCACTCTTGCTCCGGACTATAACCCGGACCAGGGTCGGACGCGAGAGATCGCCGCGGATCGCCGCCACGAGGACACGGCTGTGCTCTACCCAAGCCGGGCAGCCCTCCACCATTTGCTCCACCGTGTCCTCGGGGCGATGCACACAGTGGTCACCCTGGCGTTCCCTCCCGCCTTATACGGAACAGGAACCTCCCGAAACAGCCGTGTCCGGTGAGGACCTACGTCAGTCGGAAGGTGAGGACGCCGTGGCGCCTCTCTAGCTACTCCTCAAAGAGAGGACTTACGGCCGCTATTGTGGCGTGCTCAGTGCTGGATTGTAACAATCACACTTTCCATGTCGCCATGAGATCCCGCCGGAGTTCTGTCCGCTGTACTGCGATTTTTCGCGGCAACGGAGTTATGCCTCCTCTCGTCACTCCCACATGTGGGCGAGGGATAGTGTTTCTCCACAATTTAATGGATGTTATTATACATATAAACGTTTATTTTTAATTACTCTATCTATTAAAAGAAGATTTAATCAAACAAAGGGACATAGGGAAAGAGAAAGTGACTTTGTATTATAGTTTGTAGTGAAGTGGTAAATGGTACAGCAATACAATATTAGAAATTTTGAAGTTGAAGTTTGCTTTGGGGCTTTTATTAAAAAAATTAAACCGGCAGAGAGTATTGATATTCCTTGCTTTAAATGAATGCATCAACATTAAACCGGTAAGACTTGTTTTTTAATATGCTGAGTAGTGCAGCAGTGTGTTTGTACCATTTTTAACAAATGAACCGCTAACTTATATTTTAACTGAGTTGTTTTGTTATTCCATGTCAGTTGCGTTTTGTTATACCACGTCTCATGTCACGTCACACGGGAACGACGGGAACAACGGGAACGGGATAAAAAGTATCCTATGTGATATGTCCTTCTCCCAGTTCTTATCTACCTCCCTAACAATTTTGAGCCATACTGGTTAAGCGGTTCTTGAGTTATAAATAGAGTAACTAACACGACTTTCATTTATATACATTAGACTTCATTCAAATCGGACCAGCCTTTTAGGAGGAATTCAGTGACGTACACACGTATAGCAGATTTAGGAATATACCATGGAAAACATTGTCATCTACATTTTGTAACAAAGATATCATACCTCTCTCTACCCCTAGAGCTCTTATTTCAGCCTCTTTAAGTTAAATAAAAAATCTTTATTATTTATTTATTTCTATTTATTTATTTCTCTTTTAGTTCATAAGTACAATTTTCGTTAAATAAAAAAAAAACTAAAATATTTTTTTTTTTACTTTTTCACCTTTTAGTTCTTATGTACAATTTTCTTTTTAAGTAACTACAAAAAATAAATAAACTATAAACTTGTCTAAAAACAAAAAAAAAAAAACAACTTGTGATTGCCCGGGTTTGAACCAAGGAACACCAGCCAACGCGAGTAAACTATACCACTATCGACTACGCCACAGCCGCTATGTCAAGCAGCGCGAAATTAGCGCCCATAATATGCGTAAAATATTGCGAAAGAGAAAACTCGAAAACATGCGCTTCCCAGGACATAAGATTGAGCTAGATCGATTTCTCGTCCCCGAAAACCCCCACATATTAAATTTCAGCGAAATTGTTAGGGCCGTTTCCGAGATCACATGCTTCTTCAAGCGATCAGCGCCATCTGCCGGGCTGATTTGTGAATCTAAACCATCCAGGTCGCCACTTAAACGCATACAGAAAAATTCATTAAAATCGGTCAAGCCGTTTAGGAGGAGTTCAATGACATACACACGTACAGCAAAATTATATATATAAAAAGATAAACTAGCGCTTGACCGCAATCCTGCCTGATGGTAAGCAGTGACGCAATCGTTGATGGTAATGCGCACTAGTTTATTAAGAGCCTATTCACTCTAGCCTTGAAGACACTCAAATTGTAGTCCGACGGAAACACCGCCGCTGGCAAACTATTCCAGTCCCTCGATGTACGCGGTATAAAGGAGGAGGCGAAACGCTTCGTCCGGATCGTAGTGGTGTTAACAACGTAAGGGTGGAAACCAGCCGTACGACAGGTCGTCCGCTGGTGGAACGGAGATGGGGGAATTAAATCATGCAATTCCATCGCACACTCCCCGAAATGCATCCTATAGAACACCGAAAGGCTGGCTACTCTACGCTTGTGCTCTAGGCTTTGAAGACCAACTCGAGTTAGATCAGGGTCACCAATCAGCCTCTTTGCACGTCTCTCCACTGAATCCAAAGTGGCCAGGTGACACTTGGCAGCACTAGCCCAAATGTGGCTGCAGTACTCCACACACGAACGGACCTGTGCTTTGTATAACATTAGAAGCTGCCCAGGTGTCATTTTCTTAAAGAAATAGAAAGGAACAACAACACAACAATACAATACAATGAACTAAAACTTACATTAGTTTGTGAATAAGGATATCTGGGCAATTGATACCCTAACAGGTAAAAAAAAACATGCTTTTAAAAAATAACAAACTAAAAAGTTTCAACATTTGATATAATATTACAAATTGATATAACATTATATAATATTAAACAGATATGTTATGCTCTAACAAATTAACCAAAATAAATGTGCCGATCGGAGCAGCAGCACACACATGCAATTTTTTTATTCTGCGTACATTTCACACGTTGGCACAGTGTGAGTGAGATGGGGCGCTATCTAAAGCATAGAGAAGAAAAATATGGCTAGTGTTTGTCGTTTGCGCTTAAATAGAATCGACGAAAACTAAAGCGACTTGCTGGACTTACCTCCTTTTGTACGCTTCATTTTCAGTGCGCTAGTGACGTATCTACCTTAGTTTAATATTATATCAATAGTTAAAAATATTTTTTTGAAAAGCGTGAGGCGCTTTGTGCCATAATTTTTGTATAATAAGCGCCTCACGCTTTTTTTAAAATTATTTTTAAGTTTTTAGTTTGATATTTTTCAAAAGCATGTTTTTTTAGTTTTTTAAACTATATTTATTTTCAAATTTTAAGTTCGACATTCTTTTAAAAAAAAAAACGAACAAACGAACGTATTAAAAACGGTGGGACATTTTTCAGTAATGAGCCGCTCACTCATAGTCCAAAGAGTTAGAGACGGACAAAACAAAGCAAGCAAAGAAACATACAACTGAAGTTAATAAAAAGCATGTAAAAAGATGGCTCGAGTTGCAATTTTAAAGTTTATCTATACTAATATATAAAGCTGAAGAGTTTGTTTGTTCGAACACGCTAATCTTAGGAGCTACTGGTCCTAGTTGAAAAATTGTTTTTGCGTTGCATAACCCATTAATCCAGGGAGGCTTGCTATACAGTATGTTAAATAACAGAGGGCGTTCCCTTAAACTCGTTAATATATATCATTAATAGATTAAAATAAAAATATCAGCATAGAAAAATAAGCATAAAAAAATCCGAATAAAAAAAATTCTAATTGGAAATAAATTTGAAACCTCCTGTTTTAAACCAAAATAGTAGTCGTCATGTATAAATAAATTGCGACGTTGCCGTCTTTCATGTTCGCGTGTACAGTGTGTTTCTTTTACATGTCAATTTAAATTTTTTATTGAATATTTTCTTATTGGAAAATTTTTTAAAACATTTTGTTTTTGAATGGAAATATTTTTTTTAGCATGTATGTATGCTATACTATTTTGGGTTAACGGGAACGCCCTCTGTTAGTTAACATACTGTATAACATCAAGCTGGGACTAATAAGAGCGGAGCATAAAAAAAAACTTTTCGGAACCTACGCGCGTACTACGGGCGCAGCTAGTTAAGTATATTATAATCAAATCAAATCCGTATATAATACGTTGTTATTTACGTTAATTGTGTGTTTAAGTGTGGGTGTGTATAGGTGTGGAGTGGTGTTGTTCCGTGCGAGCGCCGTGTGGATGGGTGTGTGTGTGTGTTACATGCTTATTTAGGACGTGCGTGACTGAATGATGGTGTTTATTACTACGTGCCTTAAAGGTAATTTTGATACTTGGTAATGATGACGTAAGTATGTGCAGTATTTAGCAAGATTATTGCTAGAAAATAGAGTAGAATACTCTTACAGAGATGCGGTATTACTCGATCGAGTTTAAAAGAGTTTGGGCGGGAAAGTCAAGCTGAGTGTCACGCTCATTTTTGATTGGACTTTTAAAATTATTTATAGTGTTGTTTACTAAATAAAAGTGCGTGACTTATGTAGTAAAATGTGCAGTCAGTAAATCTATCTATACTAATGTATAAAGCCGACGAGTTTATTTGTTTGTAGCTCTAAGTAACTCTGTCCGTTTGTCTGTCGGTCTGTCTGTCTGTCTGTCTGTCTGTCTGTCTGTCTGTCTGTCTGTTACGCTTTCCCGCTTAAACCTCTCAACCGATTTTGATGAAATTTAGCACAGACAATCTTTAGACCCTGAGAAAGAATATAGGTTACCTTTTATCACGGAAAAATTTGATATTCCCGATACACCCGATATAACCGAACTTCACGCGGGCGAAGCCGCGGGCGGAAAGCTAGTAATTCATAAAGAACAGTGAAATATCGCAGCATAGTGGCCATATGACTTTGTCTCAAACCTCCCTCGTAAGACGGTTCACGTGGCCGTCTTTTTCGACATGAATAATTCATTACGTGACATTGGCTAAATGCAGAAATCGTGCGAAGCCATAACAGAAAGAAAGACGCAAAGAAAGTAGTTTCAAGAAGTATCAGTGTTGTGGAGGACATAAATATGCAGTCGCTCTTAATACGCAGATCTGCTTGCGGTTAGACTGGTACCTAACCAACCAAATTTTTTTGTGAAAAGGCCAGGCAGATAATGAAGTGTCAAAACTTTAATGTCAAGGGTAAACTAAGACATTTAAAAATAAAAATAAATTTCTTGAATTTCCATAAAAAAAATATGTTTTACATTTTCCGACAGTAAAAATTATTCTTTCAGTTTCACCAAATCAATCCCGTTGGGTCACAAAAAAATGAATACATAATTGAACTATGCAAATGTCAGCTGATTAAAATTAAACCGTCTGAAATTTCAAGGAAATTGCTGAAAAAGTAATCAGGAAGAAATTTTACGTCATTTCTTTTTGGAATGAAGGTAACATTAATGAATTAGCATCTGTAGGTAAATAATAAAAAGTTAAAAACTAAAACCCAACTACGACAAAAAACGACGCTGAAAAAGTATAAAACAAGATTTTCAGAATACTGAACTGAACAAAGTTGCTATTAAAGTTGCAAGTAAATGGACACAGTAGACTCTACCAAGATGCCTTCGTTGTAAATTGACAATAATGTCTTACGATACTATTCTGAAGTATGCAATATTCACTATTTAGAGATAAATTTTCATGTTTGGAAAACCGCAGTCACACGTTATGAAAGTGCTACGGTAGGTATATGTAACGTGTGACTACGCCTTTCCAAACATGAAAATTTATCTCTAAATACTACCTACTTGCAACTATATTAGCAACTTTGTTCAGTTCAGTATTCTGAAAATCTTGTTTTATACTTTTTCAGCGTCGTTTTTTGTCGTAGTTGGGTTTTAGTTTTTTAACTTTTTATTATTTGTACTATTTTGGTGTTAAGGTGTATTTGTGGCGCATAATATTAATAAAAGTTAAATTGACGAACTAAAAACTAGGTAGTTAACATACGACATCTCTTTTGACTTATGTATCGGCGTATAGTAATATGTAGAGATGTCCTATTTTACTATTTCGTAGCGCTTGAAGCGTAGCGCGTATAGCAACGGTTTCCCCGTATGAAGGACCATTCGGTGCCATCGACGCACATTTGCGTCGATGGCACCGAATGGATCATGAATTAGTGGATGAGGCCGTTAGTATAAATAGATTGGATGTTTTTCTAACGGTGGTAGGCCATAACTTCGGCTGCCGGCAGAAGTTACCACCCACCAGACAAAGTCTTGCCGCCAAGCGATTCGTCGTGTTTCAGCATGATGTCTGGTGAAGCCGTACGGAGGACGCGTCTGAGCACTTTGTGTTGCGTTGTGTGGCGAGTACGATGCGCCAAATGTTGTTGTGTCGGGAGTTTGGTCGTGGAGAGTCTCCAGATCAATCTCCCTCTGGCGCAGCATGGTTGGTCGTGTTGCTCTTGGATTTAACATTGCATTACCTGGCTCAACTGCCGTCATCCTTGCTATTCCTAAGTTTTTTAAGTGAATAGGCTTAATAAACTAGTGCGCAGGCATCAAGGATTGCGTCACTGCTTACCATCAGGCGGGATTGCAGTCAACCGCTAGTTTATAATTATTTAAAAAAAAAAAAACTTATATTAAGAGGACCTGGGAAGATTTCTTAATCTATCTAATTCTGCTAACGATCGACTGTCATGTGGATTTTTAAGTAATTTATTATGATCCAAGGCACTTATAAATAATCCTTCTATGGTTTTAACTCTACTGAGAGCGACATAGGCCTGTCCTTTAGCAAATTATGATAAAGATAAAGATTCATTTATTGCATAACTGTGTACATATTGATGTTATTTAATTGTAAATACAATGATTTGGCTCAACAGTTTATCCAAGTCGGACATGCAATATCAAATAAATAAAAGATTATAAACAGATACGATAAGTCTAAATTACATTAAATTACTTTATTAATTTTTACCAAAATATTCATTTAAATTATAAAACACATTATCAATTAAAAATTTCTTTAACATTGTTTTATATATATTTCCATTTAATTGCCTAATTGCGATTGGCAGTTGGTTGTACACACGAATGGCAGTAATATACGTACTTTTATAATAAATCATATTATTTACACAAGGCAAATTAATATCATATTTATATTGTCTACGAACATTTCTGTTTGAGTCAGATTTAAAATTAAAAAATTGCATATTATTTTTGACAAACAAACATAACTCCAGTATATAAATTCCAGTCAGCGTTAGGAAACCTTTAGTTTTAAATACATCTCTCAACGATTCAGTACTATGCATGTTATATATTGTCTTGATACATTTTTTCTGGAGAATGAAAGTGGATTGTACGTTAGTCGAGTTCCCCCAGTAAATAACACCATAAGTTAAAAAGGGATAAACATTTCCATAATAGGCACTTCTAGTGATATCAACATTTGTGGTTTCTGCCAAGATAGATAATGCATAACAAGCACTAGATATTTTTTTATTTATTTTTGCAATATGCTCTTTCCAATTCAAATGTTGATCTATCGTCACACCCAGAAAATTAATATCGTTTACTTCTTCAATGGTTATGTTAGACACGTTTATATTTAATTTCATGGGTTTACTCCTATAATTTCTTAATTGGACTAATTTGGTTTTAGAAAGGTTCACTTTTAAATTTAGTGACTGCAACCAATCTATTATTGTAGTTAATGTTTTATTTATTTCATTTTCATAGTGAAGAACATTTGCATCATTTGAAATAAATATAGTTGCATCGTCGGCATACATTACACAAAGGTGGTCGATTATATTTGGTAGCTCATTTATGTATATGAGAAATAATTGGGGACCTAATATACTGCCCTGGGGTACACCTAGTAATACGAATTTCCTAGATCTGTAACTTTTTTAACTAGAGTACAACCTTGTAATTTATGTACAGTACAACCCCAAGAAAGAATCAGCGGGAGCATTTTACGCTGAATTTGCCCAGAACCCCTCAAGCCGTCAAATTCAGTGAGGCAAGGCTCGATTTTGATAAGTCCGTTAGTATCTGCTTTTATGGATGCGTCGTCAAATTGTATGAGAACAGCGCTTGGCTGTTCTCCTGTTCAAACTGATCGCGCCGAAGAGCAGGCCATTCGAAGGCCTTCACCACTCCCATCGCTCCGTTTACCAAACCCTGGTTTACATTCAAATTTCTACGAAGCATTACTAGGGATTATGTACAAACATAAAGTACTCGTGAAGCTCTTTCAGATGATACCAAATACGGTATATTTAATTTTGTATTAACATAGAACTTTTTGTCCGCTAGAGGGCGTAATACTAAATTTGGTGACAAGCTTTATAGCTCATAACCAACAGAATATCAAGGCCCTTCTAATGGTTCTGCAGTAGTCTTATTCTGATAAGTAGTAAAGAAGCTATCTATGAACGAAAAGATGTGAATTATATGCAATCAGCTCATGAATACAGGTAAAGTCACAAGCAAATGCTAGTAATATATATATATTCAAAATGTACAAGTTAAGCCCTTTCAAATGATACCAAACACGGCATATTTATCTTAACTTTATTTTTTTACTCTGTATATTTTGTCCGCTAGAGGGCGCCACGTTAGATTTTGTGAAACTCCATATAGCCTATAACCAGCAGACAATTAAGACGCTTCTAATGATATATCATTTATCGAATTCGAATAAGTGGTTTAGAAGTTACGAGGGAACAGATGAACATACATACATACATACATACATACATACATACATACATACATACATACATACATACATACATACATACATACATACATACATAGCCTGTCAAAATCATAACCCTCCTTTTGCTTTGCCGTAGTCGGGTAATAACCAAAGAGGTCCTTTGAGCAATCGACTGCTGCGCTGTGTGTCGCGGGCTCAGTTCCCGGACGGAACAAATATTTGTATGGCCTACAAGTAGTTGTTCCGGGTCTGGCTGTTTGTGTATTTGAGTTTATATGTTTGTAAAAGCACCCACGATACAGGGGAAATTCCTAGTGTGGGACAACGATAAAAAAATAGCTCTGTCTTTACATAATTGTTATAAGTAGAAGTACTAGCGTAATGTACCTATACTTGCGATGAATTCCGACTACTAACAAAAAGACATTTTTTTGGGTATAACATATTATGTATACCATATGAATCTCCCAAATACCATCGCTTACTATTCATAAAATAATTATAAGAATCAGTTCAGTAGATACAGAGATTACCCCCCAATCTCATACAAGTTCACAATAGTTACAATAGCTAGGAATGTACCTTATCTCGATGGCATAAGGTTCAATATTGCGTCACATGCAATACGTAAGTTTTATACCCTATATCTCGAGACCTAGGCATTGTAAAGGTACAATATAAAAACACATTGCTTGACCTAGGGTGGTTTATCGAATGGTACCGGTTTCATCAATATTGTCAACGAAGTATCGACATCGAAATTTCTAGAAATTCGTCTCCACTCTCGTAACCGGCATTTTAATACCCCTAGCCCGTAACAATATAATTAATTACACATAGATTAGAACGTAACCATCGATAGTGTACCCTATAAGTAATTTCGTGATCATTGATAGTTATATGCATATATGTAGGTATCGAATGCTCTGACAAATAAGTACATACATCTGATAAATATATATGAACTCTGGAGCAATAAAAGTAGGTCAAAGGAACAAATCAAGCTTAAATTGGAATTCTCAGAAGTCGAGGCTGCGTTAAAAGAAGGTGATCCCGGGAACTTAACGCATCAGTAAAGCTGATAAGTGTTGGAATCAAAAGTGTCTCCTATTTATACATAGTTTCTTGCTTCAATGACGACATTAATTGAAGGAAACAAAAAAATATTTATTGAAACTCGTAGAGGCAGATCATAAAACTACATCAGTCACAGTATAAAAATAAAAAAAAATAAAAATTTAGAAATTCCTACACGTGGCCAAAAGGCTTCTATTTATGCTTTAGTCCCGCTGTGATGTCAAAGGCAATTTGAGTAATAAACAAATCATATAATAGGTTTACTTATGTAAAACACTATGAAATAAAATAAATATTACATTAATTATTACTCATTATTAATAAGTTAAGTTAGTAAGAGGCGACTAAGGGAACTCTCGCCAGGGAAGCGGGCAGCAGCGCTTCTCCTGTGGAATAACAAATTACTGCGATCCCCAACCCGCCTGCCAAGCGTGGGGATTATGGCAGTGGACGTCTATAGACTGAGAAGAAGAAGATAGCGTCGACATATGTATATCATTTGTAAAAATCAATTGTTTAGCTCTCATAATACATATTTTTATGTTCTACAACTGTCATATACGGACTCTACGGAGACTGACGTGTGCCGCCCTTAGCAACGGATTGCCTAGTTACCATTGTTATAAAAATTATGTCAAGGAATAAAGAGCGATTTAAAGTAGATATGTTTATTTAATAACAACGAACTGTGAATTTGAACGGTCCGCACATCACATCTTGTGGGAGTGTATTCTTTGGCAGAATGAACGCAATATTATGTTGGATAGTGTACAAGTTACATCCAGAGTTGTTTATTATACGGACCTTGTAGAAACTAGAACCAATTTCCGTGCGTTCAGGCGCTTTTGCCATACCTATTATTGGAATCAATTGTAACAGCACATACCTACTTAGGACCCATTAACTTACTCAAATTTTATTCCGTGCTGCTTGGCAATCTGGGCTTCTCCCAGTTGCAATAATGTCCCTTTGTGCCGATTGGCCAAGTTCTGTTCTGTCTCCTGCTTGTTATGGAGGGAAGTGGAAAAATATCTTTTTTCTTACCCCCCCGCTATTGTTTTCTAATTAATTTCGCTGCGGGACCCAAGACAGTTGAATCGTTTCTCCGGGACTCGTCGAGCTTCATTGCTCGGCGTTTTTCTGGCGGTCTCCACTGGTTCTGGCTTTCAGGAGTTGCAGTGGGTGGGATAATGTGTGGCGGGTTTTTGTTTAGCTATCAAGGTTCATGAAATACAGCCTGGTGGCGGACAGACGAACGAAGAGGTTCCCGTTGTAACCATTTGGTTACGGAACCCTAAAATAAGAGAGAGCACTATGTTGGTGACTTTTCAAATGACACATTATTTTATGGTTTAATGTCGCTATTGTAGCGACACGTTGTGTAATAAAACTGTTTGCATAATATAGTAACCAAGTCAAAACATTACATAAAATATTTTGACTTGACGATACAGTTGGTGCTGTGGCAGAGCGATCGACTGCTATGGTGCGTGTCGCGGGTTCGAACAAAAATCTATACTAATATATAAAGCTGAAGAGTTTGTTTGTTTGTTTGATTGTGCGCGCTAATCTCAGGAACTACTGGTCCGATTTGAAAAATTATTTTTGCGTTGGATAGCCCAATAATCCAAGAAGGCTTTAGGCTATATAACATCACGCTGTGACCAATAGGAGCGGAGCACAACTAAACCACGCGAACGAAGTCGCTGGCGGCCGCTAGTTTGTAATATGTATGTATGGCCTACAGGTAGTTGTTCTGGGTCTGGCTGTTTGTGTGTGTGAGTTTATATGTTTGTAAACCCATCCAAGATTCAAGAAATGAAGAAAGAAATTTTTTGTGGAGCAACATTAAAAAAGGTATATATTTTGAAAAGCTAAGTCTATTAACAGGTGTATGAAGGTGTATGAGAATAAAAATATAGTACCTACTTAGAATTTGTGTATAAAATTATATAAACTGATAGAACAACCTTCTTTGACTGGTGGTAGGTTTATTAACTTGATCACATCACTGCTTACCATCAGGCGGGATTGCAGTCAAGCGCTGGTTTATAAATTACTAGCTTTCCGCCCGCGGCTTCGCCCGCGTGGAGTTCGATTATATCGCGCTTTTTAGATTTCCCTCGGGAACATCATATTTTTCCGCGATAAAAGGTAGCCTATGTTCTTTCTCAGGGTATAAAGATTGTCAGTGCCAAATTTCATCAAAATCGGTTGAGAGGTTTAAGCGGGAAAGCGTAACAGACAGACAGACAGACATACCGACAGACAGAGTTACTTTCGCATTTATAATATTAGTATGGATAAAAAAAGATACGCTAATTTTGATGGAAAACAATACCTACGGCATCATTGATAAAATATTAAACTAAGGTAGATATGTCACTAGCGCACTAAAAATGAAGCGTACAAAAGGAGGTAAGTCCTGTATCTCGCTTTAGTCACTCTCGATACACTCGTAAAAACAAACGACAAACACTAACAGCGCAAACGACAAACACTAGCCATCTTTTCTTCTCTATGCTTTAGATTGCGCCCCATCTCACTCACACTGTACCAATGTATGCCGAATAAAAATATGCATGTGTGCTGCTGCTGTGTTCGGCACACTTTTTTTTGTCAGTTTGTTAGAATATATCGTATCTGTTTAATATTTTATCAATGTACGGCATTTTTACAATCACAGCAAAAGTCTATAATTAATTGGCCGGCTGCCAAATGTGAAATAGAAAAAAGAAAATTCTGTATTTGTAATCATAGCTAAACAGGAAAACGTTATTTTTACCATAATAAAACAAATATAAACTGATCTCAATCTCTTTTTTACATACCGAATCTTATTATTTTACCTGGTTCCTACATACGGAATATAAAGTTTTATTTTTTCTTTTTACGAAACCTGAAATATACCTAGTTTGTTCAGAATAAGCAACTGAATTTATTCCAATATTTTTTAAACCATTCTATATTTTTTTTCCCAAATATACAGTATGTTAACTAACAGAGGGCGTTCCCGTTAACCCGAAATAGTATAGCATACATACATGCTAAAAAAATATTTCCATTCGAAAACAAAATGTTTTAAAATTTTTTCAATATGAAAATATTCAATAAAAATTTTAAATTGTCATGTAAAAGAAACACACTGTACACGCGAACATGAAAGACGGCAACGTCACAATTTATTTATGAATGACGAGCCGCGTATGCGGCGGCGATCTAAGATCTAATTGATTGATGTGTGTTGGTTGATGTGTGTTGGTCAATGCAACGTTAAGTAGACACTATTCCGCGCTACTATTTTGATTTAAAACAGGAGGTTTCAAATTTATTTTCAATTATAATTTCTTTATATTCGGATTATTTTATGCTTATATTTCTATGCTGATATTTTTATTTTAATCTATTAATGATATATATTAACGAGTTTAAGGTAACGCCCTCTGTTATTTAACATACTGTATATAAAAATGTTGCAGTGTGGTTAGCAAATGCACAACACAGTTCACAGTGGATCTGTGTTCCTAGGGTTCCCGCCGCATTGCAGCGATGCACGCTGGAGGCGCGAGCGGGTGAGCGGCGCGTTGACCATATTTTTATAGGGACAACCAGGTACCATAATAAGCTCATAACTTTGTGATTTTCCATGATAGCTTTTTGAAATTTTCGGGTTTCGCATATATAAAAATAACGTTGTACCTATATAAAAAAACAAAAATACGTTAAGGCCGTTTCATACGAGTTTGGTTACGAACATTGAGACGAGAATTTTATACCATGGCGCTGATACCATTCTTCTCAAACTAAATTAAGTTTGAGTTAAATGCACCTTTTTTCTTTTTCTTTTTTCTAATTACGAACGGTGATAGCGAAATTACATGAATCATGTAATTCGCGCCCTACTCTTCAAAATGCAACTAAGTTAATAAATCTACCACCAGTCAAAGAAGGTTGTTCTAGCAGTTTATATAATTTTATCCACAAATATTCTTCACTAGTTAGTTCATTAAAACAACTTAATTTAGACAACGTAGAAGATTTCATTTTGGTTCAAAAATGCTCTCATGAGAGCTCGTAAAATATTCATTTCGACGAAAATACTGCCTATTTTCGGGAAAATGACAGTGCAAGTGAAAATTGTGCTATAGTGAACTATACAATTAATTGGCCAACTTGGTATAAATAACCAACAAGTGAGAGTGACTGTTCAAAACCCTGGACGTAGTTCAGGTCGACGGATGCAATCCATACTAATATTATAAATGCGAAAGTGTCTCTGTCTGTCTGTCCGGCTTTCACGCCAAAACTACTGAACCGATTGTAATAAAATTTGGTACACAGATAGTCTAGAGCCTGAGAAAGGACAAAGGCTATGTAACATCCCGCTATGACCAATAGGAGCAGAGCAGTAATAAAAAATGTTGCGAAAACGGGAGCTAACGCGGGCGTACTACATATTGCTTCCATTATTTTAACAGGCGCTTATTTTATATCAATGGAGCTTCTTTTAATTTACGGGAACCATCCCGTAAATTAAAAAAAAACTCCATTGATATAAAATAAGCGCCTGTTTAAAGCGCGCGGTGGTCCGCGCGCTTTAAACTGAAGTCCACGCGGACGGAGTCGCGGGCAACAGCTAGTTCTACATAAAGGAAGTGAGCAATCTATTTGCTATTCCCAAGAAACTCTTAATCCCAAACCTTTGTCTCTTGAGAACCAGCGCATACATTCTGTTTTGGTTCCTAAAGCTTGGTAACCCTACGCCTGATTTTGATAGTTATTCATTGAGTAAAACATAGAATAGTCCGGTCAAATTAGGCCAAAAAATGAGAGTGAAGTTACATAAAGTCCCAACAAGCTGAATTTTTGTGAAGTTGTTCAAAACATACCAAACCAAATTCTTGGGTGTATTCATAGATCAAGACTTAAACTGGAAGGTACACTTGGATGATTTATGCAATAGGATTAACAAATTTACTTACGCACTTAGACATGTTAAGAACATAATAAATGTAAAAACGGCAATTGTTACATATCATGCATATATCGAATCCATATTACGTTACGGACTTATTGTATGGGGAAACAGTACAGATAAGGACAGAGCATTCATTGCACAAAAGAAGTGCATCAGGGCCATTTGCGGACTTCGTCCTGACGAATCTTGCCAGCCATTTTTTAAAAGGTTAGGTCTGTTACCACTTCCTGCACTTTACATATATGTAATCTGTAACTTTGTTTACAGTAATAAGGGATTGTTCAAAAAAGCATCCGAGGTAATCACTCGTCCAACAAGGGACAAAGACAGACTTATTGTGAAGGATAATCCGAAATCGGCTAAGTTTGCTAAAAGTTGCCTTGTGATGTGTGTGCGCATTTACAACAAAATCCCTAATGAGCTAAAATATATAAATAATGCGAATTTATTTAAAAACAAGCTGTACAAATGGCTAAATAAATATAATTTTTATGACATTAAGGATTTCTTTGACATTAATTTATAACATCACTATTTACTTAGATTGTATAATGACATTGTTAATATAATTATTATTTTGCATGCAATTGATAGATATTCTGTATAGCTAAACATGTGGACATTTTATTTAATTAAGACTGTAACATCATTATACCATGTTTAAGGCAAATAAAGACTTATCTTATCTTATCATAATTTTAAACAATATCTGGAAGTTCCCCATCATTCCCCTGTAAGGAAAAAAATTAATTCAAGGTCAAAGGTCAAAAAAATGAGTTTTTCGCGATTTTCAGCAAAACGGTAAGTTTTATCATAAAAGTACCTCAAACAAAAATTGTAGGTCATAAAATTATCTATAAAAAAATGTATCAATACTTTTTTTCTTACGAGCCACCGTTTCTGAGATATAACGATTCTAAAAGTTATAAAAGTTGTTATCGTCATAATATGCACACGTTTCCACGCCTCCTATGAGGTAGTGTACTTAGCGCGTTTTTGTTAACGTGGTTTTCCCAATTATAGGCCTACTCCACGGGTCAGTTGTGATCCTGTTTAATGTAAAACTATTGCAAAATAACGGACATTTTCAAAGATTGGGAAAGATAAAAGCGACGTAAATGAAAAAAAAGTGTTGAAGTTTATTCGTCTTATTCGTAAGTTTCAAATTCTTGTCCTTCTTCTTGATCTTCTTCTTGTTCTTCTTCTCCTGCTTCTTCTTCATCTTCATTTTGGATGCAAGTAAATTGCGTCAATAGCGATGTATCGCATGATACTTCGTCGGAGTCAAACGAATCCTCCATTGTTTGTGATTCAATATTAGAGCACGACCGGCCTAGACAATTTGTGCATGCCAAAGAACAAGACAGTCCGACTTTTTTGCAACCACATTTGGCATTGCATCCCTTTTTGCAGTTGCAAAAAATAATGTTCAGCAGTTTTTCCGGCGCAGGTGGAAGTAAAGTTTGAACTGGCTCTAATATATTGTTGACCAACTTCCAACCCCAGTCTGTAGGGTCTAGCTGATAATTCAGCCACACTTGAACTTGGTAATATACTCGAAAAAGTTGTTGGTGAGCAGCAACTGAAGTTGGAGGAAGACAAACTAATTGAACTTGTTTTTTATTTTTAGTATTTTTAACGAAACATGCATATCGATGTTTATCTAAACAGGTAGTTTTTTTAGGAACTCCGTACATAGAAAGAAGAAAGCGGATGCCGTTGGTAATAACTTCTTGTTGAGTTGAATCACTTTTTTTAAAAACTTCAGCACATTGAATTAAATCTTGTTTTTGAAACATTTTGAAAACTGCTGTTTAACCCTTCCTGTAAAATGCAGATGTCGTATCACAGCCAGTTATTGCGTGTAAAAAAAGTACATGATCTTTTCACTTTACAAAAGTAAATAAACTTTTTGATGAATATATATCTGAACATTAAATATATAAAAAAACATAAAAATAAACATTAAATATATATATATATCTTTATATATATAATTCTGCTGTACGTGTGTATGTCATTGAACTCCTCCTAAACGGCTTGACCGATTTAAATGATTTTTTCTGTATGCGTTTGAGTGGCGCCCTGGATTGTTTAGATTCACAAATCAGCCCGGCAGATGGCGCTAATTGCTTGAAAAAGCACGTGATCTCGGAAACGGCCCTAACGATTTCGCTGAAAATTAATATGTGGTGGTTTTCGGGGACGAAAAATCAATCTAGCTCAGTCTTATGCTTGAGGAAGCGCATGTTTTCGAGTTTTCCCTTTCGCAATATTTCACGCATAATATGGGCGCTAATTTCGTAACATTTGACATTGGCGCTGTAGCGTAGTCAATAGCGGTATGGTTCTACTTGCGGTGCCTGGTGTTCCCGGGTTCAAACCCAGGCAGACTCAGCTATTTTTTTTTTGTTATTAGACAAGTTTACAGTTTTTTTTTAGTTTTTGGAGTCACTTAAAAAGAAAATTGTACATAAGAACGGAAAGGGGAAAAAATTAAAAGAAATAAATATTTTTTTTTTTTTATTTAACTAAAATTGTACTTAAGAACTGAAAGAGAAAAAAAAATATAGAAATAAATAAATATTTAATTTTTTTTATTTAACTTCAAGAGAGAGAGAAACAAGAGCTCTAGGGGTAGAGAGAGGTGTGATATCTTTGTTACAAAATGTAGATGGCAATGCTTTCCATGGGTATATTCCTTAATCTGCTGTACGTGTGTACGCCACTGAAGTCCTTCTAAAGCGCTGGTCCGATTTGAATGAATTTTTTATGCGTTTATGTGACGCCCTGGATTGTTTAGATTCACAAATCAGTCCGGCAGATGGCACTGTAGTCGGTGTCTAGGTTATTAATTTATCCTAAACGGCTAAACTGATTTAAACAAGTGGGGGCGTGGAAAATTAACATTCACAAATCAGCCCTGCAGATGGAGCTGCAGCTGTTAACTAGGTTATTTATCTATACCTACTGCACCTAAACGGCTGGACTGATTTGAATGATTTTTTTTTGTTTGCGTTTGGGTGACGCCCTGGATGGTTTAGATTCACAAATCAGCCCGGCAGATGGCGCTGCAGTCGGTGTCTAGGTTATTTATCCTAAACCGCTGAACTGATTTGAATAAATATTTGTTTATACATTCAAGTGGGGGTCTGGAAACTTTACATTTACAAATCAGCCCGGCAGATGGCGCTGCAGTCGGTATCTAGGATATTTATCTATACCTACTTTTTTTTTATTGGAACAAAGCCCTCCACTCTGTTCCCAAACCACTGCAGCTCCTGAAAGCCAGAATCAACAGTGGAGACCGCCAGAAAAACGCCGAGCAATGAAGCTCGACGAGTCCCAAAGAAATGATTCAACTGTATTGGGTCCCGCAACGAAATCTATACCTACTGCAACTAAACGGCTGGACTGATTTGAATGATTTCTTTTCGTTTGCGTTTGGGTGATGCCCGGGATGGTTTAGATTCACAAATCAGCCCGGCAGTTGGCACTGCAGTCGGTATCTATGTTATTTATCCCTTACGGCTGGATCGATTTGAATGATTTTTTGTATATGCATTCAGGTGGGGGCCTGGAAAATTTACATTCACAAAAAAACAATTCGGCAGATGGAGCTGTAGTCGGTATTTAGGTTATGTATCTATTTTTTTTTTTCAAATTTGATACAATTTATTTTTTTTATTATATCTAGACTATATTAATCACTCTGGCAACATATAGTAATTAATCAAACATCACAGGCGAACTCGGATTGCTGATGATGTCTTGGCTCGCCGAACTTGACCGCGGCGTGGCGAGAGGCCTCGGTGACTCGGACAAGTCTGGCTGAACCAGAATATTGCCGATGTTGCGATCCTGACTTTTTTCTACCTCATTCAAATCGTTTAGTTCTTCGGCAGTTAAATTAAGCTCTGAAAATGTTATTCCCTCAGAAGATGATGGTGACATTGTTGAGATGTATTTCCGTTTTAACAAGTATTTGCTTCACTCGATTTTTTTGTTCCCTACTAATTTGTATTATTCGGCTCAAATTGTGACCGCATTTGCTGCAAAACTTGAAGGTTTCAGCGGTTATTGTAAAACATTCGTCGCATCTTAACAAGTGTTTTTGTGCAAATATTGATTATAACGAATTGTTTTCTAAAAATTGATGTTATTTCAAAATGAAGAATAATAATAATATTATTGATCTTTCCTTTCATACTTTTTAATACCCTAATCGCTTGAAATATCATATGCAGGACAACGTCTGCCGGGTCCGCTAGTAATATATAAAATTTTACATTTTGAAAACTGCTGTTTTATCCCTCCTGTAAAATGCAGATGTCGTATCACAGCCAGTTATTGCGTGTAAAAATAGTACATGATCTTTACACTTTACAAAAGTAAATAAACTTTTTGATGAATATATATCTGAACATTAAATATATAAAAAAAAAAACATAAAAATAAGCATTATATTATTATATATATCTTTATATATATAATTCTGCTGTACGTGTGTATGTCATTGAACTCCTCCTAAACGGCTTGACCGATTTAAATGATTTTTTCTGTATGCGTTTGAGTGGCGCCCTGGATTGTTTAGATTCACAAATCAGCCCGGCAGATGGCGCTAATTGCTTGAAAAAGCACGTGATCTCGGAAACGGCCCTAACGATTTCGCTAAAATTTGATATGTGGGGGTTTTCGGGGATGAGAAATCAATATAGCTCAGTCTTATGCTTGCGGAAGCGCATGTTTTCGAGTTTTCCCTTTCGCAATATTTCACGCATAATATGGGCGCTAATTTCGTAACGTTTGACATTGGCGCTGTAGCGTAGTCAATAGCGGTATGGTTCTACTTGCGGTGCCTGGTGTTCCCGAGTTCAAACCCAGGCAGACTCAGCTATTTTTTTTTTTTTAGATTTTGGAGTCACTTAAAAAGAAAATTGTACATAAGAACTGAAAGGGGAAAAATTAAAAGAAATAAACATTTTAATTTTTTTTTATTTAACTAAAATTGTAATTAAGAACTGAAAGAGAAAAAAAAAATATAGAAATAAATAAATATTTAAATTTTTTTATTTAACTTCAAGAGAGAGAGAAACAAGAGCTCTAGGGGTAGAGAGAGGTGTGATATCTTTGTTACAAAATGTAGATGGCAATGCTTTCCGTGGGTATATTCCTTAATCTGCTGTACGTGTGTACGCCACTGAAGTCCTTCTAAAGCGCTGGTCCGATTTGAATGAATTTTTTATGCGTTTATGTGACGCCCTGGATTGTTTAGATTCACAAATCAGTCCGGCAGATGGCGCTGTAGTCGGTGTCTAGGATATTAATTTATCCTAAACGGCTAAACTGATTTAAACAAGTGGGGGCGTGGAAAATTAACATTCACAAATCAGCCCTGCAGATGGAGCTGCAGCTGTTACCTAGGTTATTTATCTATACCTACTGCACCTAAACGGCTGGACTGATTTGAATGATTTTTTTTTTGTTTGCGTTTGGGTGACGCCCTGGATGGTTTAGATTCACAAATCAGCCCGGCAGATGGCGCTGCAGTCGGTGTCTAGGTTATTTATCCTAAACGGCTGAACTGATTTGAATAAATATTTGTTTATATATTCAAGTGGGAGTCTGGAAAGTTTACATTTCCAAATCAGCCCGGCAGATGGCGGTGCAGTCGGTATCTAGGTTATTTATCTATATCTACGTTTTTTTTTTGGGACAAAACCCGCCACACTGTTCCCAACCCACCGCAACTCCTTTTTTTCCTTTTTTTTTTTTTTTTTTTTTTTTTTTTTTTTTTTTTTTTTTTTTTTTTTTTTTTTTTTTTTTTTTGACGCTGTGGTAATGCATTTACGCACCATACCCCGAAGGGCGTGTGTGGGACTCGCCCAGCCGAAGCCGGGAATACCCACTAAACCCACAGCGACACTCCGGCATCGCCATACTGGCGGGGGAGTGGGAAACTAGCGCAGCCTGAGCTACCTCTCCCCCGCCGGCGAAACCCGCCTAGTAGGGCGGGCCCTCAATTGCCCCTCCTGGGGAGGGGCCGTGGCTCCCGCGTGATGAGCGATGTAAGGCGGGCGTCGGCCTCACGCCCACCGCTCACCTCAGGGAGGGAGAAAGCGGGCGAAATCCCGCCTTCTCCTCCCCCTACGCCGCCTGCGGAGCGCCGGAGCGAGGGGATCCTCCTCCCGCTCGCGCTCCGCGGCCTCCTTCTGCGACATCACGACCTCGCAGAAGGAGGCCATCGCCACCCAAGCCTCCTCGCCCCCCACCATCGCTCTGACGATGGCGGGCAGCGAGAGGTCCCCTCCAACCGCCGCGACAAGATCGCGGCGCGGCACGGCCCACGACGGGCACACCGCGAGGGTGTGTTCCGCCGCGTCCTCCGCCGCGCCGCAACCATGGCACGACGGTGTCTCCTCTCGTCCTATCCGGTGCAGGTACCTGCCGAAGCAGCCGTGACCGGAGAGCACCTGCACCAGACGGAAGGAGAGGAATCCGTGACGCCTGTCGAGCCAGTCCTTCAGGACCGGCCCGACGGCGTCGAGGGTACGGCGGCCGAACATCGCGGAGGCGAGGTCCCGCGTCCAATGCTGGACGATGGCGTCCCTCGCCTCCCGGCGGACGGCTTCCCTCACTTCTGAGGCCGGACGCTCGCCCAGCGCCCTGCGCCCCGCCGTCCACTCGTACACTCTGGCGAGCACCCACGCCTCGAGCTCCCAAGGCAGGGTGCCCGCCAGAGCGCACGCCGCTGCGAAGCCCACCGTGCGGTAGGCCCGCGATGCCCGCTGGGCGATGGCCCTTTGGGGCGTCCGAAGGGCGGTGAGGTTCTCCCTCCTATTGATGGAGTCCGCCCAAATAGGGGCCCCATAAAGGGCCATACTCCGCAGTATGCCGGCGTATAGACGCCGGCACCGCATGCTGGGCCCCCCCAGGTTTGGCATCAACCACGAGAGGGCTCCCGCAGCCTTCAGCAGGCGCGTCGACAGCCCGCTGAAATGCGGGCCGAAGCGCCACCTGCTGTCCAACGTGAGGCCCAGATACTTCATCTGGGCCTCGACCCTGATCCTGACGCCCTCCACAAAAATGTGGGCGTCAGGTGGGGGGCGCTGCCGGGGGCCGTGAAAGAACACGGCCTCCGGTTTGTGCAGCGCCACCCTCAAGCCCAGGCGGCGGATCCTTCCCGCCACCAAGGATCCGCCCGCCGACGCTAAACTGGCCGCCTCCCGGAAGGTGCTCCCGCGGGAAGTGAGGAGAGTGTCATCTGCATAGCAGATGACACCCGTGCCTCGAAGGAGGGTTCCCCGCAGGAGCCAGTCATAACCGACGTTCCACAGAAGAGGCCCAAAAACAGACCCCTGTGGAACGCCGGCTTCAACAGCGTATCGCCGGAGCTGGCCAGCCCCGTCTACGAGGAGGACAGCACGGTCCTCCAAGTAGCTGGCCAGGAGGCCCCGTAAATACAGGGGCACTCCGTGGTACCGGAGCGCTTCCAGGATGGTGGAGTGGGGGATGGAATTGAAGGCGTTGGCAATGTCGAATGACACAGCCAACACTCCATCCCCCACTCGCACCGCCTCTGTCACCTGGCCCTTTAGACGGGCCAGGGCGTCCACTGTCGAACGACCAAAACTTGAAGGTTTCAGCGGTTATTGTAAAACATTCGTCGCATCTTAACAAGTGTTTTTGTGCAAATATTGATTATAACGAATTGTTTTCTAAAAATTGATGTTATTTCAAAATGAAGAATAATAATAATATTATTGATCTTTCCTTTCATACTTTTTAATACCCTAATCGCTTGAAATATCATATGCAGGACAACGTCTGCCGGGTCCGCTAGTATTATATAAAATTTTACAACTCTAGATGTATATACGTGGCGTACTCATGCATATTATGACGATAACAACTTTTATAACTTTTAGGATCATTAAATCTCAGAAACGGTGGCTCGTAAGAAAAAAAGTATTGATACATTTTTTATAGATAATTTTATGATCTACAATTTTTGTCTTAGGTACTTTTATGATAAAACTTACCGTTTTGCTGAAAATCGCGAAAAACTCATTTTTTTGACCTTTGACCTTGAATTATTTTTTTTCCTTACAGGGGAATGATGGGGAACTTCTAGACATTGTTTGTAATTATGTTTTGAACAACTTCACAGAAATTCAGCTTCTTGGGACTTTATTTAAGTAACTTCGAATGTCTAAATTGACCGGACTAAGAAAATAAGTAGCTAATATTTGTCTTCTGCATTTAGTCCTTTAAAATCATTCACTGAATTGATTACTATCCTTACTAATTTCGGTTATCTTTGAACCGAAAAATAACTTAAAATAAGTAAATTACTGTTATATTTTTGCTTTACAGTCAAAACAAATCGAATTAGATGAAGTACCTACCTACTACTCTTATACGCGTGCGAATGTGTGCATAAGATTTAAAAAGATTTATAATGTAATCACAATTTCCTTCCAAAATCATTATCACTAATTAAAACAAAAGCAATACAATACTCTTTATTATGTACACCATACAAATAACAGAATATAAATATAAACATTTTCCAAAGGGTGACACAATAGGCAGTCTTATCATCATCATCATCATCACCCTCTACTCCTCCACTGCTGGACATAGGGCGTTTCCATGACACGCCAACAAGCTCGATCCTGAGCAATTCTCTGCCAGCCACTACCAGCCACCTTTTTTTATCACTAAGAGCATTTTTTGGTAATAAGAAATAAATAAAATTACAATATATGCAGATTATAAACGTATAACACAATATTCTAACTGGGGTGTCGGGCGCTGCGCCTCAGTTTTGGGATATGTAGGTACATACACGTGTTTTTTTATTATTATTATTAAAAAAACTTTTTCCAACGTGGTCAAGACAGTTAAATCAGCCATCTAACAAATTGTACACTTTTGCCCACGAACCTGAACTTCAATAAAACAATGGCAAAGTGAAAGTATATGCTTCTCATTGTTCAACCTTTAAACATTTACAAATAATAACTAAGTAACACTTCACAAAGGCTCTCAATGGTGTGGAATCTGTGTTCTTAGAATTTCAAAGAAGCAAGGGGGTCAGTATTACGTAGGAGGTTTAGAAGGTCAGTTTTATACAGCCAGCGAAAATACACACACATAGACACTTCGCGCACACCCTTCACGTTCATCGAGTGTGAGTGCGACGACACGGTTGGTGAAATGACTGAGCGGTTGACTGCTGCACTGCGTATCATAGGTTCGATGCTCGTACGGAACAAAATGACCTACAGGTAGTTGTTCCGGGTCTGGCTGTTTGTGTTTGTACCCCACCATCCACGATACAGAACTTATTCTAAGTGTGGGGCAACTTTTATAAATAAAAAAGTCTCTCTGCACTCACTCCTGGTACTTGTTTGAGTTACAAGTAACCGGATAGCCTGCGATATTGTGATTGATTTTTAGCTCTACATACCCAAAGAGTCGTCACAGGGACATCACGACCCTCAGTAATGAGGAGAACGACTTGAGGAGGAGGACCCAAAGAGTAAAAATTGGGACCTAATATTAAGACTCCACTATTCGTTTGTCTGTCACCATTCTAAATCTCATATACAGAGACAGTTAATTTTTTTACAGATGAAGTATTTTTGTTATCGTTATAATAACCAATATTTATTTAAGGGATAATGGTACGGAACCCTTCATCCGCGAGTCAACTCGTACGTGACCGTTTTTTTTTATAATCTATATCTATATACCGATATAAAGCTGAAGAGTTTGTTTGTTTGAACGCGCTAATCACAGGAACTACGGATCCGGTTTGAATTTTTTTTTTTTAATAGCTCAGTAATCCAGGAAGGCTTTAGGCTACATAACATCACGCTGCGACCAATTGCAGCGGAGCATAATTAACTCCACAAGAACGAAGTCGCCGGCGGCAGTTAGTTCTATATAATTATCCATTCTAATATACTAATATTATATATGCGAAAGTATATCTGTCTGCCCGTCTGTCCGGCATTCACGCCAAAACTACTGAATCGATTTTGATTAAATTTGGCACAGATAATCTTTAGACCCTGAGAAAGGACATAGGATACCTTTAATCCCGGAAAAATTTCCCGAGGGAAATCTAAAAAGCGCGATATAACCGAACTCTACGCGGGCGAAGCCGCGGGCGGAAAGTTAGTATGTAAATATTTGCACTGGATCCCGATCATTATTTAGATCACCACAAAACCCGACACTCACGCAAGATGAAATATATAATTTTTCTGGATTTCCTATAATTCCTTCTACACTCTTGTTTTATGTTTATTAATAGATGTACCTAGACCTACATATTTATTAAAACGAGTATGACATTATGTATATGTATATTTATTGTATAATCTAAATAACACCGCAAACTACCTTCACTATTTGACTCTCCTTCTCCTTGGCATTCCATCCAAAGATTGTTGTCTGTAAAAAATCGCTCTTAGCGAAAAGACCGTCCATTGTGTCACTCTTTGTAAAATCTTCATGTTTATGTTCTGGAATTCTATTCTATTCTACCCTATTCTACCCTGACGGTATTACCTTAAAGAAATACCGCGAAACATTTGTACCTGCTTTACGTACAATGACTGGGATTTCTATATACATAATATCTGAGTATGTATATATACATAATAATTGTATTCATACGTTTTCACTAATTGTATGGTCCCAAACCTCAGTATCTGGCTATTTATTTGTCAGTATATAACTTTACATTTATAATATAATTAAATCGATATAACTATCAAAAGCTTTATTTAACAGTAAACCTTGGCGATTATTAGGTGAAGTAAACTTGGAGTGAAATATCTAGCGATAGTTAGAATGACAGTTAGACCAATTGTTGGACTTTTAAGGGCCCCAACAATCCGTAACGACTGCTACTAGATGTTCGTATGGTAACCGGGACCAACGGCTTAACGTGCTTTCCGAGGCACGACCAGACCAGTGCAAATATTCATATTCATGCATATAAATACTTGGACTGTGCGGGGATCGAACCCGCGTCACCTTGCGTAGCGGCCGCGTCCGCTACCCCTACGCCACGGAGGCTGTCGACAACAAACAACAACAATTGGTCTAACTGCAATGCTTCGATGTCGCCTTCGGGTTGTGGAGGTCAGACGGCAGTCGCTTCACGGAAAATGTCGAAGTTTAGCCATATCAGCAGTTGGACTGGTAAAGCGGATCCCAGACTCCAAAGCTGAAAAGGCTTCGGATAAGACTGGGATTAACGCTGGGATAATGATGATGATGAGTTAGAATGACAGTCCATTCCATGCTCATGTCACCTATTTTATACCGTGAAGTGGTAACAGAATCGCACTGCTGAGAACTCCGATTCAGTTATAAGTCTTCGTGTTCCAGAGACTGTTTTCTTGTAAACAACAAAAAGCTACTAATACAGGTTGAGAGGCACAAGGGAGGAGACAGGGTGTAAAGTTCTCTTATTCTCCATAAAAAAGGGATTCTCTGACCAGACTGCTTTTGTCTGGGCGGGCCCTTCTACCGTTTGATGTCGTAACGCTGTATACCTGCTAGTTGTCTGGGCGGGCACTTGCTACCAGTTGATGTCGTAACGCTGTATGGCTGCTAGTTGTCTGGGCGGGCACTTGCTACCGGTTGATGTCGTAACGCTGTATACCTGCTAGTTGTCTGGGCGGGCACTTGCTACCGGTTGATGTCGTAACGCTGTATACCTGCTAGTTGTCTGGGCGGGCACTTGCTACCGGTTGATGTCGTAACGCTGTATACCTGCTAGTTGTCTGGGCGGGCACTTGCTACCGGTTGATGTCCTAACGCTGTGATTTGGATGTCGTCAGTATGCCGCATTGTTAACGAATATCTACCATACGAACATCTAATGGCAGTCTTTACAGGTTGTTAGAGCCCTCAAAAGTCCAAAAGTTGTCTAACTGCAATGCTTCGATATTGCCTTCAGTCTGTAGAGGTCAGACGACAGTCGCTTCACGGAAAATTTCGAAGTTTTGCCAAAATCTGAAGTTAGACTATTAAAGCGGACCCCTGTCTGAAAAAGCTTCGGATGCGACTGGGATTAACGCTGAAAAGATGATCAGTATGTCGCGTTGTTAGCATGTAGCGTTGTAGGTACCGCTATACAGGTATTTTATATAATTTATTTCAAAAGAGGCAAGAATAATGACATGAATGAATGAAAACTTATAATAGCTTAATTAAGTATTTATTTAGATAGTGTTAAGAGTCTTTTTACTTTACAATATTTTCCACCTGCCACTAATCTCTTCACCACCTATGGTTGACTGGTATAGAATGCCTAAGGCATTAGGTCCGCCTCTGTATAATTTATGTGCGAAAGAATAAATAAATAAATAAATAACGGGCACTGTTCTGTAGCTGTAAAATGATAAGAGAGCCAAATTAAAACCCTGCTATACACTAGACTGTCCTCAATTGTTTTGTTATTCAAAACAGTTTATGACAGGTATCCAATCATCACAGCTGGGTCCTAAAATTCCACTCTGTGAGGGGGAACTGGCCATAAATCACTACCCGGGCAAATGGGGGTTGATGGATGTCATATGTCTTCAAATTTATGTTTGTGGGGTTCCATCTTTCACCAGAGGATACAATACAAAAGTAGTTTAATCTAATACAATTTGAAAGTACCGATACATCAAAGGTTCATGAAGTTGACTCTTTATTCAATATCTATCAATAACTCTTTGATCCTTCTCATAATACAAACGCGGATGCTCTTTCACGTGAGTTCTTATGTTTAAAACTGAATTGATCAAAACGATTTTCGTGAAAACTTACCTTTACCTACTAGCTTTCCGCCCGCGGATTCGCCCGCGTGGAATTCGGTTATATCGCGCTTTTTAGATTTCCCTCCGGAATATCAACATTTTCAATAAAAAGTGGCCTATGTGCTTTCTCAGGGTCTAAACATTGTCTGTGCCAAATTTCATCAAAATCGGTTGAGAGGTTTAAACGGGAAAGCGTAACAGACAGACAGACAGACAGAGTTACTTTCGCATCTATACTAATATATAAAGCTGGAGAGTTTGTTTGTATGTTTGTTTGTTCGCGCTAATCTCGGGAACTACTGGTCCGATTTGAAAAAATATTTTTGCGTTGGATAGCCCATTAATCCAGGGAGGCTTTAGGCTATATAACATCACGCTGCGACCAATAAGAGCGGAGCATAACTAAACCACGCGAACGAAGTCGCTGGCGGCCGCTAGTTTATAATATTAGTATGGATTGAATAAGGTTTTTTTTTGATACAATTTTGTTGTTGTACAAGAAAATACTGACGTTGTAAATAATATACCGGAGTAAAGACCCATGTGCTTTTCCCGAAAAATATCCATCTTTTTATATTCTTTCCCTCTATTGAAGCCCGTCGATGGTTTCAACCAAATGATTGAAGCTGTCTGGAAGTGATTTCAGTACCATAGGCTACTTTGTTCACTTTTTATACTCGTTTTTGTTGATGCGTTGGTTGTCTCTATGATTTAATAGAAATTGTTTTTAACAACTAGGTAAGTGTAGGCGGAAAAAATATGTACGAACTAGCTGTTGCCCGCGAGTGCGTCTTCGTGGACTTCAGTTTACAGCACGCGGTGGTTCCCGTTTCCGTGCGAATGTCCATTCTGAAAAAAAAAAATAAAAAAAAGCTCAGTTGATGTAAATTAAGCGCAAGTTAAAATAATGGGAGCAATTTGTAGGTCCGCGTTTGCTCCCGTTTTCGGAACATTTTTTGTTACTGCTCCGCTCCTATTGGTCATAGCGGCATCCATACTAATATTATAAATGCGAAAGTAACTCTGTCTGTCTGTCTGTCTGTCTGTTACGCTTTTCCGCTTAAACCTCTCAACCGATTTTGATGAAATTTGGCACAGACAATCTTTAGACCCTGAGAAAGAACATAGGCTACCTTTTATCCCGGAAAAAATTGATATTCCCGAGGGAAATCTAAAAAGCGCGATATAACCGAACTCTACGCGGGCGAAGCCGCGGGCGGAAAGCTAGTGTTATATAATAGCCTAATATGTCCTTTCTCAGGCTCTAGACTAACTCTGTACCAAATTTAATTACAATCTGTTGAGTAGTTTTGGCGTAAAAGCCGGACAGACAGACAGACGGAGATACTTTCGCATTTATAATATTACTAGCTTTCCGCCCGCGGCTTCGCCCGCGTAAATTTCGATTATATCGCGCTTTTTAGATTTCCTTGAGGAATATCACATTTTTCCGGGATAACAGGTAGCCTATGTTTTTTCTCAGGGTCCAAAGATTGTCTGTGCCAAATTTCATCAAAATCGGTTGAGAGATTTAGGCGGGAAAGCGTTACAGACAGACAGAGTTACTTTCGCATTTATAATATTAGTATGGATTAGTATATTAGTATTAGTAATTAGTATTCGTATATTAGTAATTAGTATGGAAGTATGGACTTGTCTTTCGTTCCATTTACCTTAATTACCTAAGCCTCGCTTTATTGGGAGTTAATTTATCTTATCGGTTCTACAATCCAGTTTTCATTAATCAGTAATAATCATTGTATCATTTTGCTTAAATTCTGTTTAATACAACTTCAAAACAAAGGTATTCGATAATATATGTACCACAAATACTAACTAGCTGCTATGCGACGCGGTTTCACCCGCGTAGGTTTCGATATGATTTTTTAATATGCTCCGCTCCTATTGGTCGCAGCATGTTGTTATATAGCCTAAAGCCTTTTTGGATTAATGGGCTATCCAACGAATCTTTTTTCTAATCGTACCCTTAGTTCCTGAGATTAGCGCGTTCAAACAAACAAACAAACTCTTTAGCTTTATATATTAGTATAGACAATATATACATATAATACTAAAATTTGGGACAGAGGTGTTGAAATGACTACTCTGATTGTTGAGAAAATAACTCTGCAATTTCCGCTTAAAGGTAAACCGACTGGCGGCCAGCCTGATATCAAAAGGAAGCGCAATCCACAGAAGAATGGATTGAATGTGAAATGAAGAGTCAACAGATTGCTTGTCAACAGTGTCAATCCCTAGCATTCGTTGAAACGACAGCTCACTCCAATTTCCTTTCATTCCATTTTTCGTGGAGAGCTTTTTGCAGAATTGATCGGCTGGTACTCATGCCTCAGTTGGTTTGATAGAGTTTGTAAAATATTTCTTACTAGCGGCCGCCAGCGACTTCATTCGCGTGGAGTTAGTTATGCTCCGCTCCTATCAGTCGCAGCGTGATTTTATATACAGCCTTCTTGGATTAAAGGGCTATCGAACGCAAAAATAATTTTTCAAATCGGACCAGTAGTTCCTGAGATTAGCGGGTTCAAACAAAGTCTTCAGCTTTACATATTAGTATAGTAAATTATTTCATAGGTATTCAACCGTGTAGCAGTACCTACAAACACCACAAATTAACAACGCGTTATGCTGACGATACACAATTCTACATCTCACAATCAGAGTTTACCGTGCAATTAGCATACATACAACTTGCCAATTTCAATCATCGGGCAAGTGGCCCACCAGACATAACACCCGTCTGGTCGGAGGACCCTTTTCTACGGAAGATGAGTGAACTCTTCCTCATGCCTCCACAAGCGTTAATCTAAGCCTATGTCCCATCATCATCATCAGCATCCATACCAGCCTAGAGCAGTCCACTATTGGATATAGGTAAGGTATACTCACGCATAGGTAAGGTTTTAAGTAAATATATTTATAATATTATAAGCTCTTGAATAAAATCGAGTTGTCAGCCATATTTGAATTTGATGAATAATCAATTGAAATCTCAATCAATCACGTCTGCCTATTACCATAGCTGAAAATACTTACTTACCTGCTGAAAATATCAAAGTAGAACATCAGTGACATGGAATGAAATAAATAAATAAATAAATAAATAAATAAATAAATAAATAAATAAATAAATAAATAAATAAATAAATAAATAAATAAATCGTTTTTTCTATAAATAGGATATATGCCGCCACTACATAAATTATTCTTTGAGGACGATATTCTCTTAGCTTTTATTGATCACGTTTGTCTTTTTAATATTCCTGTTTGTGTTTGTTTAAAATATTCTTCTCTCCCACCATCATCATCTCAGCGTTAATCCCAGTCGCATCCGCAGCTTTTTCAGCTTTGGAGTCTGGGGTCCGCTTTTCCAGTCTAATTGCTGAATTTGGCTAAACTTCGATATTTTCCGTGAAGCGACTGCCGTCTGACCTCCACAACCCGAAGGCGATATCTAAGCATTGCAGTTAGACCAATTGTTAGACTTTTGAGGGCTCCAACAATCCGTAACGACTGCCACTAGATGTTCGTATGGCAACCGGGACCAACGGCTTAACGTGCTTTCCGAGGCACGACCAGACCAGTGCAAATATTCATATTCATGCATACAAATACTTGCACTGTGCGGGGATCGAACCCGCGCCTCCTTGCGCAACGGCCGCGTTCGCTACCGCTACGCCACGGAGGCTATCTTCTCTCCCACCATGTAGATTTGAAATTATATGTACTTTCTGAGTATATCTTGGACACCAATGATTGATTACAAGGTGAAACAAAACATCTTGAGGAAACCTGGACTTTAAGTCCGAAATCACCAATCCGCATTGAGCAAGCGTGGTGATTACGCTCATTCCTTCTCCGTATGAAAGGAGACTTATGCCCAGCAGTGGGACGATAAAAAGGTCGATGATGATATTGTGACATTTGTACATGTATATGTGAGTGTGTATTTATTACATTACTAGCTGCGCTCGGCGATTTCTGCCGCATAAGTTTACCGTGGGAATATCCGGATAAAAACTATCGTGTTGTTATTAATGTTAATCCTGCTTATAATTTGTAAACCATAACAAACATACATACAGCCAAAGATTTACGTTTATATGTAATTGTTTCGTAATATTTATAATCCTTCTTCCTACTAAAATTATGGTAGGTAGTACTACTTTATAATGCTAAGTTTTGTGAGGATGTACATTGTACGTATGTACGTATGGATATTTTTACTCTTTCACGCAAAAACTACTCAACAGATCTGGATGAAATTTGGCACACTGATAGTTCATAACCCGGAACATCACATAAGATACCTTTTATTTCCAAGGTATCGAAACTTATGCGCGTTAAACCTCGAGGCGCAGTGCGCAACCAATAGATTATGGTTTACTTTTGATTTGTAAATACATAATGGTTGTTGTCTTGAAAATAATTTTTAATCAAGTTTTTCTGTTTAAATATCTGTTAATGTTTCTATACATTACAAACTGCGAGTGAACGTGACGGCCGAGTCGGCGGCTCGGCTCGCCCATGGTTTAATGCCGACTATGTTCAAGCTGAATGGCGTAAGCACACGGCATTTCTCACCTGGGTTGACGCTCGTGACCTCAGAGCTCCGGATTTAAGCTCAAAGAAAAAACCCCTTAACCGCCCCGCCCCTTAGCCTTTAACCGTGCTGCCAAGTCCTACAAAAAGGCGCTTAAGAAGGCGCGCTTAAGAAGGCTCGCTTCAACCTCATTACTCATATTGGCAACAAGCTCTCTGCGCAACCATCCGGTAGCAGGTCTTTCTGGTCCCTAGCCAAATCGGTCGAGGCGAACTTCTGTCGGCCCATATTATCCCTGCTGGTTAGGCCTGATGGAGCACTGGCTCATACGGCGATAGAGAAAGCAGGTCTCTTTGCATCTCTCTTTGCCCATATTTCGCGTCTTGATACTAACAGTGCTACTCCACCTAAATTACCTCATTGCGGAACTTCAATACCGGAGGTTCGTTCGTTTCCGTGATACTACAATTTGAGTGTATTCAAGGCTAGAATGAATAGGCTCTTAATAAACTAGCGCGCTTTACCATCAACGATCGCATCACGGCTTACCATCAGGCGGGATTGTGGTCAAGCGCTAGTTTATAATTTATAAAAAAAAGATCGTAGTAACAACGTAAGGGCCCTGAAACCGTGGCCCTGGCACACCGGGTTTTAGTCAGTAAAAGTCTGACACGCCCTTCCGATCCGCGGGAGAGGTCATTTCATGATTTCCCATCCCAAAAAAACAGGTATCCACCCTAACGTTGTTGATACCACTACGATCCGGACGAAGTGTTTCGCCTAGTCTTTAATACCGGGTACATCGAGGGCTTGAAGAATTTGCCTGTGGCGGCAATTTGTCTGTGCTTGTCGGATCGCGGTCAAGTATAAGTATATAACATTCAAAAACAAAACACACTATGGTGGGTGACGTAAATAAACACAAGAAAAAAAAATATTTTCTCAACTCATTCTTCGAGTAATAAAACTTCAAGTGTGGAGGCAGTTAGTAGTTTTCTTAACTGCCGAGTTATTGCGTTATACACCATCAGTAGCAATGGGTTTCATGTTGATAGTTCAACAACGTTAATTGGGTTGTATCCTAAAAAATAATTTAATGTCCATCAGATAGATTTATAAAAAACTAGCTGACCCGGCGAACTTCGTTCCGCCTTAAAGGCAGTATCACATGACTACTTTTTAAATTAGGATAATTTTAAATAAATGAATATTATTATTCAATGATTCTTTATTTGGGAGCACAATCCTGGCGATTCTCCGGAAATCTTTAATGTGCTATAATACTCGCAAACAACATCCATTTGCCCAATGCGTAATTATATGCGTATTGAAACGCTGCCCGATTCAAATCGGTATTTGATGAATTTCTTCTTGTGTTTCGTAAATTATCTAGCGCTTGATCTCTGAGGTTTGCTCGACGATTGCGCATTGCCAACCGAGCCATTTCACGGGCTGCCTCCCTTTGCTCTGATGAGTGAGAAGCACGAAGTCGAGCCATACTAAGGCTGCGCCTTCAAGTGCAATTTCTTGCTCTTCAGTTTTTTTTTTTGTTGTGGATGGGAAATCATCAAGTGACCTCTCCCGCTCTGGGCGGAGCGGAAGGGCGTGTCAGAATTTTATTGAGTAAAACCCACCCGTGTTCCTTCACTTGCCTGTGCAACGGCCAGTGCCATGGTTTCTTTTTTAATTAACCCGTAACCCTGTGGACCAGTCCTCGTGGACACCGTCAAGGTGTGCTGACATCTCTTGGAGGCACGTGTGAAACACAATGGGCCGTCAACCCGGGCCTGGTTCTTACAAGAAGGCGAGCTGCCTATCCCTCGCCGCCCGCAAGCCCGCGCCTACGGCGATTGGGAGTCCGATGTTGCCTCCCGACCAGGGCGCTTCCTGCGGCGGTTTGAGCCGTGAGTGTAGTGAGATTTCCGCTCCCTCACCCGCTCCGCCTCCTCCTTTGCCAGCATCACTGCTTCACAGAAGGAGGTGAAAGCTTGTCATGCACTCTTGCTCCGGACTATGGCCCGGACCAGGGTCGGACGCGAGAGATCGCCACCGATCGCCGCCACGAGAACACGGCTGTGCTCTATCCAAGCCGAGCAGACCTCCACCTTATGCTCCACCGTGTCCTCAGGGCGATGCACACAGTGGTCACCCTGGCGTTTCCTCCCGCCTTATACGGAACAGGAACCGCCCGAAACAGCCGTGTCCGGTGAGGATCTACGTCAGTCGGAAGGTGAGGACGCCGTGGCGCCTCTCTAGCTACTCCTTAAAGAGAGGACTTACCGCCGCTATTGCGGCGTGCTCAGTGCTGGATTGCAACAATCACACTTTCCATGTCGCCATGAGACCCCGCCGGAGCTCTGTCCGCTGTACTGCGATTTTTCGCGGCAACAAAGTTATGCCTCCTCTCATCACTCCCACATTAGGCGAGGAATAGTGTTTCTTTACAATTTAATGGATGTTATTATACATATAAACGTTTCTTTTTAATTATTCTATCTATTAAAAGAAACCTCATCAAAATCTGTTTCGCAGTTTTAAAGATTTAATCATACAAAGGAACATAGGGAAAGAGAAAGTAACTTTGTTTTATAGTATGTAGTGAAGTGGTAAATGGCACAGCAATACAATATTAGAAATTTTGAAGTTGAAGGTTGCTTTGGGGCTTTTATTAAAAAAATTAAACCTCTGCCGGTTTAATTTTTTTATAGCATTTATATTCCTTGCTTTAAATAAATGCATCAACATTCAACCGGTAAGACTTTTTTTTAATATGCTGAGTAGTGTAGGAGTGTGTTTGTACCATTTTTAACAAATGAACCGCTAACTTATATTTTGACTGAGTTGTTTTGTTATTCCATATCAGTTGCGTTTTGTTAAACCATGTCTTATGTCACGTCACACGGGAACGACAGGAACCGCGGGAACGGGATAAAAAGTATCCTATGTGATATGTCCTTCTCCAAGTTCTTATCTACCTCCCTACCAATTTTGAGCCATACTGGTTAAGCGGTTCTTGAGTTATAAATATAGTAACTAACACGACTTTCATTTACATACATAGACTTCATTCAAATCGGACCAGCCTAGGAGGAATTCAGTGACGTACACACGTACAGCAGATTTAGGATGGAAAGAAGAAACCCATGTAAAGCATTGTCATCTACATTTGTAACAAAGATATCATACCTCTCTCTACCCCTAGAGCTCTTGTTTCTGTCTCGTTAAGTAAAATAAAAAATATTAAATAATTATTTATTTCTATTTATTTTTTTCTCTTTTAGTTCATAAGTACAAATTTAGTTAAATAAAAAAAAATATCTTTATTTTTTCGCCTTTTAGTTCTTATGTACAATTATATTTTCAAGTAACTAAAAAAATTAAAAAAAAACTATAAACTTGTCTAAAAACAAAAAAAAAACTTGTGATTGACCGGGTTTGAACCAAGGAACACCAGCCATCGCGAGTAAACCATACCAATACCGACTACGCTATAGCCGCTATGTCAAGCCGCGCGAAATTAGCGCCCATATTATGCGTGAAATATTGCGAAAGAGAAAACTCGAAATTATGCGCTTCCCCAGACATAAGACTGAGCTAGATCGATTTTTCGTCCCCGAAAACCATCACATATTGATTTTCAGCGAAATCGTTAGGGCCGTTTCCGAGATCACATGCTTCTTCAAGTGATTAGCGCCATCTGCCGGGTTGATTTGTGAATCTAAACGATCCAGGTCGCCACTCAAACGCATATAGAAAAATTCATTAAAATCGGTCAAGCCGTTTAGGAGGAGTTCAATGACATACACACGTACAGCAGAATTATATATATAAAGATATTGAACACGTATTTTTTATTTTTTCTTTCATTCAAATACTTATGAAGATATATTGATTTGAAATGTCGCATGACGTCACGCCGTAGTACAAAATATAACACGGTGTGACGTAATTAGCCCCCACTCTGTAAATTTAATACGCAATATCTCAGTAGTTTTTGGTAATTTCTACAAAATAAAAAATACGGGTCTTAATTTTTTTTATTGTCTATAAGACGGACTAATTATTTTTTTGATTTTCATACCTTGGATACATCCCTATTGCGTAATTTGCGATGTTGAGTAGACATAGACACACTTTTCAAAAGAATTATTACGGAGCAATGGATTAACAATATGCCTTTAGAATGATCCAAATTGATACTAATAGTGCGTTATGCAGTTAGAGTGCTGAAGTAAAATTCCCATCAAATAGAGTTATTTTCGTTTCCTCATGTTGAAGTACCAACTATCGGCCGATTTAAATAATCTCTATACTCTGCAAGATTATGGAGCGTGTATTGAACTCGCGCCTCTTGGCTTACCTGGAAGGTAACGATCTCCTCAGTGGCCGACAGTACGGGTTTCGACGCAATCGGTCAACTGGGGACCTACTAGTGTATGCCACTCACCTGTGGGGCGAGGCCCTCGAGAAAAATGGGGAAGCGATTGCCGTCTCCCTTGATATCTTGAAGACTATCGACCGGGTATGGCACGCTGGCCTTTTGAGTAAGCTTCCAGCGTACGGCATTTCCGCTGGCCTGACTGGCTGGGCAAAATAATTCCTGATGAGCATCCGTCGACAACAACTCAGAGGGACTGTTTATCCCTCCGAGTTGTTGTCGACGGATGCTCATCGAAGCCCATGTCGACCAATGCCGGTGTTCCTCAGGGGTCTGTTCTCTCTGCAACTCTGTTCCTGCTGCATATTAACGATCTGCTTAGCTTGATCTTTTGATCTGTTTAGCCAGCCTTTCGCTGTTCTATGGCATGCATTTTGGGGAGTGTGAGAGGGAATTGCATGATTTAATTCCCCCATCTCCGTTCCACCGTCGGACGACCGGCGTACGGCGAGTTTCCACCCTTACGTTGTTAACACTACTACGATCCGGACGAAACGTTTCGCCTCCTCCTCTATACCGCGTACATCAAGGGACTGGAACAACTTGCCGGCGGCGGTGTTTCCGTCGGACTACAATTTGAGTGTCTTCAAGGCTAGAGTGAGTTACCATCATCGATCGCATCACTGCTTACCATCAGGCGGGATTGCGGTCAAGCGCTGGTTTAGAATATATAAAAAAAAAAAAAATAGGTGAGCTGTCACGCCCTTTATACCTGGGGCTTTTATTTAGGTAATAAGTTTTTTTGTTTACTTATTAACATTTCTATTTAAATGATATTTTATTTTTTGTTTTTGCTTAGCTGGTATTTTGGCGTGGATATGATAAATAATTTCATTGTTGTTGTGTTTTCTTGTGTTCTTTACTGTACCTACATTGTATTGTATAAGGTCATGAGTTTTTTTGTGCTGCTGGGGAGTTTGTTCCGCTACTTCTTCTTCCCAGCGAAAGCACTAGGAAATGGCGAAAGGCGGGCGTTTTGGGGGACTGTCTTATGTAATATTGATGTTCAAAGTGCTGATTCTCAGCCTAATTTGAATAAATTGACTTTTGATTTTGAGTGCCACGGTGTGTGTTGATTTTATGTATTTACATCTGTAAGTATAACATAGGCATCCTTTATGGCACACCAACAAGCTCGATCCTGCACTTCTCCGCCAGCCACTACCAGCCATCTTTTTGATGTCGTCGCTCCATCTCGCCCAAGGGCGTCCTACGCTACGTTATAAATTACTAGTTATTATAAGTAGTTAGTTATTATTAGTTTGTGTATAAATTTGTTGTATGAACTCCTGTCTGAAATAAAAGAATTCAAATCTATATCATTTTACTAGCGGCCGCCAGCGACTTCGTTCGCGTGGAGTTACTTATGCTCCGCTCCTATTGGTCGCAGCATGATGTTATATAGCCTAAAACCTTCCTGGATTAATGGGCTATCCAACGCAAAAAGAATTTTTCAAATCCGACCAGTAGTTCCCGAGATTAGTGCGAACAAACAAACAAACTCTTCAGCTTTATATATTAGTATAGAGTATAGATTTATTTACTTTTGTAATATTTTTACTCGTTAATTCAAGAATCAAATCACAAAGCTAAAAAGTGCACTTAATCTTCAAAATAATTTCCACATCGTTATGCTTACGATTATCTCTTATTTCATTCATTATGATTACGCACACAGACCGGCGCAAGCGCATTGAATGGATAAATCTCTCTAAGCTGAAATTATGTAACGACACGGAACTCGTACATTTGCTTAATCATCATTTGGCTTTGATGACATAGAAATTATTGTGTTTGGGAAGGAGGCATTGAATTTAATGTGTTGTGATTCTGTAGACCTTTATTTTGAGGTTTTCAACTTGCTAAACTAATTTTTTGTGGTCTTATATAACGTTACTTTTTGGATATGTGAAACCTGAAACACCTGTCCAGTATTTTTGAGTAAAGAATCTATGTACGAAATTTCAAAAAGATATCATGAAAAATCACAAAGTTATGAGAATATTATTTTATCTGATTTGGGGACGAGCTGTGTCTTTGTGATCTACCGCCAACTGAGTTGTCCGCTCGGTAACCACACTGCAACAGTTTCTAAATGTAGTTGAAAAAAAAATATAACATGTTGTAAAATTATTGGAATCGATCCATTTGCTTGTGTTCTTCACAAAGCCGTGCTGTTGGTCGCTTAAAACTTGAAAAAATTGCGTTAGTAGGCAACAATAACATTTTTGGAAAAGGTTAAGACCGAGGATTATTTTTATGATCATCAACAACTGTTTGTGTTAATAAAGTGTAATAAATAAAATTGCGTTTATTGTTATACAGTATGTTAACTAACAGAGGGCGTTCCCGTTAACCCGAAGTAGTATATATAGCATACATACATGCTAAAAAAAATATTTTCATTCGAAAACAAAATGTTTTAAATTTTTTTCCAATATGAAAATATTCAATAAAAATTTTAAATTGACATGTAAAAGAAACACACTGTACACGCGAACATGAAAGACGGCAACGTCGCTATTTATTTATACATGACGACTACTATTTTGATTTAAAACAGGAGGTTTCAAATTTATTTCCAATTAGATTTTTTTTTTATTCGGATTTTTTCATGCTTATTTTTCTATGCTGATATTTTTATTTTAATCTATTAATGATATATATTAACGAGTTTAAGGGAACGCCTCTGTTATTTAACATACTGTATTTTTATGCAGATTGTACGGGTCAATCACCGTACAGTAGATTTACTTATTCATCATTATTGCGCCACACGCTCGGTATGTATCCACCATTTATATTATTGCACTTACACCGCAATAGTTTAGTACGTAATTCGGAGACGTGCGCGTGACTCATAATCCCATATCGTTCACCATTCATCCTAGTATAAGTTAATCTTAATCTTACGTTTGTGGAAACAGATAATACAGTAATATAATAATATAATATAATATTTTATTGACAGTAAAATGATACATGGTTATTTGCAGTACATGAAGGGCTAATACAGTCTAGAAACAGAACATAACAAAGAACATGTAGTACATACAAATACTTGGGCGAGGCGCTGATCTCCTAGCTAGATCACCAAGTGATCTGTGTTAAGGAGAAACAGATTCCACTCCCCAGTAGAGTAACAATAACATTGCATGTTTTTGAGCTTATAATATGGACCCATTGGGACTATCAATTAGCCACTAGCTAGTGGGTACAAAAAATAAGTGAAAGAAAATCAATATTAAGTGAGAAAAACAAGGCATTAGTATTCTAAAATGTGTAGTATATAAAATGTGTTGGAGTATGTGGTATTTTTATGTCATGTGGTATGATGTGATGTGGTGTGCTGTGCTGTGATGTAATGTATTGTGCTGTGTTGCGTTGTGCCGTGCTGAGGTATAGTGTGGTGTGTTGTGTTGTGGTGTGGTGTGTATGGTATGCTGTGCTGTAGTGTGCTGTGGTATGGTGTCGTGTATTGTATTGTAATGTGATGTGATGTAATGTGGTGTACTGCGATGAGGTGAGTAAAGGTGGTGTGCATGCCAGTAAGTATGAGTAAGTACATTAATTAAAAACTCGAAAGATACGTTTCAGTCTCCTCGTAGGTTTTACCGAGGAGGAATGAACGAAGGACAGTTTTGCTTTTGGTGTAAGGTAAATCATAAATAGGTAAAGTTGAACTAATTTTGTTGTATAAATGTGGACCGAGATAGTAAAAAAATCTTTTAGTAAATGTGAATTTAGGAGGCGGAACAGAGCAAATGATATCTTTGCGACGCTTCGTGATTTTAGTAAAAGGTGTTTGTGAATGTTGGCGAAGAATGGTGTGCAGAATGAAATGTTGTCTTACATTAAGAACGTAACAATTTTGGTATAGTTCCCTGGTTGGATACAGAAAGGGCCGAAATGTTGCGATTTTTAGTATGGCTCTGTGAGCCACTTCCAAAGGTTTGAGAGTAGTTTTGGGTGCGCCACCCCAGCAGCTAATACAATATGTAATGACTGACTGGCATAATGCATAGTATACACTGCGAATAACAGATTGCTTAGCAACGTGACGAAGAGTTTTGAATATATACATGAGCTTTCTGACTCTACTTGTAAGTAAACTAATGTGTGTTTTGTAGTTAAGATGCCGATCTAAGGTTATACCTAGGTATTTAATATTGTCAACTACGATAATACTGGGGCATTGACATGAAGTACCTGGATAGGAGTTGTGACAGGAGTGGGCCTTTAGGCAGATCGGAATATTTGGTTGTGAAGTCGATGAGATAGAAAAAGTTATAAATTTCGTTTTGGCTGTGTTAAGTGTGAGTGTGTGGAAACGAAGCCAATCAAAGGCAGAATTAAAACCATCTTGTGCAATATTCTGAAGCTCGGACCAAGAATTAGCGTAAAAAGTAAGGGCAGTATCTGAGCGAATTAATAACAGTTTCTATCTCATCGTTATCCGTGTGTTCCAATACAAATGATAGTGTAGGAGTAGCAGTGTGTGCATAATTCATGTTGAATGTATTGTGCTGATTGAGAATATTTTCTGCAAGACTTTTACCTACGTTAACGAAAAACTTGTTAAGATTGTTACAAGACTGTAGTGGTGTATCCGAGTGTGAAAGTAGTTGTGTAGATGAATGCTGTTGCTTTTGTGTATTTGTAATTTTCTTTATTGTTTCCCATAAGACTTTTGAGTTATTTCCAGCTTTATCAAGTTCTTGTGAATCGAACTGTCTTTTTACTTTTTTTAAAATTTTGTTACAAAAGTTTCTATACCGCTTGTAGCTGGTTTCGAGAATGGCATTTTCTGGTGAGAGTTTTGATTTCTTGTGTAACGCATCTCTGTGTCTTATACATCGTATCAAGCCTGGAGTGATCCATGGCTTAATTATCCTCTTTTTAGATGGTAATGTCTTAATGACAGTGTTCTCGGATATAGCTTTTGCCATGAGACTAACCAGAGAATCTGTAGCCATATCAGCATCGGACATAGAATAAATAGGTGTAAAGTTTAGTTCCTCCATAGTTTTATCCAGTGTGTCGAAATTAGTTTTTGTAATTTGTGTAATCATATTGTTTGGAGTATTTTTATTAGGTATGCAAAGCAGAGATGAACAGTGGTCAGTAACAGTAGTATCGAAGATTAGTGAGATAGATGTTATGGAGGTGGATCTTAATAATAAATGATCGAGACAGTTATTTCCTCTGGTAGGAAAATAATGTGTAGGAAGGAATCCGTAAAAAGCAACAGTGTTGAGGTAGTCATGTGATCGTGTGTCGAGTGAGAGAGGTTTAATGTCTATATTAATATCACCAGTTATAGCTACAGTTTTTTTTTGGAAAAGGTGGGAAGAATATTGTTAAGAGCGGTAAGAAAATCATTAGTGTTATTATTGGACGGCGACCGGTAGATACATAGTATGGCAAAGGTCGTTCCTACTTCCACTGCTAGACCAGTGGCAGAACCGTCAAAACAAAGTTCTTTGCAGCTGACAATGAGTGTGGATTTTATATAGACCACAACACCATCACTTTGGTTTTGGTTTTTGGTCGTGTTGAACATAACATAGTTTTGTATAACGGGAAGGTTGTGATTACTTGAACATAACAACCAGCATTCTGTCAGGACTATAATATCACAATCAATTGAAACACGGTGCAGTAGGGTTTCTAGATTATTAAAGTTGCAATTAATAGATCTAATATTTTGTGTTAGGATTTTTAGATAATTATTTGGTTGCTTAATGAAGTTATTTGCCTGTTCGGGGGTGCAAATGTGTGAATCGGATATAGCTATATTGTCTATGTTATTGGTTAGATCAATTATGTCACTGAATTTTTTTTTAATGATGTTATTGTATAAGAAATATTTTCAGGGAGGATGTTTAACTTATGGCAAGCATCTCTGTGTGTTGTGCGGTGTGTATTGTGTACGTGAGTTATAGTTGTGTTTCCAGTGTTTGTGAGAGGGTATCTGTGCAGAACGAGTGAATGTGAATTAATAGCTTCATAGTTTAAATTTATGATAAGGTTGACAGATATGTATTGAGTTTTAACGGTATAGTAGGTGTATTGTGAGTGTATTTTGAAAAACGTGTAACAAAGTGTATTTTTATATCTTAAACTATTAAAATAGACAAAAACATGCATTATAGAAATCACAAGGTAATGATAACTTAAGGAAGAAAATAGTCATATAGTGTTTCTCAATTTATCTATGTCCGAGGCATGGGTTACGCGAATATGAGGCGAGCCTTCGTTTTGTTTAAGATACACAAATCCATTTGCCGTCCAACAAAAATTAAAGCCATGGCTTTTTTTGAATTGCCGTGCTAAGAAATATAGCTTCTGAGTTCTGTGTGTGAGCGTTTCCGCAATGTACAGAGGCTTATTCTGGTATTTAGCGTTCAAATGAGTGGTATTTAACTTATCCTCCTTGGCTTTGCATTTGTTAAAGTTCTTGACAGCCCTGATAACTTTGTACAGTGAATTTATAAATCTTAAACTGACTTTCATCTTTTAACTCATCCTATATCTCTATCTTTTTTTTTTTTTTGTTTCGGCGTGGAAAATCCTCAATGGATGTCCGCTGCCCTGGTGTGGGCGACGGGGTCTGTCAGACTCCTACTGACTAAAAACCACCCCGGTGTCTCTCCGATCACGTGCGCATGGAGCCGCGGGAGTCCTTGATTCTGCCGCGGCCCCACACTATCGTGCCGGCCCGGTCTGCACGGGGTAGTGAGGTGTTAAACTACCCCGTGCATCCCGTGCTCTGAGGCGCACGCCGACACACGCGCGCGGCTCCGCCTGGGGGTCCAATGAATAAGGGGGCGGGGACTTCCCCATATCCCTCACCCCTGGACCCATTCATGGGGGCTGGAAGAGGACATTATCCGCCCTTCCTCGGCGCCCGGTGCGTCTTCTGCGGCCCGAGAAGGGAGTTGAGATCTCCCTCTCCCGTTCCGCAGCCTTCTTCCGCGACATTACGTCAGGACACCACCGCGTCCCACGACTCTGCGCTACCGACCATCCTCCGCACTACTGCCGGCAGCATCAGGTCGCCTCCTACTTCGTTTTTGAGGACACGGCGCTGCTCCTCCTAAGCTACACACTCGGAGAGCGTGTGCTGCGCCGTGTCCTCCTCGCATTGGACGTTTCTATCTTAATCCAACCCCCAACACAAATAGTGCTCTGGAAACTTGCAAGGCGTTATTTTCATAGCAAAATAACTGTTAACATTACGGTTACTTACTTTTTATCTAGTCTCCAGATCAATCTTCCTTTAGTGCAACATCATTGGTCGCATTGTGGGTGTAACATTGCATCACTGCATCACCTCGCTCAACTGCCGTCTTCCTTCCTATTTATTCATTCAGTTTTTTGAGAGAACAGGCTCTTAATAAACTAACGCACTTTACCATCAACGATTGCATCACTGTTTACCATCAGACGGGATTGCGGTCAAGGACTAGTTTATAATTATAAAAAAGTATATAAGTAAGTATGTACTATATATTATAAGTACTTTTATTGCTACCTTAATAGTACATGAAGGAACTAATTAAGGAAAGAGCACAAAACAAACGAGAAATAAATTAGTACGATCAACAACAAAATTCGATTATCACGAAATTATTTGAGCATGGATTTTTAGAATCTAGGGTTCGTATTACAGAACGTCACTCAAAACTCAAGCTCTACTTAAGTCTCGTTTCAAGCCATTTGATTGGTTAAAACTAGTTTTAAGTAATGCTTAAACAGAGATCAATGCTTGAGTTTCCTTCTGGAATATGGACCTAAGAGTTAAAGAAGAATGTGAGAGAGCGAACCAGAGCGCTGTACTTTATTTAAAAATCAGTTCGGTTTCGATTTTAATAAAACGTTTCGCTCAGCACGTTAAGATTTTAAAAAGTAACTGGACTTTTGTTGCTAACTGTACAAGTTTAATTGTAAAGTCCGCCCTAGTTTATCTAACTAACCGACTTACGCCGAGAGATATATGCATTTACATATTTGCAATGTTTGTATTTTCACTTCTCACGTTCCTACCGTTAAAAGTATGCAAATCATTACGTAACTTAAACTGTTTGGTCAAAACACACATCAAAGAATCCGCTTGACAATTGCATAATACATTAGAGCTCCGGTAATCCGGCCCTGGCTAATGGGGCGCCCCCTATAATCCGACATCGTCTACTATAAACATGTATTCGCTAATTGATGAATATTTTCATGCTTCTTAAATTGAAAGTAGAAGTCATGGCCGAAATCGGTCGGAATAATCATCATCAATTTTTTACAGGAGTAAAATAATATTCCAATAGAGTCGTGGTCGCCTAGTGGTTAAAACACCAGCCTCTAAAGTATGAGTGCGCAGGTTTGATTCCAGGTCAGGCAAGTACCAATGTAACTTTTCTAAAGTTGTATGAACTTTCTTAGTATATCTTGGACACCAATGACTGAAGGTGAAGGAAAACATCTTGAGGAAACCTGGACTTTGGGTCTGTAATCGTCAACCCGCATTGAGCAAGCGTGGTGATTACGCTCAATCCTTCTCTGTATGAGAGGAGACCTGTGCCCAAAAGTGAGACGATAAAAAGTTTGATGATGATGATGATGATGATGATGGTAATATTTTTCTTCTGAATAATATGCATTGAACTTAAATTAAGTTTAGTTTGTGGAAAAGGGAATCGACTCCATTGTTCTATTTTGTTACCTATGTTTTAAATATCTTGTCGCAGTGTCATTTCGGTGCCATAGAAATCTCAAAATGTAGGGAATTACAGGTACAGACGACAGTACATCAAGCTACTACATCTGTCAGATTTCTTTATTAGTTACTAGCTTTCCGTCCGCGGCTTCGCCCGCGTGGAATTCGATTATAGAGCGCTTTTTAGATTTCCCCTGGGGAATATCATTTTTTTTTAATAAAAGGTAGCCAATGTCCTTTCTCGGGGTCTAAAATTGTCTGTACCAAATTTCATCAAAATCGGTTGAGAGGTTTAAGCGGGAAAACGTAACAGACAGACAGAGTTACTTTCGCGTTTATAATATTAGTATGGATTCAACTTTATTGTTAAGATATTAAGGCTCAATATTGATTGGAAATATTTGACAGTTTCGGGTAGCTTGTCCTGCTGTCGTCCGTATTTTAGGACTGAGGCCATAGGGATACCTAATTCTTGTAATCTATAGTAATATATAAAGCTAAAGAGTTTGTATGTTTGTTTGTTTGTTTGTGCGCGCTAATCTCGGAAAATACTGGTCCGATTTGAAAAATTCTTTTTGCGTTGGATAGCCCATTAATCCAGGAAGGCTTTAGGCTGCGACCAATAGGAACGGTGCATAACCACGCGAACGAAGTCACTGGCGACCGCTAGTTTTAAATAATTTGTCAGTCTGAATCCGTTTTAAATCCTATCCTCTAATTTTCCTACAAATTATTTTTAGTTTTTTTTTTTAAAAACGCTTTTTAGAGCAGCGGTAGAGTATTATCGGCCACGACTTACAAATTGTATTGTCGCTCTGAGAATAATGAGTTTCTCAGAGAGAGTTCTCTCAAAATCAGTGAAGGAAAACATCTTGAAGAAACCGGAATGTCTTAGAGTCAAAGACTTCGGAGACATGTGACATCTACCAACCCGCACTGGCCCGCGTAGGAAGGTTTTTTTTTTAAGTTTTGACATTTGTATGTCTCCGGGATGACTTCTGACGTCCTGACCGATGTCGGCGACTAGATTTTGACGTTTTAAAATCCGTCGTCGCTCCATCTAGCCTGAGGGCGTTACCACCACACTAAAATAAGAAATATTGAATCATATTATAATATCTTCCTTGTCTTCTTTTGCGTCTTAATCTGTTATCTTTGTTGTAATATCAATTACTTGTTTTATTTAGTTACTTACAGGTGTACTTGGTTGGTTCTTTATTTATTGACAGGTTTTTTATAACAGTGGTAACTAAGTTAAGTTCAGAATAACAAGCATTCATAAAAATGTCAGTCATAAAAATGTTTGCAGTATACAAATCCAAACATTTGATGACTTGATATGTCTGAATAAACCGTAAATTGAACATGTTTTGTAGGAATTATAGTTATATTTGCAATAACTCTAATTTGTTTACATGTTTGGCGTACTAATCGCAAACGTAGATTAGGTTCAATACTTTATAATGTAAACTTTGACAGCCACCGTGGCGTAGCGGTAGCGAATGCGGCTGCTGCGATCCCCGCGCAGTGCAAATATTTGTATGCATGAATATGAATATTTGCACAAGTCTGGTCGTGGCCCGGAAAGCACGTTAAGCTGTTGGTCCCGGTTGCCACACGAACATCTGGTGGCAGTCGTTACGGGTTGTTGGAGCCCACAAAAGTCCAACAATTGGTCTATGTAACTGCAATGCTTCGATGACGCCTTCCAGTTGTGGAGGTCAGACGGCAGTCGCTTCACGGAAAATATCGAAGTTTAGCCAAAATCAGTAGTTAGACTGGTAAAGCGGACCGCTGAAAAAGCTTCGGATGAGAATAAGATTAACGCTGAGATGACGAAGATGATGACGATATACTTACTAATAGGGTATTTGACTAAAAAAAATATTTTTTTCTTTTTTCACATAAACAAAAAATGAAGACGACACAGCGCGTTGAAAACCGTGTGACGTCACTGCACGCTACACTTTTAGCGGCCAGTGACGTCACCAACCACCACTCCAGATCTTTGATGCCTTTTATATTAATTGTCAATTTTTATTGATTTGATAAAACAAAATATACATGTTTAGTATTTTTTGGAAATCTGACTGACGGACTAATTAGTTTTTTTTAGTCAAATACCCTATTGCACTCCGTAGTTTCACCGGCTCATGTTTAGATCCCGTGAGAATATCGAGATAAAAGTATCTCTTATATGCTAATTTATTTTTAAACCATCTGTTTAATCTGACAAAGAGAGTTAGTTCTTTGTTATCTCATTGTCTCTTGCATAACCTTATTGATTGAATGGATGTAAAAAAAGAAAGTTTTTTGGTCATAGGTTGCCGAAGGCGAGTTTTGTAGCTATTAGTCACCCCTTATTTATCTAAAATTAATCTTTTATGACTGTTCGTGGAGGTATAAGGACAGGTTCCGTAGTATTTTCGAGATAAATGTAGCCCGTTTATTTCCAAAACAAACTTAACTTTTAGTTGAAAAAATGTTATCCCATACACTGTCAATTCATCAACTGCAAATAAAAGTTTGTAATCTATACTAATACATAAAGCTGAAGAGTTTGTTTGTTTGAACGCGCTAATCTCAGGAACAATTATTTTTATTTAAAAATTATTTTCGTGTTGAACAGCCCATTAATCCAGGAAGGATTTAGGCTATATAACATCACGTTTCGACCAATAGGAGCGGAGCATAACTAACTCCACCCGAACGAAGTCGCTGGCGGCCGCTAATCTATACTAATATATAAAGCTGAAGAGTTTGTTTATTTGTTTGTGCGCGCTAATCTCAGGAACTACTGGTCCGATTTGAAAAATTCTTTTTGCGTTGGATAGCCTATTAATCCAGGAAGGCTTTAGGCTATATAACATCCCGCTATGACCAATAGGAGCAGAACAGTAACAAAAAATGTTGCGAAAACGGGAGCTAACGCAGCCGTACATATTGCCAATAGGAGCTGAGCATGACTAATTCCACGAGAACGAAGTCGCTGGCGGCCGCTCGTTTGATATAAAAAGAAACTAAGAAAACATTCACACAGAAAATAATCCGGAAGTTGTTAATTTGTGTATAGTGTGTGTATCTACAAATTAACACCTTTCGGATTAATTTCTCTACTCATGGCTACCAAGAATTTGCTTTTTCGTCAACAGGAACTTTTTTTCATTCAAATGAATACACCTACAGTGCTTGACCGCAATCCCGCCTGATGGTAAATAGTAATGCAATCGTTGTCCTAAAGAGCACTAGTTTATTAAGAGCCAATTAACTCTAGGCTCATAAAGACACTTAAAATTAAGTAATCAGACGGGACGACCGTCATAGGCAAACTGTTCCAGCTCTTCGATGTACACGGTAAAAAAGACGAGGCTAAACGCTTCGTCCGGATCGAAGCGCTGTCAACGACGTAAGGGTGGGTACTCACTGGGCAAGCCACAATAGCGGCAGTAAGTCCACTCTTTTTAAATATTAGTAATGTCCTGTCCGATAACTAGGCTTATAGAGCTCATATTCGAAGTCGCTCCATATCACAAACTGGTATTCAGCTGCATCTTGTTAGATTAGATCCCAAAATAGTTGAGAAGATGATGACCTTCATGGGTTTAAAGGAAAATGATCGTACTTAATAGACAGAGGGTTGGTCAACGAAGTAATCCTATAAATGTTCCGTTTTTGTACGGAATCCCGAAACGAACATTTCTTATGTCTTATAAAAAGCTTATATAAGAGTTGAGGTCTATTATTTCATGTTTAACTAGCTTCTACTATTTTACTAGCCCGCGACTTCGCTTGAGTAAATTTTAATCCCACCAAAAACATTCTGTAAAATACTAGCCAAGTCTTGATGGAGTTGCTTGTTTATCTCTAAAAAGTAATGAAATCTAGACGAAGTCGTGCCAAGTCTATGGTTCTCTACTGCGATTTTTTATGATTATAGTTAATGGCAAAAAATCAAGGGGTAGACCAATTACAAGATGGAAAGACAACATTAAAGCAATAGCTGATCAAAACTGGAGAAAAACAGAAAAAAACAGCTGAAGACAGAAACAAATGGGCGTCACTGGAAGAGGCCTTTACCCATCCTGGGGTTCCAGTAGGTTAATCAAATATTATATAATAGATTTTTAAAAGATGTGATTTTTTTCTACTGGAATTAAAAAAATGGTTTATTATTATACTATTACTAGCTTTACGGCCGCGGCTTCGCCCGCGTAAATTTCGGTTATATCGCGCTTTTTAGATTTCCCTCGGGAACATCAAATTTTTCCGGGATAAAAGGTAGCCTATGTCCTTTCTCAGGGTCTAAAGATTGTGTGCTTTCCGCCCGCGTCTTCGCCCGCGTGGTGTTCGGTTATATCGCGCTTTTTAGATTTCCCTCGGGAACATCAAATTTTTCCGGGATAAAAAGTAGCCTATGTTTTTTCTCAGGGTCCAAAGATTGTCTGTGCCAAATTTCATCAAAATCGGTTGAGAGGTTTAGGCGGGAAAGCGTAACAGACAGACAGACAGACAGACAGACAGAGTTACTTTCGCATTTATAATATTAGTATGGATTATTATACTATATTTATGGCTATATTTTTATAGTTAATGTTGTGTGACTTGGCCGTTGAACATTCTTTATACATTAGAGGGTATAAGTCAATTTTGATTACACGTAGTGATTTACCTGTTGTAATATAGGCACCTATGATTTTTAAGCGAGATAAAATCCCATACTGACAAATAAACTATCTGTGTGCCAATTTTCATCCAAATCCGTTCAATATTATTTTTTTGTTAAAGAGTAACAAACACAGATTTATTTTTTTACGTTTTTAATATTACTTGAAAATAAAAAAAATATTATGAATGCTTATCTAGAATTTAATATACACCCTGCTTTTAAAGTGAAACTTTTATTATATCGTCTCAAACTTTTACGTCTGTGTGTTGCATGTCGCGTGACGGTCGGCCGCGGAGTAGGGATAAAGTCAAAGGCGCTCGTCAGAGCAGCCAAGGACAATATGACGGCGCCTATAGTTCGCAGCAGCTGACCGTAATATAAAAGTTTCACTTTTACCGTATTTTCGTAAAACCACAACATTACTTTTTTTGTTTGTTACAATCATGTTGCTGAAACATAATGTTCCCACTCCTGGGACACAGGAGGAGACCTGTGAAAATCAGTGAAAAAGAGTGGCCCGTAATTAACCATGCTGGCCTAGAGCGGGTTGGTAGATGTCACATGTCTTTAGTCAACTTTTGGCTCTAAGACCTGTCGGTTTCCTCAAGATGTTATCCTTCGCCATTTTGAGAGCAGTGGTGATGAAATAATTTACAGAAAGTAAAGCGCCTGATGGGGTTCGAACTTAAGACTACCTTACGACTTGTAAGTCGCGAACGATACCACTAGGCCACCGCTTCTCTCATTGCTGAAAGTCAAACCGAAATATTCTAAGAATATTAATAATGAATACAACTGTTGATCATCAAATACGTTTATTTATTCCTATTTCATAACATGGCTTCGTGGATAAGAGTCGTGTAAACAGGGTGGTGAGGACATTGATCCGAAAACTGTAACCCTTTTTTTTGTTTGGGATGGGACATCATCAAATGACTTCTGCCGCTCTGGGCGGAACGGAAGGGCGTGGCAGACTTTAACTGACTACAACCCACGCGTGCCTGGCCAGGGCCACGGTTTCTTTTTTAACCAACCCGCATCCCTGACCCAGGAGGCATCGGTCTTCGTGGACCCCGTCACGATATGCTGACATCTCTTTGAGGCTCGCGTGAAACACAACGCGCCGTAGACTCGGGCCTGGTCCTTACCAGGTAGCGAGCTGCCCACTGCTCACTGCTGCCCGCAGGCCCGCGCCTACTGTTACCGGGACTTCGATGTTGTCTACCGACCAGAGCGTCTCCTGCGGCGGGACTTTAGCATGACATTCTCGAATATCGTTGCCGTGGGATAAAAAATCATGTACCAACATAATTGGTATTATGTATCTATGTTCCTGCCACCTTGTTAAATGCAAGCTGAAGTTTCCAGACGAGGCCGCCACCGTGTTTAGGAAGTTTGTTTTAAAGTAGGTAGTGCACCGCCGTTGCCATTTCAGCTTGCTTCTTTGAGATATGTCAATAACTTTACAGTCGTTAGAGATATTCAAAAGACTCGTAAAGGAATACTTTTTGTCGTTGTGATCTTGCCGATCTAACTACTTTTTACCTCATTACTTTGCTTATCAAATCTAACTGCAATGCTTCGATGTCATCTTTGGGTTGTGGAGGTCAGACGGCAGTCGCTTCACGGAAAAATGTCGAAGTTTAGCCATATCAACAGTTGGACTGGTAAAGCGGACCCCAGACTCCAAAGCTGAAAAGGCTTCGGATACGACTGGGATTAACGCTGGGATGATGATGATGACTTTGCTTATCAAATATATTCCGTATGGGTATGTATGTATGTATTATAGTACATTGCTCGTAGAACCGATGGCCGATGGGGCAGTAAGGTTCTGGAGTTGCGGCCACGTACCGGAAGACGCAGCGTAAATGAGGCCCCAAGCAAGGTAAACTGATGACCTGGTGAAGGTCGCAGGAAGTCGATGGATGCGGGTAGCAAAAGACCGGTCATCGTGGAAAGCCTTGGGGGAGGCCTTTGTCCAGAAGTGGACCTCTATAAGCTGAAGAAGAAGATAATATTTGCATCAACGATGCTAGCAGAAAGTCTCGGTCCATTTTAAAGGTTCTTGGAAGAACTTACATTAGCAATAAGTATTTGTATTGTATATGTGTATATACTGTAGTGTTGATGATTGAACTATATATGGAGCTACCTACCTATGATGTATGTGCTACGGTGCACCTGTTTGGGCCGATAGGGCCAGCATAGGGGCGGCGCGACGTAAACTGCTTCAAAGCCAACGTTTGGCATTGATATTTTTATGCAAGGCGTATAGAACAGTCAGTACTGAAGCCTTACCCGTTCTGGCAGGTGTACTTCCAGTCGATCTTGAAGTACAGCGACGTGCTTCAATGTACTACTCCGCGAGGGGGGAGGCCATGGACACTAACTTTGTTACACAACGCGACCTAAATAGAATTTCTAGATTATTTAAACCTCAGACTGACGTCTGGGAGGACCTCTTATCCGAATGGCAAAGTAGGTGGGATAATTCCATCAAGGGCCGGCACCTCCATCTGTTCTTTCCATCCGTTGGCGATCGGCTGGCTAAGACATGGCTGGAGGTTGACCACTGCGTTGCCCAATTTCTCACAGGTCATGGCAACTTTAAAAGTAAACTGTATTCTTTTAAACTTGTTCCTTCGCCTTTGTGTCAGTGTTCTACATCGAACTGTGAATTTGAACAGTCCGCACATCACATCTTGTGGGAATGTATTCTTTGGCAGAATGAACGCAATATTATGTTGGATAGTGTACAAGTTACATCCGGAGTTGTTTATTATACGGACCTTGTTGAAACTAGAACTAATTTCCGTGCGTTCAGGCGCTTTTGCCATACCTATTATTGGAATCAATTGTAACAGCAAATACCTACTTAGGACCCATTAACTTGATCAAATGTTATTTCGTGGTGCTTTTCAATCTGGGCTTCTCCCAGTTGCAATAATGTCCCTTTGTGCCGATTGGCCTAGTTCTGTTCTGTCTCCTGCTTATTATGGAGGGAAGTGGAAAAAATATCTTTTTTCTTACTCCTCCGCTATTCTTTTCTGATTAATTTCGTTGCGGGACCCAAGACAGTTGAAACGTTTCTCCGGGACTCGTCGAGCTTCATTGCTCGGCGTTTTTCTGGCGGTCTCCACTGTTGATTCTGGCTTTCAGGAGTTGCAGTGGGTTGGGAACAGTGTGGCGGGTTTTGTCCCAAAAAAAAAAATACTGTAGTGTTGAATGTATTTTTTAGTTAAATGTTTGTTTTGGTGTACAATAAAGTATTCAACATTCTTTTTTGTTTATGCCAAATCCGATAAACGTGTCCAGAATTTTTAACTAAAGAATCTATGTACAAAATTTCAAAAAATATTAAAAACCACAAAGTTATGAGCTTGTTATCCTAATTGGCTGCCCCAACATAAATATGGTCAACGTTCCGCTCGGGCGGGCTAGCAGTGCGTTGACCTCTGGCGTCAGCTGTTGCATGTACTGTGATCTATCGTAAGCTGCGTGTCATGTTCGGTAACCACACTGCAGCAATTTCTAAATGTATTTGGGAAAAAATATAACATGGTCTGAAAATGATTGAAATCGATTCAGTTGTTTATTCTAAACTATAGTTTATATTCAAGTTTCGTATAAAGAAAAAATAAAGTTGTATATCTATATATAAACTAGCTTTACGCCCGCGGCTACGCTCGCGTGGAGTTCGGTTATATTGCGTTTCCAAGAGAACTCTTCAAAAGTCCGGAATCAAAACTATAGAATAGAATACTCTTTATTATGTACACCATATAGATTACAAAAACATAAATATAAAATTTTTACAAAGGGTGACACAATGGGCGGTCTTATCGGTAAGAGCGATCTTTTACAGACAATCTTTGGATGGAATAGTAAGGGGAAGGAGAGAGAAATAATGTAGGTAGTCTACAGTGTACTATTTACAATTTTACATAGTTTATATAATAAATATACACGTTAAGTGTATTTAACTATCCTATGTTATTTCTCAAGGTCAACTCTATCTTTGTACCAAATTTCAATAAAATCAGTTCAGGCGTTTAGACGTGAAAACGTAACGGACAGACAGACAGAGTTACTTTCGCATTTATAATATTAGTCGGGATAACTTTAGTTTTCAGCTGGATCATTTCGGTCCGGAATCAATCAAAAGGTCACTGAGTGACCTTGAGTTTATGGAGCGTTGTGCCCGTTTGATGGCAAGAGACTTTCTCCCTAAAACGGCCCTCTTATAACTTTATGAGCATATGGGGCGACTCTTTGGGTAATAACAAAATCATGTGTTGGGGTTGAGTTACCATACAGCGCACTTCAGAACCGCCATAAAGTTTGACGTGATAACTATTATTATTATTAGAGATCGCTTGAATACCTAAACTTCATTTGACAAGAGAATAACATGGATATGCCTTTCGGTACACATAATTATATGACCGGCGTTACAGGTTTTGTTTATAAATGTTTCTAAAAATACCACCAGTTGGCATATAATAAGGTATTTCGTCATTTTTAAAAGAAAAAATTCAAATATTTGACACAGTTTTTAGTTTAAAGACGTGTCTATATTATTCTTTCGTCGTCATTCTGTTTAAGTTTAGACATATAACTATATATACTAAATGCCTTATACCTTAATTATAACTACTGTATGAGATGAGACCTGTGCCCAGCAGTGGGACGATATAATAGGTTGATGATGAGTATACCTAAATGAGAATTAAACCTAGCTGGTGAAATCAGGGGGTGTATAGGTATGCCTCTGCCTTACCCTCTGAGGCAGAAGGTATCCTATTGCAATCTTAAGTATGTATGTCACTATATCTGTCATCAAAGTTTGTCTGTAAAACATGTCTCTTAGCGATAAGACCGCCCATTTTGTCACCCTTTGTAAAATCTTTATATTTTATATATATTATTGTTGACGCTTCCTGGAAGAGTCGCTGCATTCTCCTATCAACCCCAGGGTCTCAAAGCAGGGAAACAAACATGCAAAGCACTAACCTGGATCCAGTTGGACAGGACAGAGAGGAATCACCAACGGCGGGGCAGACGCCGGCCGGTCAGTTATCTTCTTGACGTGGACTTGATGCTGTTTGCTCACTGCCTACACTCGTCAAGCACAGACACATCACCAATATGGACACTGAGGGTTCATTTGGCCAGCGAAGCTCTTAGGAAGTCAGATATTCGATATTATTTAGAGTACACGCGGTGTCGGATGAGCTGAGATCGCCATCTTGTTTTGTACTAGTTCTTTTTCTTCCGTTCGCCCGAATGGAAAAGGCGAAGGCATAGCACGCCATACAGCCAAGTTTATTTTTATCGTCGTTGACGCAACAAGGATGGACAATGGAAATGCATGGACAAGTCATTAGGATAGTTAATGCTCACACATTTCCCCCCACCTGAAATCCACAAGGGTTTCAAGAAGAATGCGAAAAATTAAGAGTGAAATCAGCAATAGCCGGACTATGAGCTACTGCCGAAAAAATGCATAAAATTCTAGTTAATAAGTGTAAATAATTGGTGGTTTATTTTAAATAACCCAAAGACAGTGTGTACTTATACTCTAGTTAGGTATATAAAAGGAGAATAAACTAATTATTTGGTAAGGGACAAACCTTTACCACCGGCCTACGAAACGTCTTTCCGTTAGCAGTCCGGAGAGTAAATAAATATATAATATTTCCAAAATAAGATTCTTTTTTTATCCAGTGTATTTATTAAAAAAAATAGGAGTCTCATTGTAGACTTTTTTTTAGTGTAGTATCTATGATCTATATATTTGCTATAAGATTCTATGTCTTCGCTAAATAATAAACAAGTATTATAAAGGAAGCCTAAACGAGTGTTACAACGCAGCGTTTCTCCGCTCGTGTGTAAATCCCTTAAAAATCGAGTCTGCCTATTTTTTTTTTAATAAATGTTGTTATTTTTAATAAAAAAGAGAAACAATGAAGTGTGTAATGCATTACATATTATGAATCATTAAAAATAAATGCATGTTTGTAGTTGGGTTTTGACTAGTTTCGTTATGATTATGACTAAATACAGTAATGCATATTTTTTAGGTTACATAAAGATTTTTACGGAAATATCTACCTAAAATCTACATAGTGTAGGTTATGGTTTTAAGCCCCAGCAGAAGGCGTGTTAACAAGGTCAATAACAAGTACAGACGACAGCACGTTAAGCCACTACGATCTGTCAGATTTCTTTATTAGATTTCAACCTTATTGCTAAGGCATTAAGGCTCAAGACTGATTGGGAATATTTGAGAGTTTAGGACAGGGGTGGCCAACTTGAGTAGACTTAAGATGTACTGTTTACCAAAGAAACCTTGTGCGATCTACCAAACACACGTACTACTTGAAATCAGAAATACAAACTCAGTTTTAAGATCGACTGGACTAGCAGTCGCGATCGACTGGACTAGCAGTCGCGATCGACTGGACTAGCAGTCGCGATCGACTGGACTAGCAGTCGCGATCGACTGGACTAGCAGTCGCGATCGACTGGACTAGCAGTCGCGATCGACTGGACTAGCAGTCGCGATCGACTGGACTAGCAGTCGCGATCGACTGGACTAGCAGTCGCGATCGACTGGACTAGCAGTCGCGATCGACTGGACTAGCAGTCGCGATCGACTGGACTAGCAGTCGCGATCGACTGGAGTCGCGATAGACAGTCGCGATCGACTGGACTAGCAGTCGCGATCGACTGGACTAGCAGTCGCGATCGACTGGACTAGCAGTCGCGATCGACTGGACTAGCAGTCGCGATCGATTTCCCTATTAACAAACTGGTCATGGTTACATTGATTATTATTTTATTACTGATAGATCTCGTACTTATAACATGACATAAAACATTAAGTAAATAATTATCTTCCGTCATAAAACTTTTATGAATTTAATTCAATAATTGTATAATAATAATTGTTAAATAATTTTGTACTATTATCACAATTTCAGAATATATAATAAATAAAATGTTATTATCCTCTTAAAATATGCTTTGGTTTTAAAATATTATTTCTCAATAAGTTAAAATTGACCTATTTTGACTAGCAAGTCTTTTTTTCCAATTTAGAAAACGATTAAACGCTTGTTTATATGATTTTCCTAAGGCTGGAGCATCATCTTTAAGCATAATTGGGACAACATAACGCCCATCGGAGGTGCGATGCGTGCCTTCTTTATATTTTTGTTCGCATTTTTCATCCTCGGGGCCGGAAATTTTACATTTCGGCGGCTCCTTGGACTCCCGAAACCGTTGAACGATCCCGTCGAGCGCACTAGAAGGCGCGACGAGGAGCGTAACGGGTGTAGCCGGAGTTTTAGCTACCACGTTTTGAAGAAACTGACCACTTATCACCCAGCCGAATACACTAGAGAGTGCGCATGGAAAGCCCGGGCCTGGACTGAAACGTGAGCCAGTATATATCTGGTCAAAACAGTCTACTCCTAACAACAGATCGATCGGACCGGATTTATCAAAGTCCTGGTCGGCGAGATCTAGATGTGTAAACTTATCCTTGACGATTGTCGGCAACGACACTGAAGGAATCAGGGGTGTGATTTTAGGTAGAACCACTAATGGAATATCAAACTGAGGAGTGTCACTCAATCGAGGTCTTATTGAACCGAAGGTGTGACCTTTAATGCTACACCCATAATTTTGACCGATGCCACTTACATTTAATTTACATTTCTTGATATGTAAACCTAATTGTCGCGCACAGCTACTTGTAATAAATGAATCCATCGAGCCACTGTCAATAATTGTGCGGACATACTGCCACGAACCATCCGATCGCTTCACACGAACTACTGCTGTACCAAGGATTTTTTTGCTAATAGGTTGATTTGAAATGTTTGACTGGGTAGCACTAGTTAGAGTAGTGTTCATATCGGGATGCTGGGATGAATCCAGTTCACTAGTATGAGACAGTAAACCCTTATGCTCTTCATGTAACAAAGTATTATGCTTTGCATTACAAATGAAACATATTGACTTAGATTTACAATCGGTAACAGTGTGACCCGGCCTTAAGCAGTTTTGACATAATTTTAAATCTTTAACTAATTGTTGTCGCTGTGTCATATTCATAGAATGCAATTTACTACAACGGTAGATTGAATGATTTTCATTACAACACACACAAACAAACTGCCTAACTTTATTATTATTGTTGGAAGAAATTAGAGATGAATTTGGTTGACGCGATAAATAATCTTTATTTGTATTAGGCCGATTTTGTTTACTTGTAGAATTTGATGATGGAATATTAACTGGTTGGCTAACTTCCAATACTTTTATGTAATTTTGTAAGTAAGTAATGAAGTTATTAAATTTCGGAATTTCTTCAGTGTTTTGTAATTCAAACCTTTTTTTTGTTTCTGTACCTAAAGGCCTAGACGCAATGTAGAATAAAATAAATTCGCATAAATCATCAATACACAAACCGCGCAAGGCACTAACGCATTCATAAAGTGTGTTAGATAACTCAGATAAGTTAGACAGAGATGGTTTTTGTATGGGATTAATTTTAATTAATTTTTCTAAATAAGCTGTTGCAAGAATACGCTTGTTGTCATATCTGTCCAGTAAAGTTGCAAAAACCACTGAATAATTTGCCGATGTCACTGGCACGCCCTTCGCTAATGTCAGTGCATAGCCAGATAAACATGACAGCAAATAGTGAAATTTCTCAGTGTCGGATAATGAACTATTATTATGAACAAGTGCTGTATAACTATCTTTAAATGTTTGCCACTTTTCTATATTACCATCAAACTTTGGGAGTTCTAGCTTCGGTAACTTCACTTGCGAACGCACGTGACCTTGACCTAATTCCGGGCGACAGTCGCTACCTGCGCTCGCATCGAGAGAATCCGCAAACTCGATAACACAGTAATACAATTCATCGAATGACAGTAACACTTTATGATCGATAACAAACGAAGGTTTAAGCTTTAATTGCAACTGGTTAACATCCTCGTTGCATTCCAAAAATCTATTCCGAATCTCATCAATCTTTTTGTACCTAGCTCGAAAAGCTGCAAATTTAGTTTTAGTTTCTTTAACTGTATTGGCTAAATCGTAAAGTATCTGCATACTTGTAAACTCATATTCCCGCCTTTTAATAGCGGTTATTAATTCCACTTCGCTCATAGTTAACTCAAAAAGATAAAAGTTATAAAAGTAGGTAAAACGGAAAGAACGTAAGCCGGTAGGTCGGCAGTAATGCACGCGCGAACCTATTAATGAAATACAAGCACACACGTCAAATCAAATCAAATCAAATCATTTATTTCAAATAAACCAGTTACAGGCACTTTTGAATTGTCAGAAGGTCGGTCAGTCAATAAGATGAAGCTAGTCGCCCATTCCAAAGAGTAGGTACCTATGGAGAAGAACGGGCAAGAAACTCCATGGACACTCTTTTAAATTTTTAAGCTATTGTTACAAATATTTGATTACATCATTCATGTTGAAATCAACCGCGTGAGAACGATGCAGAAATATATTGTACGCTGAGAGCGTCCATTATGGAAAACATACAAAAATCAATTCAGAAATTAAAATACGCCGTGGCAGCTAAGAGATGACCAGTCCCCTCCGACGGCGTCCGTTCACGAACATGACGTATGGATCAGCATCATTTAATATTATTATTTTAATATTATTTTATCTGATTTGGGGACGAGCTGTGTCTTTGTGATCTACCGCCAACTGAGTTGTCCGCTCGGTAACCACACTGCAACAGTTTCTAAATGTAGTTGAAAAAAAAATATAACATGTTGTAAAATTATTGGAATCGATCCATTTGCTTGTGTTCTTCACAAAGCCGTGCTGTTGGTCGCTTAAAACTTGAAAAAATTGCGTTAGTAGGCAACAATAACATTTTTGGAAAAGGTTAAGACCGAGGATTATTTTTATGATCATCAACAACTGTTTGTGTTAATAAAGTGTAATAAATAAAATTGCGTTTATTGTTATACAGTATGTTAACTAACAGAGGGCGTTCCCGTTAACCCGAAGTAGTATATATAGCATACATACATGCTAAAAAAAATATTTTCATTCGAAAACAAAATGTTTTAAATTTTTTTCCAATATGAAAATATTCAATAAAAATTTTAAATTGACATGTAAAAGAAACACACTGTACACGCGAACATGAAAGACGGCAACGTCGCTATTTATTTATACATGACGACTACTATTTTGATTTAAAACAGGAGGTTTCAAATTTATTTCCAATTAGATTTTTTTTTTATTCGGATTTTTTCATGCTTATTTTTCTATGCTGATATTTTTATTTTAATCTATTAATGATATATATTAACGAGTTTAAGGGAACGCCTCTGTTATTTAACATACTGTATTTTTATGCAGATTGTACGGGTCAATCACCGTACAGTAGATTTACTTATTCATCATTATTGCGCCACACGCTCGGTATGTATCCACCATTTATATTATTGCACTTACACCGCAATAGTTTAGTACGTAATTCGGAGACGTGCGCGTGACTCATAATCCCATATCGTTCACCATTCATCCTAGTATAAGTTAATCTTAATCTTACGTTTGTGGAAACAGATAATACAGTAATATAATAATATAATATAATATTTTATTGACAGTAAAATGATACATGGTTATTTGCAGTACATGAAGGGCTAATACAGTCTAGAAACAGAACATAACAAAGAACATGTAGTACATACAAATACTTGGGCGAGGCGCTGATCTCCTAGCTAGATCACCAAGTGATCTGTGTTAAGGAGAAACAGATTCCACTCCCCAGTAGAGTAACAATAACATTGCATGTTTTTGAGCTTATAATATGGACCCATTGGGACTATCAATTAGCCACTAGCTAGTGGGTACAAAAAATAAGTGAAAGAAAATCAATATTAAGTGAGAAAAACAAGGCATTAGTATTCTAAAATGTGTAGTATATAAAATGTGTTGGAGTATGTGGTATTTTTATGTCATGTGGTATGATGTGATGTGGTGTGCTGTGCTGTGATGTAATGTATTGTGCTGTGTTGCGTTGTGCCGTGCTGAGGTATAGTGTGGTGTGTTGTGTTGTGGTGTGGTGTGTATGGTATGCTGTGCTGTAGTGTGCTGTGGTATGGTGTCGTGTATTGTATTGTAATGTGATGTGATGTAATGTGGTGTACTGCGATGAGGTGAGTAAAGGTGGTGTGCATGCCAGTAAGTATGAGTAAGTACATTAATTAAAAACTCGAAAGATACGTTTCAGTCTCCTCGTAGGTTTTACCGAGGAGGAATGAACGAAGGACAGTTTTGCTTTTGGTGTAAGGTAAATCATAAATAGGTAAAGTTGAACTAATTTTGTTGTATAAATGTGGACCGAGATAGTAAAAAATCTTTTAGTAAATGTGAATTTAGGAGGCGGAACAGAGCAAATGATATCTTTGCGACGCTTCGTGATTTTAGTAAAAGGTGTTTGTGAATGTTGGCGAAGAATGGTGTGCAGAATGAAATGTTGTCTTACATTAAGAACGTAACAATTTTGGTATAGTTCCCTGGTTGGATACAGAAAGGGCCGAAATGTTGCGATTTTTAGTATGGCTCTGTGAGCCACTTCCAAAGGTTTGAGAGTAGTTTTGGGTGCGCCACCCCAGCAGCTAATACAATATGTAATGACTGACTGGCATAATGCATAGTATACACTGCGAATAACAGATTGCTTAGCAACGTGACGAAGAGTTTTGAATATATACATGAGCTTTCTGACTCTACTTGTAAGTAAACTAATGTGTGTTTTGTAGTTAAGATGCCGATCTAAGGTTATACCTAGGTATTTAATATTGTCAACTACGATAATACTGGGGCATTGACATGAAGTACCTGGATAGGAGTTGTGACAGGAGTGGGCCTTTAGGCAGATCGGAATATTTGGTTGTGAAGTCGATGAGATAGAAAAAGTTATAAATTTCGTTTTGGCTGTGTTAAGTGTGAGTGTGTGGAAACGAAGCCAATCAAAGGCAGAATTAAAACCATCTTGTGCAATATTCTGAAGCTCGGACCAAGAATTAGCGTAAAAAGTAAGGGCAGTATCTGAGCGAATTAATAACAGTTTCTATCTCATCGTTATCCGTGTGTTCCAATACAAATGATAGTGTAGGAGTAGCAGTGTGTGCATAATTCATGTTGAATGTATTGTGCTGATTGAGAATATTTTCTGCAAGACTTTTACCTACGTTAACGAAAAACTTGTTAAGATTGTTACAAGACTGTAGTGGTGTATCCGAGTGTGAAAGTAGTTGTGTAGATGAATGCTGTTGCTTTTGTGTATTTGTAATTTTCTTTATTGTTTCCCATAAGACTTTTGAGTTATTTCCAGCTTTATCAAGTTCTTGTGAATCGAACTGTCTTTTTACTTTTTTTAAAATTTTGTTACAAAAGTTTCTATACCGCTTGTAGCTGGTTTCGAGAATGGCATTTTCTGGTGAGAGTTTTGATTTCTTGTGTAACGCATCTCTGTGTCTTATACATCGTATCAAGCCTGGAGTGATCCATGGCTTAATTATCCTCTTTTTAGATGGTAATGTCTTAATGACAGTGTTCTCGGATATAGCTTTTGCCATGAGACTAACCAGAGAATCTGTAGCCATATCAGCATCGGACATAGAATAAATAGGTGTAAAGTTTAGTTCCTCCATAGTTTTATCCAGTGTGTCGAAATTAGTTTTTGTAATTTGTGTAATCATATTGTTTGGAGTATTTTTATTAGGTATGCAAAGCAGAGATGAACAGTGGTCAGTAACAGTAGTATCGAAGATTAGTGAGATAGATGTTATGGAGGTGGATCTTAATAATAAATGATCGAGACAGTTATTTCCTCTGGTAGGAAAATAATGTGTAGGAAGGAATCCGTAAAAAGCAACAGTGTTGAGGTAGTCATGTGATCGTGTGTCGAGTGAGAGAGGTTTAATGTCTATATTAATATCACCAGTTATAGCTACAGTTTTTTTTTTTGGAAAAGGTGGGAAGAATATTGTTAAGAGCGGTAAGAAAATCATTAGTGTTATTATTGGACGGCGACCGGTAGATACATAGTATGGCAAAGGTCGTTCCTACTTCCACTGCTAGACCAGTGGCAGAACCGTCAAAACAAAGTTCTTTGCAGCTGACAATGAGTGTGGATTTTATATAGACCACAACACCATCACTTTGGTTTTGGTTTTTGGTCGTGTTGAACATAACATAGTTTTGTATAACGGGAAGGTTGTGATTACTTGAACATAACAACCAGCATTCTGTCAGGACTATAATATCACAATCAATTGAAACACGGTGCAGTAGGGTTTCTAGATTATTAAAGTTGCAATTAATAGATCTAATATTTTGTGTTAGGATTTTTAGATAATTATTTGGTTGCTTAATGAAGTTATTTGCCTGTTCGGGGGTGCAAATGTGTGAATCGGATATAGCTATATTGTCTATGTTATTGGTTAGATCAATTATGTCACTGAATTTTTTTTTAATGATGTTATTGTATAAGAAATATTTTCAGGGAGGATGTTTAACTTATGGCAAGCATCTCTGTGTGTTGTGCGGTGTGTATTGTGTACGTGAGTTATAGTTGTGTTTCCAGTGTTTGTGAGAGGGTATCTGTGCAGAACGAGTGAATGTGAATTAATAGCTTCATAGTTTAAATTTATGATAAGGTTGACAGATATGTATTGAGTTTTAACGGTATAGTAGGTGTATTGTGAGTGTATTTTGAAAAACGTGTAACAAAGTGTATTTTTATATCTTAAACTATTAAAATAGACAAAAACATGCATTATAGAAATCACAAGGTAATGATAACTTAAGGAAGAAAATAGTCATATAGTGTTTCTCAATTTATCTATGTCCGAGGCATGGGTTACGCGAATATGAGGCGAGCCTTCGTTTTGTTTAAGATACACAAATCCATTTGCCGTCCAACAAAAATTAAAGCCATGGCTTTTTTTGAATTGCCGTGCTAAGAAATATAGCTTCTGAGTTCTGTGTGTGAGCGTTTCCGCAATGTACAGAGGCTTATTCTGGTATTTAGCGTTCAAATGAGTGGTATTTAACTTATCCTCCTTGGCTTTGCATTTGTTAAAGTTCTTGACAGCCCTGATAACTTTGTACAGTGAATTTATAAATCTTAAACTGACTTTCATCTTTTAACTCATCCTATATCTCTATCTTTTTTTTTTTTTTGTTTCGGCGTGGAAAATCCTCAATGGATGTCCGCTGCCCTGGTGTGGGCGACGGGGTCTGTCAGACTCCTACTGACTAAAAACCACCCCGGTGTCTCTCCGATCACGTGCGCATGGAGCCGCGGGAGTCCTTGATTCTGCCGCGGCCCCACACTATCGTGCCGGCCCGGTCTGCACGGGGTAGTGAGGTGTTAAACTACCCCGTGCATCCCGTGCTCTGAGGCGCACGCCGACACACGCGCGCGGCTCCGCCTGGGGGTCCAATGAATAAGGGGGCGGGGACTTCCCCATATCCCTCACCCCTGGACCCATTCATGGGGGCTGGAAGAGGACATTATCCGCCCTTCCTCGGCGCCCGGTGCGTCTTCTGCGGCCCGAGAAGGGAGTTGAGATCTCCCTCTCCCGTTCCGCAGCCTTCTTCCGCGACATTACGTCAGGACACCACCGCGTCCCACGACTCTGCGCTACCGACCATCCTCCGCACTACTGCCGGCAGCATCAGGTCGCCTCCTACTTCGTTTTTGAGGACACGGCGCTGCTCCTCCTAAGCTACACACTCGGAGAGCGTGTGCTGCGCCGTGTCCTCCTCGCATTGGACGTTTCTATCTTAATCCAACCCCCAACACAAATAGTGCTCTGGAAACTTGCAAGGCGTTATTTTCATAGCAAAATAACTGTTAACATTACGGTTACTTACTTTTTATCTAGTCTCCAGATCAATCTTCCTTTAGTGCAACATCATTGGTCGCATTGTGGGTGTAACATTGCATCACTGCATCACCTCGCTCAACTGCCGTCTTCCTTCCTATTTATTCATTCAGTTTTTTGAGAGAACAGGCTCTTAATAAACTAACGCACTTTACCATCAACGATTGCATCACTGTTTACCATCAGACGGGATTGCGGTCAAGGACTAGTTTATAATTATAAAAAAGTATATAAGTAAGTATGTACTATATATTATAAGTACTTTTATTGCTACCTTAATAGTACATGAAGGAACTAATTAAGGAAAGAGCACAAAACAAACGAGAAATAAATTAGTACGATCAACAACAAAATTCGATTATCACGAAATTATTTGAGCATGGATTTTTAGAATCTAGGGTTCGTATTACAGAACGTCACTCAAAACTCAAGCTCTACTTAAGTCTCGTTTCAAGCCATTTGATTGGTTAAAACTAGTTTTAAGTAATGCTTAAACAGAGATCAATGCTTGAGTTTCCTTCTGGAATATGGACCTAAGAGTTAAAGAAGAATGTGAGAGAGCGAACCAGAGCGCTGTACTTTATTTAAAAATCAGTTCGGTTTCGATTTTAATAAAACGTTTCGCTCAGCACGTTAAGATTTTAAAAAGTAACTGGACTTTTGTTGCTAACTGTACAAGTTTAATTGTAAAGTCCGCCCTAGTTTATCTAACTAACCGACTTACGCCGAGAGATATATGCATTTACATATTTGCAATGTTTGTATTTTCACTTCTCACGTTCCTACCGTTAAAAGTATGCAAATCATTACGTAACTTAAACTGTTTGGTCAAAACACACATCAAAGAATCCGCTTGACAATTGCATAATACATTAGAGCTCCGGTAATCCGGCCCTGGCTAATGGGGCGCCCCCTATAATCCGACATCGTCTACTATAAACATGTATTCGCTAATTGATGAATATTTTCATGCTTCTTAAATTGAAAGTAGAAGTCATGGCCGAAATCGGTCGGAATAATCATCATCAATTTTTTACAGGAGTAAAATAATATTCCAATAGAGTCGTGATCGCCTAGTGGTTAAAACACCAGCCTCTAAAGTATGAGTGCGCAGGTTTGATTCCAGGTCAGGCAAGTACCAATGTAACTTTTCTAAAGTTGTATGAACTTTCTTAGTATATCTTGGACACCAATGACTGAAGGTGAAGGAAAACATCTTGAGGAAACCTGGACTTTGGGTCTGTAATCGTCAACCCGCATTGAGCAAGCGTGGTGATTACGCTCAATCCTTCTCTGTATGAGAGGAGACCTGTGCCCAAAAGTGAGACGATAAAAAGTTTGATGATGATGATGATGATGATGATGGTAATATTTTTCTTCTGAATAATATGCATTGAACTTAAATTAAGTTTAGTTTGTGGAAAAGGGAATCGACTCCATTGTTCTATTTTGTTACCTATGTTTTAAATATCTTGTCGCAGTGTCATTTCGGTGCCATAGAAATCTCAAAATGTAGGGAATTACAGGTACAGACGACAGTACATCAAGCTACTACATCTGTCAGATTTCTTTATTAGTTACTAGCTTTCCGTCCGCGGCTTCGCCCGCGTGGAATTCGATTATAGAGCGCTTTTTAGATTTCCCCTGGGGAATATCATTTTTTTTTAATAAAAGGTAGCCAATGTCCTTTCTCGGGGTCTAAAATTGTCTGTACCAAATTTCATCAAAATCGGTTGAGAGGTTTAAGCGGGAAAACGTAACAGACAGACAGAGTTACTTTCGCGTTTATAATATTAGTATGGATTCAACTTTATTGTTAAGATATTAAGGCTCAATATTGATTGGAAATATTTGACAGTTTCGGGTAGCTTGTCCTGCTGTCGTCCGTATTTTAGGACTGAGGCCATAGGGATACCTAATTCTTGTAATCTATAGTAATATATAAAGCTAAAGAGTTTGTATGTTTGTTTGTTTGTTTGTGCGCGCTAATCTCGGAAAATACTGGTCCGATTTGAAAAATTCTTTTTGCGTTGGATAGCCCATTAATCCAGGAAGGCTTTAGGCTGCGACCAATAGGAACGGTGCATAACCACGCGAACGAACTCACTGGCGACCGCTAGTTTTAAATAATTTGTCAGTCTGAATCCGTTTTAAATCCTATCCTCTAATTTTCCTACAAATTATTTTTAGTTTTTTTTTTTAAAAACGCTTTTTAGAGCAGCGGTAGAGTATTATCGGCCACGACTTACAAATTGTATTGTCGCTCTGAGAATAATGAGTTTCTCAGAGAGAGTTCTCTCAAAATCAGTGAAGGAAAACATCTTGAAGAAACCGGAATGTCTTAGAGTCAAAGACTTCGGAGACATGTGACATCTACCAACCCGCACTGGCCCGCGTAGGAAGGTTTTTTTTTTAAGTTTTGACATTTGTATGTCTCCGGGATGACTTCTGACGTCCTGACCGATGTCGGCGACTAGATTTTGACGTTTTAAAATCCGTCGTCGCTCCATCTAGCCTGAGGGCGTTACCACCACACTAAAATAAGAAATATTGAATCATATTATAATATCTTCCTTGTCTTCTTTTGCGTCTTAATCTGTTATCTTTGTTGTAATATCAATTACTTGTTTTATTTAGTTACTTACAGGTGTACTTGGTTGGTTCTTTATTTATTGACAGGTTTTTTATAACAGTGGTAACTAAGTTAAGTTCAGAATAACAAGCATTCATAAAAATGTCAGTCATAAAAATGTTTGCAGTATACAAATCCAAACATTTGATGACTTGATATGTCTGAATAAACCGTAAATTGAACATGTTTTGTAGGAATTATAGTTATATTTGCAATAACTCTAATTTGTTTACATGTTTGGCGTACTAATCGCAAACGTAGATTAGGTTCAATACTTTATAATGTAAACTTTGACAGCCACCGTGGCGTAGCGGTAGCGAATGCGGCTGCTGCGATCCCCGCGCAGTGCAAATATTTGTATGCATGAATATGAATATTTGCACAAGTCTGGTCGTGGCCCGGAAAGCACGTTAAGCTGTTGGTCCCGGTTGCCACACGAACATCTGGTGGCAGTCGTTACGGGTTGTTGGAGCCCACAAAAGTCCAACAATTGGTCTATGTAACTGCAATGCTTCGATGACGCCTTCCAGTTGTGGAGGTCAGACGGCAGTCGCTTCACGGAAAATATCGAAGTTTAGCCAAAATCAGTAGTTAGACTGGTAAAGCGGACCGCTGAAAAAGCTTCGGATGAGAATAAGATTAACGCTGAGATGACGAAGATGATGACGATATACTTACTAATAGGGTATTTGACTAAAAAAAATATTTTTTTCTTTTTTCACATAAACAAAAAATGAAGACGACACAGCGCGTTGAAAACCGTGTGACGTCACTGCACGCTACACTTTTAGCGGCCAGTGACGTCACCAACCACCACTCCAGATCTTTGATGCCTTTTATATTAATTGTCAATTTTTATTGATTTGATAAAACAAAATATACATGTTTAGTATTTTTTGGAAATCTGACTGACGGACTAATTAGTTTTTTTTAGTCAAATACCCTATTGCACTCCGTAGTTTCACCGGCTCATGTTTAGATCCCGTGAGAATATCGAGATAAAAGTATCTCTTATATGCTAATTTATTTTTAAACCATCTGTTTAATCTGACAAAGAGAGTTAGTTCTTTGTTATCTCATTGTCTCTTGCATAACCTTATTGATTGAATGGATGTAAAAAAAGAAAGTTTTTTGGTCATAGGTTGCCGAAGGCGAGTTTTGTAGCTATTAGTCACCCCTTATTTATCTAAAATTAATCTTTTATGACTGTTCGTGGAGGTATAAGGACAGGTTCCGTAGTATTTTCGAGATAAATGTAGCCCGTTTATTTCCAAAACAAACTTAACTTTTAGTTGAAAAAATGTTATCCCATACACTGTCAATTCATCAACTGCAAATAAAAGTTTGTAATCTATACTAATACATAAAGCTGAAGAGTTTGTTTGTTTGAACGCGCTAATCTCAGGAACAATTATTTTTATTTAAAAATTATTTTCGTGTTGAACAGCCCATTAATCCAGGAAGGATTTAGGCTATATAACATCACGTTTCGACCAATAGGAGCGGAGCATAACTAACTCCACCCGAACGAAGTCGCTGGCGGCCGCTAATCTATACTAATATATAAAGCTGAAGAGTTTGTTTATTTGTTTGTGCGCGCTAATCTCAGGAACTACTGGTCCGATTTGAAAAATTCTTTTTGCGTTGGATAGCCTATTAATCCAGGAAGGCTTTAGGCTATATAACATCCCGCTATGACCAATAGGAGCAGAACAGTAACAAAAAATGTTGCGAAAACGGGAGCTAACGCAGCCGTACATATTGCCAATAGGAGCTGAGCATGACTAATTCCACGAGAACGAAGTCGCTGGCGGCCGCTCGTTTGATATAAAAAGAAACTAAGAAAACATTCACACAGAAAATAATCCGGAAGTTGTTAATTTGTGTATAGTGTGTGTATCTACAAATTAACACCTTTCGGATTAATTTCTCTACTCATGGCTACCAAGAATTTGCTTTTTCGTCAACAGGAACTTTTTTTCATTCAAATGAATACACCTACAGTGCTTGACCGCAATCCCGCCTGATGGTAAATAGTAATGCAATCGTTGTCCTAAAGAGCACTAGTTTATTAAGAGCCAATTAACTCTAGGCTCATAAAGACACTTAAAATTAAGTAATCAGACGGGACGACCGTCATAGGCAAACTGTTCCAGCTCTTCCATGTACACGGTAAAAAAGACGAGGCTAAACGCTTCGTCCGGATCGAAGCGCTGTCAACGACGTAAGGGTGGGTACTCACTGGGCAAGCCACAATAGCGGCAGTAAGTCCACTCTTTTTAAATATTAGTAATGTCCTGTCCGATAACTAGGCTTATAGAGCTCATATTCGAAGTCGCTCCATATCACAAACTGGTATTCAGCTGCATCTTGTTAGATTAGATCCCAAAATAGTTGAGAAGATGATGACCTTCATGGGTTTAAAGGAAAATGATCGTACTTAATAGACAGAGGGTTGGTCAACGAAGTAATCCTATAAATGTTCCGTTTTTGTACGGAATCCCGAAACGAACATTTCTTATGTCTTATAAAAAGCTTATATAAGAGTTGAGGTCTATTATTTCATGTTTAACTAGCTTCTACTATTTTACTAGCCCGCGACTTCGCTTGAGTAAATTTTAATCCCACCAAAAACATTCTGTAAAATACTAGCCAAGTCTTGATGGAGTTGCTTGTTTATCTCTAAAAAGTAATGAAATCTAGACGAAGTCGTGCCAAGTCTATGGTTCTCTACTGCGATTTTTTATGATTATAGTTAATGGCAAAAAATCAAGGGGTAGACCAATTACAAGATGGAAAGACAACATTAAAGCAATAGCTGATCAAAACTGGAGAAAAACAGAAAAAAACAGCTGAAGACAGAAACAAATGGGCGTCACTGGAAGAGGCCTTTACCCATCCTGGGGTTCCAGTAGGTTAATCAAATATTATATAATAGATTTTTAAAAGATGTGATTTTTTTCTACTGGAATTAAAAAAATGGTTTATTATTATACTATTACTAGCTTTACGGCCGCGGCTTCGCCCGCGTAAATTTCGGTTATATCGCGCTTTTTAGATTTCCCTCGGGAACATCAAATTTTTCCGGGATAAAAGGTAGCCTATGTCCTTTCTCAGGGTCTAAAGATTGTGTGCTTTCCGCCCGCGTCTTCGCCCGCGTAGTGTTCGGTTATATCGCGCTTTTTAGATTTCTCTCGGGAACATCAAATTTTTCCGGGATAAAAAGTAGCCTATGTTTTTTCTCAGGGTCCAAAGATTGTCTGTGCCAAATTTCATCAAAATCGGTTGAGAGGTTTAGGCGGGAAAGCGTAACAGACAGACAGACAGACAGACAGACAGAGTTACTTTCGCATTTATAATATTAGTATGGATTATTATACTATATTTATGGCTATATTTTTATAGTTAATGTTGTGTGACTTGGCCGTTGAACATTCTTTATACATTAGAGGGTATAAGTCAATTTTGATTACACGTAGTGATTTACCTGTTGTAATATAGGCACCTATGATTTTTAAGCGAGATAAAATCCCATACTGACAAATAAACTATCTGTGTGCCAATTTTCATCCAAATCCGTTCAATATTATTTTTTTGTTAAAGAGTAACAAACACAGATTTATTTTTTTACGTTTTTAATATTACTTGAAAATAAAAAAAATATTATGAATGCTTATCTAGAATTTAATATACACCCTGCTTTTAAAGTGAAACTTTTATTATATCGTCTCAAACTTTTACGTCTGTGTGTTGCATGTCGCGTGACGGTCGGCCGCGGAGTAGGGATAAAGTCAAAGGCGCTCGTCAGAGCAGCCAAGGACAATATGACGGCGCCTATAGTTCGCAGCAGCTGACCGTAATATAAAAGTTTCACTTTTACCGTATTTTCGTAAAACCACAACATTACTTTTTTTGTTTGTTACAATCATGTTGCTGAAACATAATGTTCCCACTCCTGGGACACAGGAGGAGACCTGTGAAAATCAGTGAAAAAGAGTGGCCCGTAATTAACCATGCTGGCCTAGAGCGGGTTGGTAGATGTCACATGTCTTTAGTCAACTTTTGGCTCTAAGACCTGTCGGTTTCCTCAAGATGTTATCCTTCGCCATTTTGAGAGCAGTGGTGATGAAATAATTTACAGAAAGTAAAGCGCCTGATGGGGTTCGAACTTAAGACTACCTTACGACTTGTAAGTCGCGAACGATACCACTAGGCCACCGCTTCTCTCATTGCTGAAAGTCAAACCGAAATATTCTAAGAATATTAATAATGAATACAACTGTTGATCATCAAATACGTTTATTTATTCCTATTTCATAACATGGCTTCGTGGATAAGAGTCGTGTAAACAGGGTGGTGAGGACATTGATCCGAAAACTGTAACCCTTTTTTTTGTTTGGGATGGGACATCATCAAATGACTTCTGCCGCTCTGGGCGGAACGGAAGGGCGTGGCAGACTTTAACTGACTACAACCCACGCGTGCCTGGCCAGGGCCACGGTTTCTTTTTTAACCAACCCGCATCCCTGACCCAGGAGGCATCGGTCTTCGTGGACCCCGTCACGATATGCTGACATCTCTTTGAGGCTCGCGTGAAACACAACGCGCCGTAGACTCGGGCCTGGTCCTTACCAGGTAGCGAGCTGCCCACTGCTCACTGCTGCCCGCAGGCCCGCGCCTACTGTTACCGGGACTTCGATGTTGTCTACCGACCAGGGCGTCTCCTGCGGCGGGACTTTAGCATGACATTCTCGAATATCGTTGCCGTGGGATAAAAAATCATGTACCAACATAATTGGTATTATGTATCTATGTTCCTGCCACCTTGTTAAATGCAAGCTGAAGTTTCCAGACGAGGCCGCCACCGTGTTTAGGAAGTTTGTTTTAAAGTAGGTAGTGCACCGCCGTTGCCATTTCAGCTTGCTTCTTTGAGATATGTCAATAACTTTACAGTCGTTAGAGATATTCAAAAGACTCGTAAAGGAATACTTTTTGTCGTTGTGATCTTGCCGATCTAACTACTTTTTACCTCATTACTTTGCTTATCAAATCTAACTGCAATGCTTCGATGTCATCTTTGGGTTGTGGAGGTCAGACGGCAGTCGCTTCACGGAAAAATGTCGAAGTTTAGCCATATCAACAGTTGGACTGGTAAAGCGGACCCCAGACTCCAAAGCTGAAAAGGCTTCGGATACGACTGGGATTAACGCTGGGATGATGATGATGACTTTGCTTATCAAATATATTCCGTATGGGTATGTATGTATGTATTATAGTACATTGCTCGTAGAACCGATGGCCGATGGGGCAGTAAGGTTCTGGAGTTGCGGCCACGTACCGGAAGACGCAGCGTAAATGAGGCCCCAAGCAAGGTAAACTGATGACCTGGTGAAGGTCGCAGGAAGTCGATGGATGCGGGTAGCAAAAGACCGGTCATCGTGGAAAGCCTTGGGGGAGGCCTTTGTCCAGAAGTGGACCTCTATAAGCTGAAGAAGAAGATAATATTTGCATCAACGATGCTAGCAGAAAGTCTCGGTCCATTTTAAAGGTTCTTGGAAGAACTTACATTAGCAATAAGTATTTGTATTGTATATGTGTATATACTGTAGTGTTGATGATTGAACTATATATGGAGCTACCTACCTATGATGTATGTGCTACGGTGCACCTGTTTGGGCCGATAGGGCCAGCATAGGGGCGGCGCGACGTAAACTGCTTCAAAGCCAACGTTTGGCATTGATATTTTTATGCAAGGCGTATAGAACAGTCAGTACTGAAGCCTTACCCGTTCTGGCAGGTGTACTTCCAGTCGATCTTGAAGTACAGCGACGTGCTTCAATGTACTACTCCGCGAGGGGGGAGGCCATGGACACTAACTTTGTTACACAACGCGACCTCAATAGAATTTCTAGATTATTTAAACCTCAGACTGACGTCTGGGAGGACCTCTTATCCGAATGGCAAAGTAGGTGGGATAATTCCATCAAGGGCCGGCACCTCCATCTGTTCTTTCCATCCGTTGGCGATCGGCTGGCTAAGACATGGCTGGAGGTTGACCACTGCGTTGCCCAATTTCTCACAGGTCATGGCAACTTTAAAAGTAAACTGTATTCTTTTAAACTTGTTCCTTCGCCTTTGTGTCAGTGTTCTACATCGAACTGTGAATTTGAACAGTCCGCACATCACATCTTGTGGGAATGTATTCTTTGGCAGAATGAACGCAATATTATGTTGGATAGTGTACAAGTTACATCCGGAGTTGTTTATTATACGGACCTTGTTGAAACTAGAACTAATTTCCGTGCGTTCAGGCGCTTTTGCCATACCTATTATTGGAATCAATTGTAACAGCAAATACCTACTTAGGACCCATTAACTTGATCAAATGTTATTCCGTGGTGCTTGGCAATCTGGGCTTCTCCCAGTTGCAATAATGTCCCTTTGTGCCGATTGGCCTAGTTCTGTTCTGTCTCCTGCTTATTATGGAGGGAAGTGGAAAAAATATCTTTTTTCTTACTCCTCCGCTATTCTTTTCTGATTAATTTCGTTGCGGGACCCAAGACAGTTGAAACGTTTCTCCGGGACTCGTCGAGCTTCATTGCTCGGCGTTTTTCTGGCGGTCTCCACTGTTGATTCTGGCTTTCAGGAGTTGCAGTGGGTTGGGAACAGTGTGGCGGGTTTTGTCCCAAAAAAAAAAATACTGTAGTGTTGAATGTATTTTTTAGTTAAATGTTTGTTTTGGTGTACAATAAAGTATTCAACATTCTTTTTTGTTTATGCCAAATCCGATAAACGTGTCCAGAATTTTTAACTAAAGAATCTATGTACAAAATTTCAAAAAATATTAAAAACCACAAAGTTATGAGCTTGTTATCCTAATTGGCTGCCCCAACATAAATATGGTCAACGTTCCGCTCGGGCGGGCTAGCAGTGCGTTGACCTCTGGCGTCAGCTGTTGCATGTACTGTGATCTATCGTAAGCTGCGTGTCATGTTCGGTAACCACACTGCAGCAATTTCTAAATGTATTTGGGAAAAAATATAACATGGTCTGAAAATGATTGAAATCGATTCAGTTGTTTATTCTAAACTATAGTTTATATTCAAGTTTCGTATAAAGAAAAAATAAAGTTGTATATCTATATATAAACTAGCTTTACGCCCGCGGCTACGCTCGCGTGGAGTTCGGTTATATTGCGTTTCCAAGAGAACTCTTCAAAAGTCCGGAATCAAAACTATAGAATAGAATACTCTTTATTATGTACACCATATAGATTACAAAAACATAAATATAAAATTTTTACAAAGGGTGACACAATGGGCGGTCTTATCGGTAAGAGCGATCTTTTACAGACAATCTTTGGATGGAATAGTAAGGGGAAGGAGAGAGAAATAATGTAGGTAGTCTACAGTGTACTATTTACAATTTTACATAGTTTATATAATAAATATACACGTTAAGTGTATTTAACTATCCTATGTTATTTCTCAAGGTCAACTCTATCTTTGTACCAAATTTCAATAAAATCAGTTCAGGCGTTTAGACGTGAAAACGTAACGGACAGACAGACAGAGTTACTTTCGCATTTATAATATTAGTCGGGATAACTTTAGTTTTCAGCTGGATCATTTCGGTCCGGAATCAATCAAAAGGTCACTGAGTGACCTTGAGTTTATGGAGCGTTGTGCCCGTTTGATGGCAAGAGACTTTCTCCCTAAAACGGCCCTCTTATAACTTTATGAGCATATGGGGCGACTCTTTGGGTAATAACAAAATCATGTGTTGGGGTTGAGTTACCATACAGCGCACTTCAGAACCGCCATAAAGTTTGACGTGATAACTATTATTATTATTAGAGATCGCTTGAATACCTAAACTTCATTTGACAAGAGAATAACATGGATATGCCTTTCGGTACACATAATTATATGACCGGCGTTACAGGTTTTGTTTATAAATGTTTCTAAAAATACCACCAGTTGGCATATAATAAGGTATTTCGTCATTTTTAAAAGAAAAAATTCAAATATTTGACACAGTTTTTAGTTTAAAGACGTGTCTATATTATTCTTTCGTCGTCATTCTGTTTAAGTTTAGACATATAACTATATATACTAAATGCCTTATACCTTAATTATAACTACTGTATGAGATGAGACCTGTGCCCAGCAGTGGGACGATATAATAGGTTGATGATGAGTATACCTAAATGAGAATTAAACCTAGCTGGTGAAATCAGGGGGTGTATAGGTATGCCTCTGCCTTACCCTCTGAGGCAGAAGGTATCCTATTGCAATCTTAAGTATGTATGTCACTATATCTGTCATCAAAGTTTGTCTGTAAAACATGTCTCTTAGCGATAAGACCGCCCATTTTGTCACCCTTTGTAAAATCTTTATATTTTATATATATTATTGTTGACGCTTCCTGGAAGAGTCGCTGCATTCTCCTATCAACCCCAGGGTCTCAAAGCAGGGAAACAAACATGCAAAGCACTAACCTGGATCCAGTTGGACAGGACAGAGAGGAATCACCAACGGCGGGGCAGACGCCGGCCGGTCAGTTATCTTCTTGACGTGGACTTGATGCTGTTTGCTCACTGCCTACACTCGTCAAGCACAGACACATCACCAATATGGACACTGAGGGTTCATTTGGCCAGCGAAGCTCTTAGGAAGTCAGATATTCGATATTATTTAGAGTACACGCGGTGTCGGATGAGCTGAGATCGCCATCTTGTTTTGTACTAGTTCTTTTTCTTCCGTTCGCCCGAATGGAAAAGGCGAAGGCATAGCACGCCATACAGCCAAGTTTATTTTTATCGTCGTTGACGCAACAAGGATGGACAATGGAAATGCATGGACAAGTCATTAGGATAGTTAATGCTCACACATTTCCCCCCACCTGAAATCCACAAGGGTTTCAAGAAGAATGCGAAAAATTAAGAGTGAAATCAGCAATAGCCGGACTATGAGCTACTGCCGAAAAAATGCATAAAATTCTAGTTAATAAGTGTAAATAATTGGTGGTTTATTTTAAATAACCCAAAGACAGTGTGTACTTATACTCTAGTTAGGTATATAAAAGGAGAATAAACTAATTATTTGGTAAGGGACAAACCTTTACCACCGGCCTACGAAACGTCTTTCCGTTAGCAGTCCGGAGAGTAAATAAATATATAATATTTCCAAAATAAGATTCTTTTTTTATCCAGTGTATTTATTAAAAAAAATAGGAGTCTCATTGTAGACTTTTTTTTAGTGTAGTATCTATGATCTATATATTTGCTATAAGATTCTATGTCTTCGCTAAATAATAAACAAGTATTATAAAGGAAGCCTAAACGAGTGTTACAACGCAGCGTTTCTCCGCTCGTGTGTAAATCCCTTAAAAATCGAGTCTGCCTATTATTTTTTTTTAATAAATGTTGTTATTTTTAATAAAAAAGAGAAACAATGAAGTGTGTAATGCATTACATATTATGAATCATTAAAAATAAATGCATGTTTGTAGTTGGGTTTTGACTAGTTTCGTTATGATTATGACTAAATACAGTAATGCATATTTTTTAGGTTACATAAAGATTTTTACGGAAATATCTACCTAAAATCTACATAGTGTAGGTTATGGTTTTAAGCCCCAGCAGAAGGCGTGTTAACAAGGTCAATAACAAGTACAGACGACAGCACGTTAAGCCACTACGATCTGTCAGATTTCTTTATTAGATTTCAACCTTATTGCTAAGGCATTAAGGCTCAAGACTGATTGGGAATATTTGAGAGTTTAGGACAGGGGTGGCCAACTTGAGTAGACTTAAGATGTACTGTTTACCAAAGAAACCTTGTGCGATCTACCAAACACACGTACTACTTGAAATCAGAAATCAACAGCGTAGTTTTAAGATCGACTGGACTAGCAGTCGCGATCGACTGGACTAGCAGTCGCGATCGACTGGACTAGCAGTCGCGATCGACTGGACTAGCAGTCGCGATCGACTGGACTAGCAGTCGCGATCGACTGGACTAGCAGTCGCGATCGACTGGACTAGCAGTCGCGATCGACTGGACTAGCAGTCGCGATCGACTGGACTAGCAGTCGCGATCGACTGGACTAGCAGTCGCGATCGACTGGACTAGCAGTCGCGATCGACTGGACTAGCAGTCGCGATCGACTGGACTAGCAGTCGCGATCGACTGGACTAGCAGTCGCGATCGACTGGACTAGCAGTCGCGATCGATTTCCCTATTAACAAACTGGTCATGGTTACATTGATTATTATTTTATTACTGATAGATCTCGTACTTATAACATGACATAAAACATTAAGTAAATAATTATCTTCCGTCATAAAACTTTTATGAATTTAATTCAATAATTGTATAATAATAATTGTTAAATAATTTTGTACTATTATCACAATTTCAGAATATATAATAAATAAAATGTTATTATCCTCTTAAAATATGCTTTGGTTTTAAAATATTATTTCTCAATAAGTTAAAATTGACCTATTTTGACTAGCAAGTCTTTTTTTCCAATTTAGAAAACGATTAAACGCTTGTTTATATGATTTTCCTAAGGCTGGAGCATCATCTTTAAGCATAATTGGGACAACATAACGCCCATCGGAGGTGCGATGCGTGCCTTCTTTATATTTTTGTTCGCATTTTTCATCCTCGGGGCCGGAAATTTTACATTTCGGCGGCTCCTTGGACTCCCGAAACCGTTGAACGATCCCGTCGAGCGCACTAGAAGGCGCGACGAGGAGCGTAACGGGTGTAGCCGGAGTTTTAGCTACCACGTTTTGAAGAAACTGACCACTTATCACCCAGCCGAATACACTAGAGAGTGCGCATGGAAAGCCCGGGCCTGGACTGAAACGTGAGCCAGTATATATCTGGTCAAAACAGTCTACTCCTAACAACAGATCGATCGGACCGGATTTATCAAAGTCCTGGTCGGCGAGATCTAGATGTGTAAACTTATCCTTGACGATTGTCGGCAACGACACTGAAGGAATCAGGGGTGTGATTTTAGGTAGAACCACTAATGGAATATCAAACTGAGGAGTGTCACTCAATCGAGGTCTTATTGAACCGAAGGTGTGACCTTTAATGCTACACCCATAATTTTGACCGATGCCACTTACATTTAATTTACATTTCTTGATATGTAAACCTAATTGTCGCGCACAGCTACTTGTAATAAATGAATCCATCGAGCCACTGTCAATAATTGTGCGGACATACTGCCACGAACCATCCGATCGCTTCACACGAACTACTGCTGTACCAAGGATTTTTTTGCTAATAGGTTGATTTGAAATGTTTGACTGGGTAGCACTAGTTAGAGTAGTGTTCATATCGGGATGCTGGGATGAATCCAGTTCACTAGTATGAGACAGTAAACCCTTATGCTCTTCATGTAACAAAGTATTATGCTTTGCATTACAAATGAAACATATTGACTTAGATTTACAATCGGTAACAGTGTGACCCGGCCTTAAGCAGTTTTGACATAATTTTAAATCTTTAACTAATTGTTGTCGCTGTGTCATATTCATAGAATGCAATTTACTACAACGGTAGATTGAATGATTTTCATTACAACACACACAAACAAACTGCCTAACTTTATTATTATTGTTGGAAGAAATTAGAGATGAATTTGGTTGACGCGATAAATAATCTTTATTTGTATTAGGCCGATTTTGTTTACTTGTAGAATTTGATGATGGAATATTAACTGGTTGGCTAACTTCCAATACTTTTATGTAATTTTGTAAGTAAGTAATGAAGTTATTAAATTTCGGAATTTCTTCAGTGTTTTGTAATTCAAACCTTTTTTTTGTTTCTGTACCTAAAGGCCTAGACGCAATGTAGAATAAAATAAATTCGCATAAATCATCAATACACAAACCGCGCAAGGCACTAACGCATTCATAAAGTGTGTTAGATAACTCAGATAAGTTAGACAGAGATGGTTTTTGTATGGGATTAATTTTAATTAATTTTTCTAAATAAGCTGTTGCAAGAATACGCTTGTTGTCATATCTGTCCAGTAAAGTTGCAAAAACCACTGAATAATTTGCCGATGTCACTGGCACGCCCTTCGCTAATGTCAGTGCATAGCCAGATAAACATGACAGCAAATAGTGAAATTTCTCAGTGTCAGATAATGAACTATTATTATGAACAAGTGCTGTATAACTATCTTTAAATGTTTGCCACTTTTCTATATTACCATCAAACTTTGGGAGTTCTAGCTTCGGTAACTTCACTTGCGAACGCACGTGACCTTGACCTAATTCCGGGCGACAGTCGCTACCTGCGCTCGCATCGAGAGAATCCGCAAACTCGATAACACAGTAATACAATTCATCGAATGACAGTAACACTTTATGATCGATAACAAACGAAGGTTTAAGCTTTAATTGCAACTGGTTAACATCCTCGTTGCATTCCAAAAATCTATTCCGAATCTCATCAATCTTTTTGTACCTAGCTCGAAAAGCTGCAAATTTAGTTTTAGTTTCTTTAACTGTATTGGCTAAATCGTAAAGTATCTGCATACTTGTAAACTCATATTCCCGCCTTTTAATAGCGGTTATTAATTCCACTTCGCTCATAGTTAACTCAAAAAGATAAAAGTTATAAAAGTAGGTAAAACGGAAAGAACGTAAGCCGGTAGGTCGGCAGTAATGCACGCGCGAACCTATTAATGAAATACAAGCACACACGTCAAATCAAATCAAATCAAATCATTTATTTCAAATAAACCAGTTACAGGCACTTTTGAATTGTCAGAAGGTCGGTCAGTCAATAAGATGAAGCTAGTCGCCCATTCCAAAGAGTAGGTACCTATGGAGAAGAACGGGCAAGAAACTCCATGGACACTCTTTTAAATTTTTAAGCTATTGTTACAAATATTTGATTACATCATTCATGTTGAAATCAACCGCGTGAGAACGATGCAGAAATATATTGTACGCTGAGAGCGTCCATTATGGAAAACATACAAAAATCAATTCAGAAATTAAAATACGCCGTGGCAGCTAAGAGATGACCAGTCCCCTCCGACGGCGTCCGTTCACGAACATGACGTATGGATCAGCATCATTCAGCTCAACCATATCGAAGGGAACCCAATGACCCAAAACACACGCCACCATCAGCGAGACATTTGAGTGAGCATGACATACTCTCAACAGCCAGAGCACAATTAAGTCAATAAAAAAGACTAACCCAACAAATAAATGCCTTACAGCACATTCATACATTGTGCTCACACGTTTGCCATGCAATTATACAATACTAAGAAATTGAATCTACACAATGCTAAGATAGTTTTGTCCAAGGTTCAGCAGCTCCAACAGTGTTCCCGAATCTGTGGAAAGTTTAACTCCTGTGCAGCTGCAGCTGCACAAGTGCCGAACACCTCTGTCAGCGATACAATTCCGTAACGTACAATATGCTTGGCTACATAGTGTGTAATACAGGCTTTGACTAAATAACATAAACAATTACATATTAAAACTACAAGAGGAAAAATCAAAGAACAGTCATTGTATAGAAATCGGACGCAGCTCAAGCCCAAGCCTTTTTGTCCTCAATATAATCCTTCACACTATAAAATGCTTTCTGACACAACTTACGTTTAATGAAAGATTTGAATTTATTCAGGCTCAGATCTTGAACCACCTCTGGAAGTCCATTGTAAAAATGTATACATTGGCATCTGAAAGAGCCACCTATTTTCTTGAGCCTTGTTGTAGGTACAATAAATTTGTGCCTGTTCCTAGTATTTATATCATGGACATCACTGTATTTTTTAAACAATTTTATATTTTTATGAGCATACAAAAGATTTTCATAAATATATTGAGACGGCACGGTCAGTACATTAATCTCTTTAAATTTTTCTCTGAGAGAGTGTCTCGGACTTAATTTAAAATTGCACGAACAGCTCGTTTTTTTCAAGGCTATTTGTTAGAATATAAGTTTTGAATGTACGATTGAATAGTCAACCGGTCTCAAATAAGAAACAATAACTAGGTATCATGGAATGACCTAGGTTTTATTTAGACACTTAGAACTTGAAAGGCAAATTGAAATTGCCTTAAGTAGGTAAGTATACGAATAAATTAGAATTGGGATTACGTATTTAACGTAATAACGAGAATGGAAGGATTTAATTTCCGATAGTAGGTATTTTTGAAATAATTACGCGAGGAAGATCCTCACAGGAGGCACCATAATTAATGTTGACGCTTCCTGGAAGAGTCGCTGCATTCTCCTATCAACCCCAGGGTCTCAAAGCAGGGAAACAAACATGCAAAGCACTAACCTGGATCCAGTTGGACAGGACAGAGAGGAATCACCAACGGCGGGGCAGACGCCGGCCGGTCAGTTATCTTCTTGACGTGGACTTGATGCTGTTTGCTCACTGCCTACACTCGTCAAGCACAGACACATCACCAATATGGACACTGAGGGTTCATTTGGCCAGCGAAGCTCTTAGGAAGTCAGATATTCGATATTATTTAGAGTACACGCGGTGTCGGATGAGCTGAGATCGCCATCTTGTTTTGTACTAGTTCTTTTTCTTCCGTTCGCCCGAATGGAAAAGGCGAAGGCATAGCACGCCATACAGCCAAGTTTATTTTTATCGTCGTTGACGCAACAAGGATGGACAATGGAAATGCATGGACAAGTCATTAGGATAGTTAATGCTCACACAATTATATTTTTTGTAAAATTTATGGTGTATATAATAAAGAGTATTTTATTATATTCTATATATCTACATTCAAAGTAATAGTGTCTATAATTCAAATTTTATTTATAATTAAAATTAACGTTATTTAAAACCAGTTAAATAAATAACGAGTTTACTTCAATAGTAGTCAAGTTGATTTAATAATAATAATAGAAACTTTATTGTTCAGAAAAACATTTCAATACCAGCTCTTTAGAAAAAGTTATAAAAATGTTTGAAGTTATATTATAAACTAATCTTTATTGTGTAGGAATTAACGTTGTTTTTCCATAAATTCATGTTTGTGCACATTTTTTTACTAATTTGTTTCAATATTATTTATTTATTTATGTACTGCAATAGTTTGCATGCAGCGGGCTATTTTTTTGATTATAAAGTAGTGCTTGACCGCAATCCTGCCTGATGGTAAGCAGTGATGCAGTCGTTGATGGTAAAGTGCACTAGTTTATTTACTCAAAAGAACTGAGTGAAGAAAGACGGCAGTAGAGCGTGGTAATGCAGTTTTAAACCCAATAATTCAAACAACGATGCTGCGTTAGAGGAAGATTGATCTCGAGAACCTCCACGATAAAACTCCCGACACAACAACTCAACGTACATCGCAACACAACTGCTCAGACCCGTCCTCCATACGGCTTCACCAGACATCATGGCGGAATACGACCAATCGCTTGGTGGCAAGACTTTGTCTTTTGGGTGGTAACTTTTGCCGGCAGCCGATGTTATGGCCTACCACCGAGCGGGTCCCCCTCCCGTTCGTATATAATTTAAGTGTCTTCAAGGTTACATTGAATAGGTTCGTAATAAGGTAGTGTGCTTTATCATCAATCACTGATTACCATCAGGCGGGACAACACTATTTTATATAAAACTAGCTGTTGCCCGCGACCTCGTCCGCATGGAATTCGGTTATATCACGCTTTTTAGATTTCCTTCGGGAATATCAATTTTTTTTTTCAATAAAAGGTAGCCTATATCCTTTCTCGGGGTTTAAAAATTGTCTGTGCCAATTTTCATCAAAATCGATTTAGAGGTTTAAGCGGAAAGCGTAACAGACAGACAGACAGACAGAGTTACTTTCGAATTTATAATATTAGTATGGATGGATAATATAATCCATACTAATATTATAAATGCGAAAGTAACTCTGTCTGTCTGTCTGTCTGTCTGTCTGTCCGTCTGTCTGTCTGTCTGTCTGTCTGTCGGTCTGTCTGTCTGTCTGTTACGCTTTCCCGCTTAAACCTCTTAACCGATTTAGATAAAATTTGGCACAGACAGTCTTTAGACCCTGAGAAAGAACATAGGCTACCTTTTATCCCGGAAAAATTGGATGTTCCCGAGGGAAATCTAAAAAGCGCGATATAACCGAACTCCACGCGGGCGAAGCCGCGGGCGGAAAGCTAGTAAAACATATTTTTAACGTTTCTTGACCAACATTGCACTCTCTGAGCATCTCTGCGAATAATTTAGCTATTTTTACCTGCAAGCCGATTTCAAGTTAGTTCACAATAACCCTTGTTAATTGGACGTGGCCCCACTGGATACAAGTTATGGTGTTGCAATAATGAGAGTTGAAAGCAAGTGGCATTCCGTCGCCTTTCACCGCTTGTTATAAGAGCCTCTTGTGCGATCGCCAGTACTTGTTTTGCTATCCGACGTCTTGTTCAGTATGATGCCTTGGTATTTTTGATGTCAATTAGTTTTTTGAAGGTGGTTTTCAATTGTTGCATTTTTATTTGGATTCTTCGCGTTTCCCTAATTTATGAATATAAAAATGCTTATTATTATCTTTTGAATTTATATATAAAACTTTTCATTGGTAACTGATTCACCGTGCCTTTTTTGACTTAAAATATGAAACATATGAAAACGAACACGAATCAACGGAATTAGAAGTTTTATCCTCACTTTTTGGTAATGAAATATTTTAAGTAAAAGATACGACTGAAGATGGATTTCATTTTTTTTAAGCGATTCAATTACCTACTTTTTCTGCTTTGGCACCTGAGCCAATGGCGCCGATTCTGTTAACTACTGTTACTGAAAACTAATTTTAAGTTAAGTGTATCTTTTTCCTTCTATACAAAATTCATTAAGAAAAGGACAGAAGATAAAATGTCAGACCTGTCAAATTAGTGCGCTCCTGACGTAAACTGGCGTATTTTAGTCGCCATGTTTATAATCGCTTCTAAATTGTATACAGAGTATTTTAACTTGACAGGAAAAAAGAGGAGAAAAGGATGCACATACTTAAAGTTATCTTAGTTTGCGAACAACAGAATCAGCGCCAATGTCGATTATTCTGCCAGTGTCAATTCAAGCCAATGATATAATATTAACAGATATGATATGTTCTAACAAACTAACCAAAATAAATGTGCCGTTCGGAGCAGCAGCACACACATGCAAATTTGTTATTCTGCGTACATTTCACACGTTGATAGAGTGTGAGTGAGATGGGGCGCAATCTAAAGCATAGAGAAGAAAAAAATGGCTAGTGTTTGTCATTTGCGCTGTTAGTGTTTGTCGTTTGTTTTTACGAGTGTATCGAGAGTGACTAAAGCGAGATACTGGACTTACCTTCTTTTGTACCCTTCATTTTCAGTGCGCTAGTGACATATCTACGTTAGTCTAATATTATATCAATGATTCAATCTATTATTATTTGCAGCATAATGAACCTAGTAATACTGTCATTTCACTGTCGACTCTGGCAACATTTACACAGTGAATAGTCATTTTAAATCGTTTGCCAAAGTATCACTAGACTGGCAAGCGGCCATCATGCTTTACAGTTACACGATACCGCTTAATGTGCTGTATGTCCTTTAGGTTTGATTTTGGTCTGATTTTGAGCTGAGTAATCATTATCATCATCATTTCAGCCAAAAGTCGTCCACTGCTGGACATAGGCCTCCCGCTAGGATCTCCACGACGGCCGGTCCTGCGCCTCCCGCATCCAGCGGTTTCCCGCGACCTAGCTGAGTAATAATAATAATAATAAATTGTAAAATACTTTAAAATAATTGGTAATAATAATATTGTTTACCGAGGAAACCTCAGTTTAAATTCAAAATTCATACTATAACATACATACATAATTTATGTATACTGTTTTCCAATTCAATGACAATTGATATTTAGACAACTTTATTGGGTTGTTTACGTTATTAAACAGACACATTTTTCGATCACTTGGAGCAATCCTTACTAATATTATATTATTTTATAATATTTACTAATATTATTTCTCGGTGGTAGGCCACAACATCGGCCGCCGGCATAAGTTACCACCCACCAGACAAAGTCATGCCGCCAAGCGATTCGTCGTGTTCCGGCATGATGTCTGGTGAAGCCGTATGGAGGACGGGTTGAGCAGTTGTGTTACGATGTACGTGCCGGGTACGATGCGCGAAATGTTGTTGTGTCTGGAGTTTGGTTATGGAGGGCCTCCAGATCAATCTCCCTCTGGCGCAGCATCGTTGGTCGTGTTGTTGGGTTTAACATTGCTACACCGCGCTCAACTGCCGTCTTCCTTCCTATTTACTCAGTTCCTTTGAGTGAGTAGGTTTAATAAACTGGCGTGCCTTACCATCAACGATTACATCACTACTTACCATCAGGCAGGATTACAGTCGAGCGCTAATTTGTAATTTATAAAAAAAAAAAAAAACGGAAAGTGAGTTTGTTTGTTTGTTTGTTCCGCTTTCACGCTGTAACTATTGACCCGATGTGAAAGCTAGAAGTCTGGATTAAATAATAGGGTACTTTTTATCGCGGAAAACATTAATGTTCCCGAGGGAAACCAAAAATATTGTTAGCTTCATACCAGTTCGGTGATAGATGGCGCTGTGTGTCGGTGAAAGCACGTTGAGCCGTTGGTCATAACTGTTATTTTTAGATCTTTGACTATCATTACGGGTCGTCGTCTTCCAGTCTTACCAAGGGGTATCGTATTACCCAGCCACTAGGTTGTGGAAGTCAGTTAAGCATTCGCTCTGTGTAAAATACTGGTTATCAGTTAAATCCGGTTAGATTGAAGCCGTTCCCAAGATATGAAGTCTGGAAAAGGCTAGACAAATGATGGAGCAATTATTATCAATATACCTACGTAGGTATACGGACGAAACCGTAGGGAACGGCTTGTGTTTCATATAAACGAAAATATTGTCAGGTCAACTACGTAAACAACGGATTTAATGTTGTTGAGCTGTCTTATTTTTTTTGTAAATAATTATAAACTAGCGCTTGACTGCAATCCCTCCTGATGGTAAGCAGTGATGCAATCTTTGATGGTAAAGCGCGATAGTTTATTAAGCCCAATCACTTAAAAAAACTAAGTGAATAGGAAGGAAGACGGCAGTCGAGCGAGGTGGTGCAACGTTAAACCCAACAACACGACCAATGATGCTGCGCCAGAGGGAGATAGATGTGGAGACCCCACATCCCCACTTGTGGAATTAACACCATTTCTGCTGTTAGTGTATTACGTAATTATCAACTATAATATACGGAAGACAGGTCTAGGCAGTTGTATTGCAATGTGTGCCGGGTACGATGCGCCAAATGTTATTGTATCGGGACTTTGGTCGTGGAGAGTCTCCAGATCAATCTCCTTCTGGCGCAGCATCGTTGGTCGTATTGTCGGGTTTAACATTGCATCGCCTCACTCAACTGCCGTCTTTCTTCCTATTCACTCAGGTTTTTTGAGTGAATAGGCTCTTAATAAAAACTAGCCCGCTTTACTTTCGACGATAGCATCACTGGTTACCAACAGGCGGGATTGCGCTCAAGCACTAGTCTATAATTACCAAAAAATATACAACGTGTAACATAAAGGGTATATACATAACAAAGGCATGGCATCTTTATATGATATCAAACGATATTGGAAGGGTTTTTTAATCCTATCTCTTTATGTTAGGAAGTTATGAGGAAAAACATCGCCTGTGATAGGCTACTATCATACTAGTCGCACAGAGATATTGAAGACATTTATCGGATTTTGGCAAGTAACGTGACGGATAACGAGTAGTTATTAACGTATGTAATGTGCTGCCACGTTTGTTATGATTTGATTTTAAGAAATACATGAAACCGAAAATTTGTTACCAATTTTTTGAGCATTTTATTTTGAGTTAAAACCCTTCCGATATCGTTTGATATCATCTAAAGATGCCATGCCCTTGGTATGTATATACCCTTTTTGTTACACGTTGTATATCTTATTAATCTTAAAGAGCTGCCGATGGATACCATGAGAGGTTTGGTGAAGCGAGCTGAGAGTGAGTTGTCATCAGAGATAATGCCTCACATTAGTTGGAATGACAATTTCCTAAGTACATCTTTTCTCATGGTGAGATGGCTGGAATCGCACTACAGACTCGAAGCGATACCTTTTTGTAGGCTGTGGCTTGGATCCATTTTTTTCTTTTAACACTTAATCAGAAGGTAAACATTAGTGAACATTTCACTTATAAACTTGTTAGATAATCAAAGCAACACATCATTAAATGAATGCCGGTCTGGCTTGCACACGAATGGTTTCGTACAGCAAGGAAAAAAATTATGAGAAATCATAATTATTTTGTCTTGTATGGCAGACGCTTTAAGAAAAGGACAGAGAATAACATATTAGTTTTGTCATGTCAGAGTAATACACTTCATTGACAATTTAGACGCGGTAAAAAACATGGCTACTAAAAATACGTCGATTTACGTCAGACGCGGACTAATTTCTTCTTCTTCTTCTCAGCCTATAGAGGTCCACAGCTGGACAAAGGCCTCCTCCAAGGCTTTTATTCCATTGGGGGGCATTGCCATAATCCCCACATTAGCAGGCGGCTTGGGTATCGCAGTAATTTGTTATTCCACAGGAGAAGCGCTGCTGCCCGCTTCCCTGGCGAGATTGCCCTTAGTCGCCTCTTACGACAACCACGGGAGGATATGGGATTAATTTGATAGGACTAAACTGAAAGTTATCTTCTGTCCTTTTCTTAATCAAATATAAAAAATAAGATTCACTGAACTAAATTAACTTTAGTTTTTGAACAGGGCCACTCTCAATTTTATCAAATTTTATTACTTTTATTATCTTGTGAGCTATAGAAATGCACACTCAGTGAAAATTTCAACTGTCTACCTATTTTTTTCGCCTATATTGGGGTGGCTATCTGTCAAATGGCAAAAGTTTAATTTGATGTTCTGTCTCAGGCAAGTGAAGGAACACGGATGGGTTTTAGTGAGTAAAAATCTGACAAGCACTTCCGCTCCGCCCAGAGCGGGAGAGGTTATTTGATGAATTCTCATTCACAAAAAAAAATGTTATGTCTCTCGGAATGTTAACAGATTTGTATGCCTCCTGTTATCCAGAAGCAGGGTTTGAAAACTGAACAGACAGCTGTGCTGCTGAGGAGTTTGTTGTGTCACTTCTTTGTCCAGCGAAAACACTAGGATGTGATGAAGGGCGGGCGTTTTGGGCACTTTATTGTGTAATTTTGACGTTCAGAAAATGCTGATACGCAGCCCAATTAATTCGGCTGTACCGTTTCATAACCTAGTAAGATACACTTTTTACAAAAAAAAAAAAATTGCATAATCTTACTACACTAGTGAATCTCCACTGGATATATTTTTTAAAACATTGCCCCACACTAGGAACTACTCCTGTATCGTGGGTGCGTTTACAAACATTTGATCTCACATGCTGTCCGTGACATAGCAGACAAACTGCAGGAGGGTCACCTACATTGATACGGTCATGTCTTACGAAAACGACCATGCCATGACCATGTGTTACGTGGGTAACAATGTCTTGCCATGGCACCTCCACCATGCCAGAACAAGCGGAGTAGACCAAAGAAATGCTGGCATGACGTTGTAAGAGATGACATGCGTGCCAACTATCTCACAAAACAGGATGCCAAAGATCGCGCGAAATGGAGGAGAACGCGAAAACCGCGGATGCAACCGGGACTAAACGCTGAGATGATGGTGTTGACACAAATAGCCAGACCCGGAACAACTACCTGTAGGCCATGCAATTTTTTGTTCCGTGTGGGAATCGAACCCGCAACACGCAGCGCTGCAGTCGATGGCTCAGCCACTGCACCAATCTCGTCATCATATTAAAACAACAACGTTGAAAACTGGAAAATGTACTAGGTTTACATAGATGCACTGATTATCTGCTTTTAAGTACAGCAATACCCACTTCCTTGTAAGCAGTTAAGAACCTGCTAAGTCTCTGGACTTGGACAACCAGATCAAACATGAGTAGTTTTCAAAAAGGCTGACTTATATTGCGTTTATAATATTGACTGCCGGCAGAAGTTACCATCCACCAGACAAAGTCTTGCCGCCAAGCGATTCGTCGTGTTCCGGCATGATGTATGGTGAAGTCGTACGGAGGACGGGTCTGAGCAGTTGTGTTGCAATGTGTGCCGGGTTCGATGCGCTAAATGTTGTTGTGTCTGGAGTTTGGTCTTGGAGCATCTCCAGATCAATCTCCTTCTGGTGCAGCATCGTTGGTCGTGTTGTTGGGTTTAAAATTGCATCACCTCGCTTAACTGCCGTCTTCCTTCCTATTTTCTCAGTTTTTTTAGTGAATAGGCTTAATAAACTAGCGTGCTTTACCATTAACGATTGCATCTCTGCTTACTATCAAACGGGATTGCGGTCAAGCGCTAGTTGATATGTACTAAAAAACAATTTAAAAAAAAATTGTTTTAGATGCTTACTAGGTTTTGATATGTGGCAGCTGAATTTGAACAAATCACTTTTGATTTTAATTTTGATTACGGTTTACGAAATAAAGTCCTCAGACAGACAGACAATGGACGGATCGGTAGCGGAGGTTTAGTAATAAGGAACCGTTGGCTCCCTTTTGAGTACGGAACCCCAAAAAGTAAACGTGTAGGTATTCTAAGTTAAAACGCAAGCAGATACGTAGGTAATTGCAAAATTTTATAATGGCTTCGTAACAGTGTGTTAATTATAACCTACTAGCTTACCGCCCGCGGCTTCGCCCGCGTGGAGTTCGGTTATATCGCGCTTTTTAGATCTCCCTCGGGAATATCAATTTTTTCCGGGATAAAAGGTAGGCTATGTTCTTTCTCGGGGTCTAAAGATTGTCTGTGCCAAATTTCAGCAAAATTGGTTGAGAGGTTTAAGCGGGAAAGCGTAACAGACAGACAGACAGACAGACAGAGTTACTTTCGCATTTATAATATTAGTATGGATGGATGTTCATATGAATGTGGGTTGAAATTTTATGCCATTGATAATAAGGTTGATATTTCAGTGGGCTATCTCCAATTCATATGCAATTTATTTTTTAATGTATTCTTCTTCTTCTTCAGCCTATATAGGCGCACTGCTGGAAAAACGCCTTCCCAAAGGCTTTCCACGATGACCGTTCTTGTGCTGCCTGCATCCATCGACTACCCGCGACTTTCACCAGGTCATCGGCCCACCTTGTTGGAGGCCTCCCTAAGTCCCTACGATGCGTCATTTGCCACTCCAGAACCTTACTGCCCCATCGGCCATCGGTTCTACGAGCAATGTGCCCTGCCCACTGCCACTTAATTTTAGCGACTCGAAGTATAATGTATTCTGGTTTTCGGCAATGAACATTTATTGCTTGTTACAATTAAGCCGCTTGACAATGAGTTAACAATGTAGGTGTCAATAAAGTTAGGTGAATAAGTTTTATTCTCAACCCAAAACGCAATTAAAAGTAAATGAAATACACGTGTTAATTTTTTTTTTTTTGTATATACAATATGTAAAGAAAACCCTGCCCGACCCGTAAAGATAATAAAGGTTAGGTAAACACTTGACCAAATATAATATAAAATTTTACATAATCATCATAGTAACAATACTAATGAATTTTGAAATAATTCCTTTTTCCCGGGAATTAATTCCAATTTCCCCGAAATCTGGTAATTTTAAAAAAGTGACAACACCGATATTATTATAAGCGAACAGCGACGCGACCACGTCACAGGTGCCGCGTGCCCTGCCCCCCGCCGCCCGCGGAAAGGGTTGCTTACAGCACATGTATTAAGTTACCTCTTTTTGCGAAATAATATTTATTTTTTTAGGGGGATTTTTTTTAAGTTTTGCCGGTCTACAAAGCATTATTAGAATCAGTTATCGATACCTAACAATACCTTCACGGATCGGACAGGGTTTTCTTTACATATTGTGTATATTTATGAATATCTCCTGTATAGTGGGTGCGTTTACTACATGTAGGCTATAGAGATCTTTGTTCCATACGGGAATCGGACCCGCGACACGCAGCACAGCAGTCAATAGCTTAACCACTGCGCTAACCGTGCATATTGTTTGTTTTGTACCGACAGCACATCATGCTACTGCAATCTGTCAGATTTCTTCGTTAGATTTTAAACTTTACCGCTAAAGCACTAAGGCTTAAGGTTGATTGGAAAATATTTGACAGTTTCGGGTAGCTTGACCTGCTCTCGTCTGTGCCATTAAATAAGAAATATTTTTATTGATAAGTTACAAAGTATAAATGGAAATTCACGTGTTCTTGCATATATGGATGCATTCTAGCGAGGTTGCGAAGGAATTGCATGATTTAATTCCCCCATTTCCGTTTCACCATCGGACGACCCGTCGCGCGTCGTACGGCGAGTTTTCACCCTTACGTTGTTAACACCACTACGATCCGGATGAAGCGTTTCGCCTCCTTTTTATACCGCGTACATCGACTGGAACAGTTTGCCAGCGGCGGTGTTTCCGTCGGACTACAATTTGAGTGTCTTCAAGGCTAGAGTGAATAGGATCTTAATAAACCAGTGCGCTTTACCACAAGCGCTAGTTTATAATTTAATAATAAAAAAAGCAAATGATAATACAGGGTTCGGCACTCGAAGAGTTACTTTTTTTTTTTTTTTTTCTTTGTTATAAACTAGTGCTTGACTGCAATCCCGCCTGATGGTAAGCAGTGATACAATCGTTGATGGTAAAGCGCACTAGCTTATTAAGCCTATTCACTCAAAAAAACTGAGTGAATAGGAAGGAAGACGGCAGTTGAGCGAGGTGATGCCATGTTTAACCCAACAACACGACCAACGATGCTGCGCCAGAGGATGATCTGGAGACCCTCCACGACCAAACTGCCGACACAACAACATTAGGCACATCGTACCCGGCACACATCGCAACACAACTGCTCAGACCCGTCCTCCGTACGGCTTCACCAGACATCGTGCCGGAACACGACGAATCGCTTGGCGGCAAGACTTTGTCTGGTGGGTGGTAACTTATGCCGGCGGCTGATGTTGTTGCCTACCACCGAAAGAAATTTACTACTAGTTACTAATTTTACGTTGCTATAGCAACTAAACTCTTTACAATATGGCGCCCATTTTTTCACATTCCTTAGTGTAGAGTATTGTTAATAAACTAACAAAAGCCTACTATTTTTCGTCTTTGTTAAAAAAAGTTTTGCAGATGGAAGTCAAACGAAACAGTGTCATTGCTTTGTATTTGGCTGGAAAATCGCAGGCAGCTATCGTTAATGAGCTAGGACATTTACATTTGAACAAAATGTTTGTGTATCGGACCATCACGCGTTACAATGATACGGGTAGCATCAAAAAACGCCATGGAGGTGGACATCCAACAACAGCAACATCATCAGCAAGGGTTCGAAAGGTAAAGGCTAGAATTGAACGAAATCCACGACAAAGCGCAGTTAAATTGGCGAAAAGTCTTAATGTCTCTGCCCGGAGCATAGGGCGCATATTAAAAAATAAACTTCAACTGAAGCCCTACAAATTAAAAAAAGTGCAAGATCTGACACTTGCACAAAAGACAGTTCGTCTAGAAAGAGCTAAGAAATTAAAGCACTTGCACGTTGATAGCTTGCTTGAAAATTTGGTATTTTCCGGTGAAAAATTTTTTACGGTTCAGCAATATGTGAACAAGCAAAATGATCGCGTATGGTTAAAGTGTAAATCAAATGACAATTTAGACCAACGAATTGCCTTGCGAAAGCAAGCACCAGCATCTGTGATGGTTTGGGCGGCAGTAACTGCCATGGGACGCTCACCTCTCGTTTTCATTGACCAGGGTGTAAAGATAAACCAGCAGATCTACCGTAAAAAGATTTTAAACGATGCTTTGTTACCTTGGGCACGTAAGCAATTTGGTAGAAATCATTGGACCTTTCAACAAGACTCGGCACCATCTCACAAAGCTCGTGAAATCCAATTTTTTTTACAAGAAAATGTTCCGAGCTTCATTTCTTCGCAACAATGGCCACCATATTCCCCGGACTTAAACCCAATGGATTTTTCCATACGGTCAATTCTAGAAGCCAAAGTGTCAACAAAAAAATATGAGATGGTCGACGCCTTAAAGATTGCGCTTCGCCGAGAATGGAACAAAATACCAGCAGACCACATTCGTGCAGCGTGTGAAGCCTTCCCGGTCAGACTCGATGCTGCTAGCCGCGATAAAGGTGGCCATATCGAACAATAGCTTCTTTTTTTATTTATTGTTTAGGTCTTTTTTCGATACTGAAGTTTTTAACTAACTATGCTCATGTTTAACAGAATTACAGCATTTTGAATTGGTAACACTTCGAGTGCCGACCCCTGTATATACTCGCATGTTGGGAACAATAAAGTTTATTTATTTATACTTTCGCACAAATAGATATACAGAGGCGGACTTAATGCCTTAGGCATTCTCTACCAGTCAACCACGGGTAGTGAAGAGATTAGATGGCAGGTGCTTTAGCTAAAAACAATGATAAGTAAAAGAAAAAATCTCATAATACTATTTAAACAAATACCATATAAAAGCCATATAAGTACATCCTACTATTACAAAAGTATATACATACTAGCTGACCCGCCGAACTTCGTTCCGCCTTAAAGGCAGTAGTCACATGACTACTTTTTAAATTAGGATAATTTTAAATAAATGAATATTATTATTCAATGATTCTTTATTTGGGAGCACAATCCTGGCGATTCTCCGGAAATCTTTAATGTGCTATAATACTCGCAAACAACATCCATTGGCCCAATGCGAACGCCATTGCGCTATATTATATGCGTATTGAAACGCTGCCCGATTCAAATCGGTATTTGATAAATTTCTTCTTGTGTTTCGTAAATTATCTAGCGCTTGATCTCTGAGGTTTGCTCGACGATTTCGCATTGCCAACCGAGCCATTTCACGGGCTGCCTCCTTTTGCTCTGGTGAGTGAGAAGCACGAAGTCGAGCCATACTAAGGCTGCGCCTTCAAGTGCAATTTCTTGCTCTTCAGTTTTTTTTTTGTTGTGGATGGGAAATCATCAAGTGACCTCTCCCGCTCTGGGCGGAGCGGAAGGGCGTGTCAGAATTTTATTGAGTAAAACCCACCCGTGTTCCTTCACTTGCCTGTGCAACGGCCAGTGCCATGGTTTCTTTTTTAATTAACCCGTAACCCTGTGGACCAGTCCTCGTGGACACCGTCAAGGTGTGCTGACATCTCTTTGAGGCACGTGTGAAACACAATGGGCCGTCAACCCGGGCCTGGTTCTTACAAGGAGGCGAGCTGCCTATCCCTCGCCGCCCGCAAGCCCGCGCCTACGGCGATTGGGAGTCCGATGTTGCCTCCCGACCAGGGCGCTTCCTGCGGCGGTTTGAGCCGTGAGTGTAGTGGGATTTCCGCTCCCTCACCCGCTCCGCCTCCTCCTTTGCCAGCATCACTGCTTCACAGAAGGAGGTGAAAGCTTGTCATGCACTCTTGCTCCGGACTATGGCCCGGACCAGGGTCGGACGCCAGAGATCGCCGCCGATCGCCGCCACGAGAACACGGCTGTGCTCTATCCAAGCCGGGCAGACCTCCACCTTATGCTCCACCGTGTCCTCAGGGCAATGCACACAGTGGTCACCCTGGCGTTTCCTCCCGCCTTATACGGAACAGGAACCGCCCGAAACAGCCGTGTCCGGTGAGGATCTACGTCAGTCGGAAGGTGAGGACGCCGTGGCGCCTCTCTAGCTACTCCTCAAAGAGAGGACTTACCGCCGCTATTGCGGCGTGCTCAGTGCTGGATTGCGACAATCACACTTTCCATGTCGCCATGAGACCCCGCCGGAGCTCTGTCCGCTGTACTGCGATTTTTCGCGGCAACAGAGTTATGCCTCCTCTCATCACTCCCACATTAGGCGAGGAATAGTGTTTCTTTACAATTTAATGGATGTTATTATACATATAAACGTTTCTTTTTAATTATTCTATCTATTAAAAGAAACCTCATCAAAATCTGTTTCGCAGTTTTAAAGATTTAATCATACAAAGGAACATAGGGAAAGAGAAAGTAACTTTGTTTTATAGTATGTAGTGAAGTGGTAAATGGCACAGCAATACAATATTAGAAATTTTGAAGTTGAAGGTTGCTTTGGGGCTTTTATTAAAAAAATTAAACCGGCAGAGAGCATTTATATTCCTTGCTTTAAATAAATGCATCAACATTCAACCAGTAAGACTTTTTTTAATATGCTGAGTAGTGTAGGAGTGTGTTTGTACCATTTTTAACAAATGAACCGCTAACTTATATTTTGACTGAGTTGTTTTGTTATTCCATGTCAGTTGCGTTTTGTTAAACCATGTCTTATGTTATCTACGTCACACGGGAACGACAGGAACCGCGGGAACGGGATAAAAAGTATCCTATGTGATATGTCCTTCTCCCAGTACTTATCTACCTCCCTACCAATTTTGAGCCATACTGGTTAAGCGGTTCTTGAGTTATAAATATAGTAACTAACACGACTTTCATTTACATACATAGACTTCATTCAAATCGGACCAGCCTAGGAGGAATTCAGTGACGTACACACGTACAGCAGATTTAGGATGGAATGAAGAAACCCATGGAAAGCATTGTCATCTACATTTGTAACAAAGATATCATACCTCTCTCTACCCCTAGAGCTCTTGTTTCTGTCTCGTTAAGTAAAATAAAAAATATTAAATAATTATTTATTTCTATTTATTTTTTTCTCTTTTAGTTCATAAGTACAAATTTAGTTAAATAAAAAAAAAAATATCTTTTTTATTTTTTCGCCTTTTAGTTCTTATGCACAATTATATTTTTAAGTAACTAAAAAAATTAAAAAAAAACTATAAACTTGTCTAAAAACAAAAAAGAAAAACTTGTGATTGACCGGGTTTGAACCAAGGAACACCAGCCATCGCGAGTAAACCATACCAATACCGACTACGCTACAGCCGCTATGTCAAGCCGCGCGAAATTAGCGCCCATATTATGCGTGAAATATTGCGAAAGAGAAAACTCGAAATTATGCGCTTCCCCAGACATAAGACTGAGCTAGATCGATTTTTCGTCCCCGAAAACCAGCACATTTTCAGCGAAATCGTTAGGGCCGAGGTTCCGAGATCACATGCTTCTTCAAGCGATTAGCGCCATCTGCCGGGTTGATTTGTGAATCTAAACGATCCAGGTCGCCACTCAAACGCATATAGAAAAATTCATTAAAATCGGTCAAGCCGTTTAGGAGGAGTTCAATGACATACACACGTACAGCAGAATTATATATATAAAGATTATAATATATACAAAGCTAAAACTTATGAGAGAGGTGTTGCGATGACCCTACCCTAATTGTATGCAAAATAACTCAGCAATTTCCGCTTAAATGCAAACCGACTGGTCGCTATCCTGATATCCTGTGCAATCACAGGAGAATTGACTGAATGTGAAATGAAGAGTAAACAAAGTCAGATGTATGTGAAGGACGGAGAAAGAGAATATTATTGGAAGAACGTTCATGGTTTTTATAACCGAATTCATTGATTCATTTCATTTTCTGAACTCCATGTGTTGCGAGACCAGTGAGCATGCTGGGCAGGGGCGGAGTGTGTTGATTGTAAGTTTGTATTAATTAGGTATTAGTTACTAACATAGGTTAAGATTATTTTTACTAACACAGTGGATCTCATTTATCTTAAAAATAAAATAAATGAAATGAAATTTCATATTTGATTTGCAATAAATCTAGCTCATCTATCTCGTTTTACAAAATAAATGACCATCATTAGTCAATCTTTGCTATAACATTTTAAATAGGTGTTCGATCGCGGTTTTCTATCAAGCTCGACAGATGGCGTTGTACCGTTTTCTGAATCGCGGTGTCGAGATTCTCCGTGATCATTATATATAGGTTACAGAAAAATAAATTTTTTTAGTACTCGCTTGGAAATCGTTGTTTTATTTCACACAATCTCATCGGGCAGTTGTCAATTAGTGCCGTACATTTTGGTCCTAACGAGTCGGATCGCGGAAAGTGTAATCGCGTCGAAAAGTGAGTGTTGTGACGTTCTGGTAAGGCATAGAAACCAGTGGTGGATCGCCCTGAAGTGCCAGTAAAATCCACGTGTGTGCGTGTGTGGGAATCCAGCAGTGCAGCACCGAGGTTTACAGCCGGCTGCGCCAGGGGGCGCCACCACTCTACCAGCATTGAGGCTCACTTCATGCGGCAACAGTGACGACAGCAGAGCAACGAGACGAGAACAAGAGTGACGTCACAAACTGTGACGACGCACTCTCAGCGGTACCAGCAGTGACGTCAAAAGTGACGACGACACACTCGCAGCAGCGTTGTGCTTGGAGAGGTTTGACAGACAAAACCGTGAGTTACAATACAGTGTTTATTATGTGGTAGACTTTTTCTCAGTGAATTTTGAAGATCAACTTGGTTAACTTAGTACAATTATTAGAAGTGTTCAAGACTTTAAGATTTAATAGTAGGTGGTTTGGACTTATCACTACTTAATATTTTTCGTGCATCTTAAAATATAGTCGTGACGAGAAATCTACAGGTTTTTTCCTAAATTAAATACTGTTAAATAAATATTAATATATAATAAAATATACTTAATTTTTCGTCTGTTGTATTTAGATTATAGAATTCATTCCATTGCTTATAAAATTATTTACCCTTTCTGTAAAAAATGGAATCCTTAGGTAAATTGCAATTAAACAACAAAGCAATCATTGAAAAGGGTAGAATTAATTATAAAAAATCGCCTAAGGATCGTCTCACACAAAGTTACATTGAAACAAGATTATAAACATTAGAGGCGCAGTGGAAACAATTTGTTGAAACACATACCCGCATAGTGGAAAAAGTAACAGACGAAGAATTAAAAAGAAATATTTATTTTACGTCTGATATATATGATGTAACTGAAGAGTTATACATAACATACAAGTCTGAACTAAAAGAGAACTTATTGCAAACTACTCCATGTACAGATTTTAAGCCAAGTAATAACAAACATTGTAATCAAACCAGTTCAAATGTGAAATTGCCACAAATTAGTTTACCTACGTTCACGGGTCTGTATTCCGAATGGGTTACGTTTCGTGATTTATTTACGTCATTAATTCATAGTAATGATACACTGGATGACGTTCAAAAACTCCATTATTTAAAGAGTCATCTCTCAGGGGAAGCAGAACAGCTGCTTCGACACATTCCCGTGACTGCGGGTAATTATAATGAGTGTTGGTTGATTCTAAACAAACGGTTTGACAATAAAAGGTTTCTAGCTAACTGTATGCTCAAACGACTAGTCCATCAGTCGCCCATTACTAAAGAATCATCGACGAACGTTAAAACTCTGTTAGATACAACTGTTGACTGTTTGCATGGCTTACGCAGTTTAGGTATTGATGTCAGCTCTTGGGATGCAATTATTGTATACTTAAGCTCCGAAAAATTAGATACAGAGTCGCGTAAATTGTGGGAACTCAGAGTTAGTACAAGTTCCAATGACGACTTACCCACGTTCGATGAGTTCAAAAGTTTCATGGAGTCTAGGTTTAGAGCATTAGAATATTTAGATCCTAAAGCAAATAAACAAAATCATTCTCGTGATAATAATGTTAAATCTTTTCATGTCGCATCTCAAAATTGTGTATTATGTTCTGGAAATCATAAATTGTGTCACTGTAAGAAATTTGCGAAGAAAAATTGTGACGAGCGTCGTGAGTTTGCACGAGTCAGTAAGCTGTGTTACAACTGTCTAGGTACAAACCATTCCGTCTATGCTTGTCGTCAGCATACTAAATGTCACCTTTGCAAGAAGAAGCATCATACATTGCTTCACCCAAAATCAACTGCCAACTCTGCTGAAATTGTTGATAGTTCAGCAGAAACGAAAGCTGTGGTAGCTAATGCAGTCACCACTTCCAGTGAAAGTGATACCAAACCCACTTGTTGTTTTGCGGATGTTCACAACCAAGGGCTATTAGCCACAGCCTTGGTCAACGTTGAGTCAAAAATTGGTACTGCTGTTGTTTTAAGAGCTCTGATGGATCAGGGCTCTCAAGTCTCTTTCATCACAGAGGCTGCAGTGCAGTTGCTCGGGCTTAGGAAATCACCTACTCGCACCGACATACTTCGTCTGGGCGATGGCGAAGGAAACTCAATTCCCTCTAAATGGATAGTTCGCTTTAAATTACAATCACGTGTAGATCCCACCTTTATTTTATACGTCGATGCATATGTATTGAATAAACTGACATCCCATCTACCCGAGAAGAAGATCATTCAAGTATCGCCTTCTTTCTCGTCCTTAAAATTAGCTGATCCAACCTTTAATACGCCAGGGAAAATTGATTTACTTTTGAGTACGCGTGTAGTCGGAGAAGTTTTATTGGATGGTTTAGTCAAGGGTGCGCCAGGTTCTCTAGTGGCTCAGAAGACAAAATTAGGCTGGATCTTGTCTGGTGAGATCCCATTGTCGGCAATCTCTAGGTCAGTATGTTATCATACAGTAGTACAGTCAGCGGATGTCAATGGCCTTTTACGTAAGTTTTGGGAGTTGGAGTCTGAGCCCTCAGTCCGTAGTGTAATGTTGACTGAAGAAGAACAACAATGCGAGGATTTTTACTCTAAAACTACAAAACGCGACGCGATCGGGAGGTATATTGTAAGGCTACCGTTCAAAACAAATGCGCCCAGTTGCACATCTGGGGGATCAGAGGTCATTGCCCGTAGACGCTTTATCAACCTGGAGAATAAAGTATTTAAGGATCCGGAATTTAAGAAACAGTATAGTGCAGTCATCAACGAATATATTCAACTGGGACATGCTGAAATTGTCCCTCAGATAGAATTAGGTAAGGACGCGTTTTACCTACCCCATCATGCGGTGGTGCGTCAGGATAAAAGCACCACTAAAGTTAGGGTCGTCTTCGACGCTTCATCTTCAGGTCACAATGGTGTAGCATTAAATACAGAATTAATGGTTGGACCAATCCTACAACCTGATTTGCGTCAAACTATTATGCGGTGGCGCTGTCACCCAATAAGTTTGGTCGCAGACATTGTGAAAATGTATCGTCAGGTGAAGGTTGCAGACGAGGACGTCAATTATCAGCGCTTTTTTTGGCGTGACAATCCAAATGAAGAATTGAAACATATTCGGCTGTTGCGGGTTACCTTTGGAACGTCATCTGCGCCATACCTAGCTGTCCGGTCTCTGCAGCAACTAGCTCGGGATGAAGGAAGTCACTTTCCCCTAGTGGCAGACAGAGTCCTTACATCGTTCTATGTAGATGACCTGTTAACAGGTTGTCAGTCTGTTGCTGAAGGGGAACTCATTTATCACCAGCTGAATCAGCTGTTAGGACGTGGGGGTTTCAAGCTTCAGAAATGGTCCAGCAGCAGTGACGAATTATTAACCAAAATAAACGGGGATACTGCTGGGCAAGATAATCTGGAGCTTAAGATAGATACGCTTACAAAAATTTTAGGATTAACTTATCAAAGAAAGTTAGATGAGTTCAGATACACTGTGCAACTTCCTCCGCCCGAAATGCCCATAACCAAGCGAAAGGTGATCTCTGACATTGCTCGCTTATTTGACCCTCTTGGCTGGCTTGCGCCGGTTATAATAACGGCCAAGGTGTTTATTCAACGCCTGTGGTTAGCAGGGTTGGAATGGGACGATGTACTTCCAGACCAACTGTCGAGGGAATGGCTGAGTTACAGAAATAATCTTAATTACCTTAAGGACTTCCGTTTGCCACGGTGGATTCACACGAGTCAACTTGACGTACAGCTGGAGTTGCACGGATTCTCTGACGCCTCCAATGTCGCTTACGCCGCGGTTGTCTATGTACGTTGTATCGATGTCAATGGTCATGTGCATGTTAGTCTAATTGCAGCTAAAACCAAGGTGGCCCCTGTCAAACAGGTATCTATACCTCGTTTGGAGTTATGTGGCGCTTTGCTACTTTCAAAACTTCTGCGTGAAGTTTCCGACACCTTGAGTATCTGTACGGAAAAGGTACATGCCTGGACTGACTCGACAGTGGTGCTCGCCTGGTTGAGCAGCCACCCCAGCCGCTGGAAGACCTTTGTCGGCAACAGAGTGTCTGAAATACTTACCCATATAGACAATAGTCAGTGGTCACACGTCCAGTCCAATGACAACCCCGCAGACAGCGCATCGCGCGGTGTGAATCCCTCTGAGTGCGCTAACCTAGAGTTGTGGACACAAGGACCTAGTTGGCTGAAAAATAAAGAAATTCATTATAGTAGACGAGAAATTAAAGAAACTAACCTTGAGGAGAGAAAATCTGTAGTAACATGCAACACAGTAGTAAGGGAAACAAGTGATGATTCTATAATTTCAAAATATTCATCTCTTAGAAAACTTACCAGAGTAGTAGCTTACTGTAAAAGGTTTTTGAAGTTTAAAAACAAAAACTATACTACAAAATTCGATAAATTTTTAACACATTCTGAAATCCAAGGGGCATTACTTACCTGCATTAAATTGTGTCAAAGGGAACATTTCGGATCGGAGATGGATAATTTAAAGATAAAGGGTGAAATAAATAAAAAGGGGGTACTTACCTCGCTCAATCCATACCTAGATCGGGAACAAATTTTGAGAGTTAGTGGTAGGTTACACAGAGCCAACCTGCACGAAGACTCGAAGCATCCTGTAATTCTTCCTCGTAAGTCACATTTAACCCACCTCTTAATAGCCGATGCTCATGAGAGAACGTTACACGGTGGGCCTCAGTTGATTCTCAATTACTTACGATCCAAATATTGGATAATAAATGCCAAAAGTATCGTTAGGCACTACGTACGCAAATGTGTTATTTGCATACGTCATTCCGCTCGGTCTGTACATCCTTTGATGGGGTCATTGCCCTCTGCTAGGGTCAATGCCAGCCGACCTTTCTTTAGAAGTGGCGTGGACTATGCAGGTCCTATTAGTGTCCGTCCTAGCAAAGGTCGCGGTTATCACTCCACCAAAGGATATATATGTTTGTTCGTATGTATGGCTACTCGAGCCATACATTTAGAAGTTGTCAGTGACATGACATCCCAAGCCTTTTTAGCAGCCTTTAAGCGCTTTACAGCGAGGAGAGGCATTTGCGGTGAACTGTGGAGTGATAACGGCACTACGTTTGTTGGAGCTAACAAGGAGTTGAAAGCATTGTTCAACCACGAAAGGTCCGGCATAGTAACTGATATTGCCGATTGGTTAGCAACCAACGGAACCACCTGGAGCTTCATTCCACCCCACTCCCCTAATTTTGGGGGGCTTTGGGAAGCTGGAGTGAAATCAACCAAATACCATCTTAAAAGAGTGATTGGTGCCAGCACACTCACTTTTGAGGAACTGACAACAGTCCTTGCCCAAATAGAAGCCTGTCTAAACTCCAGGCCTATTTCCACCATCAGTACTAACCCCGAAGATCCACAGCCATTAACACCGGGTCATTTTCTAGTGGGCGAGCCCTTGCTTCTCGTACCAGAGAATAATTTCGAGAAGTCTAATATCAGTACCTTAAAACGATGGCAGTTGACTCAACGTATGGTTCAGGACTTTTGGCGCAGGTGGTCGCGTGAATATCTGGTTCAGTTTCACCAAAGGAACAAATGGGCGCACCAAACCGTGGAACCGAATTTGGGTGATGTAGTGTTAGTCATTGAGGATGACCTTCTACCAGCAAGATGGCTCTATGGTGTCATTATTGAAAAGCATACTGGCTTGGACAAAATCACAAGAGTGGTTACATTGCGCTGTAAAGGTTCCACTATTAAAAGACCAGTGTCGAAGCTGATTGTGCTTCCTATTACGTCATAAATTTATTATTATATTCTTGTTCGGTTCTTGGTTTAATTAACTATAATGTTAAGGATACAGTTGTTGGTTAAGTTACAATTTAAGTTTAGAATTAAGGTTTTGTATGGTTTTAGATTAAAATCTCATTTTTTGTTGTTAATATAATTACAGTCCACTATTGTTTTAATTTCCCACCAAATCTTGATTTTGTTTCATGGTGGGCGGTTAGTTGATAATAAAAAACTAAGTTCTGGACATTCTGTCCATGGTGGGCGGGATGTTCGATCGCGGTTTTCTATCAAGCTCGACAGATGGCGTTGTACCGTTTTCTGAATCGCGGTGTCGAGATTCTCCGTGATCATTATATACCTATATAAATAAATTCATTAAAATCGGTCAAGCCGTTTAGGAGGAGTTCAATGACATACACACGTACAGCAGAATTATATATATAAAGATTATAATATATACAAAGCTAAAACTTATGAGAGAGGTGTTGCGATGACCCTACCCTAATTGTATGCAAAATAACTCAGCAATTTCCGCTTAAATGCAAACCGACTGGTCGCTATCCTGATATCCTGTGCAATCACAGGAGAATTGACTGAATGTGAAATGAAGAGTAAACAAAGTCAGATGTATGTGAAGGACGGAGAAAGAGAATATTATTGGAAGAACGTTCATGGTTTTTATAACCGAATTCATTGATTCATTTCATTTTCTGAACTCCATGTGTTGCGAGACCAGTGAGCATGCTGGGCAGGGGCGGAGTGTGTTGATTGTAAGTTTGTATTAATTAGGTATTAGTTACTAACATAGGTTAAGATTATTTTTACTAACACAGTGGATCTCATTTATCTTAAAAATAAAATAAATGAAATGAAATTTCATATTTGATTTGCAATAAATCTAGCTCATCTATCTCGTTTTACAAAATAAATGACCATCATTAGTCAATCTTTGCTATAACATTTTAAATAGGTGTTCGATCGCGGTTTTCTATCAAGCTCGACAGATGGCGTTGTACCGTTTTCTGAATCGCGGTGTCGAGATTCTCCGTGATCATTATATATAGGTTACAGAAAAATAAATTTTTTTAGTACTCGCTTGGAAATCGTTGTTTTATTTCACACAATCTCATCGGGCAGTTGTCAAGTGCCGTACATTTTGGTATTCGCTTGGAAATCGTTGTTTCATTTCACACAATCTCATTGGGCAGTCGTCAAGTGCCGTACAATAGGCGTTAAAATAACGTTTTATAAGTACACCGTACAAGGATCTGTGGTGAGAATGGGGTTCCCCAGGGCTAAATTCTTGGCCCATTTATATTTATATTGTATAGATGACTTGCTTTCCCTCATACGGGATAAACAACATATAGTGTTGTTTGCAGATAACACTTAACTTTTGTTTAATTAAACTTAAACGTCAGCAGTTGGTTACTGATGAAAAAAAAGGCAGTGTAAAAGCAAAAACTGGTCTAATTTTAATAACCTACTTCTTAACGAGAAAAAAAGAAGAAATGTATTAAATTTACGACAAGTCGACAAGTAAATTCTAAGATATGTTCTCGTGAAGCATAAGCAGTTGGAACCCGGAAATACAACGGTAATCTTGGGCATACCTTTGGATGCCAAGCTTCAATGAAGCCCCTGCATAGATAAAATCTAGAAACTCTGCAGCATTCGCCATTAGGGAAATTCATGATTTAACTGAACTTTAGACACAGAACGTTCAGTTTATTTTAATTATTTTCATATTGTGATATTGTACGGTATTCTGTTGTGGGTGGAAGCCGCCGATATTGAAACAATTTTGTTTACAAAAAAGGGCAATTCGGTCTATTTATGAATTGAGCCCCGGATACTCCCTTAGAGACAAATTTAATGAGATTAATATAATGACTTTGTCTTCTCGGTACATTTACGATAATCTTAAATTTGTAGGCACACAAAAATGTTTGAAAATACAGTGATATTCATAATATAAATACTAGTCAATCAGGCTCAAGAAAAAAGGTGGCTTGTTTAGGCCAATGGCTATTTTTATAATAAATTTCTTAGCCACATTCAAGAACGAGGTCTTAGTAAATTCAAATCTTATTTAAAGCGAAAATTGTCCCAGAAAGCTAAAATATAATATTTGATCCGCTCCAATAGGGTTATTGAATACAATTAATGATTGTAGATTTTGCATTTGTTGTAGCATTTTCAATCATTTTGCTACATATCTGCCATGAATGACGTGAACATTCACTGAATAAAGTAACAAATACATATTTTAATTTACAAGAAAAAACAACATTCTAAGTAGGCACAAAAAAATTTGAAGATTAATGTTAAATAAGCCAGAAAATAAAGAATCAAAGATAATTATTTAACTTATTCTTTATTTTCTTTCTTCTTCTTCTTCTCAGCCTATAGAGGTCCACTGCTGGACAGAGATCTCCCCCAAGGCTATCATTCCGGGGGGGGGGGCGGGTTGGGGTTCGCAGTAATTTGTTATTCTATTCCACAGGAGAAGCGCTGCTGTCCACTTCCCTGGTGAGAGTTCCCTTAGTCGCTTCTTGCGACACCCATGGTAGGATATAGGATGGTACTACTCTATGCCCGGTACCACACGGGACGGTTTCTTTCTTAATTAGTCTTAATTATGATCCAGCAGTTTGAGTAACTTAAAACCCAATTTTTTTTTTTCATTTCAAATTTTGATTTCACTGACAAATGCGTCTACTGACTGGGCGGGTCCTTTCGACTTGTGTGGTTCTTTCCTGGGACATCGATTCTAGAAGATCTTCATATGATCTGACCAAAATTGACCTCTGAGTTTGTCCTTACTTCTCAGATAAGAAAGGCCCAACACGACTAATAACATAAAAAAAAACAATTTGATTGATGTATAAAAAAGAATTTAAACAAACCCAATTTCAGAAAATAGATTATTTATCATTTATACGAAAGCATTCACCTGACAGCTTTTCACATTACTTTCATGTTGAAATTGAAAGTGGCATCTCTATCAATGTCTAACTGTCATTTGTCAATCTAACTCTATTTGTTCTGTTTTTTTGACTGTTAGCTAGCGTCTTTGTCGTAGGCGTTTACCTATACAACATGTTTCTCATTTTAGATACTAACAATGCATGCACGTTTTTTAAATTAATGATAAATATTCTAGTGTATTTAAATACAACAATATTATGTGTAATCTCTAATAAATCATTCGGTTAATAAAAAACATTATGACATTTTCATGCGTGTTATTATCATTTTTCTGGTCTTTTCCTACACACCAGCCCTACAAGACAAGCCTACGGGAAGGCAAGTCAAATTTTTAGAATGGTTAATATGTGTGCGCTATAGTAACACGCCGTTTCTTAGCAATTACACTCGCTGGTGGTGTTACGAAAACTACTCCCATTAACTCTTTGCAGGTGGAATGCAATACATCTCCACTTCAATTCAGATTTAAATATTTAAAATCAAAATTTTTGAGTTTTCTCGGTGGTAGGCCATAACATCGGCTGCCGGCAGAAGTTACCACCCACCAGACAAAATCTTGCCGCCAAGCGATTCGTCGTGTTCCGGCATGATGTCTGGTGAAGCCGTACGGAGGATGGGTCTGAGCAGTTGTGTTGCGATGTGTGGCGGGTACGATGCGCCAAATGTTGTGTCGGGAGTTTGGTCGTGGAGAGTCTCCAGATAAATCTCCCTCTAGCGCAGCATCGTTTGGTCGTGTTGGTCTTGGGTTTAACATAGCATCACAGCGCTCAACTGCCGTCATCCTTCCTATTCCTAAGTTTTTTAAGTTAATAGGCTTAATAAACTAGTGCGCTTTACCATCATCGATTGCATCACTGCTTACCATCAGGCGGGATTGCAGTCAAGCACTAGTTTATAATTAGGTACGAAAGAAAAAGTTATAAACAGACTGACATAACAAGGAGTGTGATCACAGAGCAGGGTTAATTTCTATTGTCTCGAATAAAGTATTTTCATAAGAATAAGAAGGCAGCATTGTGGTCTTGTTATTATGACATATATTTATATGTAAAGGCCTAACAAAAATCTTCAGTTTCATCTACTTCCTGGCGAAGGACGCATTAAGATAGGCTCTACAAATATTTCTCTTTCATACAATTTTTCGCGGACGTCTTTCATAATGATGAAGCTGTATTTACAAGACGTGCCAAGGTTGTGGAAAAATTGTCACCGCTCAAAGAAATTATTGTTTTATTTCTTAGATTTTATATTATTCATGTAAGTTGGTAAATCTTTAAAATTTTAAGCGTTTAATTTAGTAGTAAAAAAGACAATAAGTAATAAAATTTTACTTTAGAAAATTCAAGCAAGTACCTACTTCAAAGTAATTTCATTACCTACTTCTAGAAAACTTTTGCTATGATTTTTTTGTTAGGCGTTATAAATTTTGATTACCAATTGCCGAGACAAATGGGAAAACTAGGCCATATAATGGATGAAATTTTGTTAATAAAGATTTTATAAAAGCGAGCCTCAAAATTTTTGAATATTTTTTTTAATTTATATCTGCTTATATATTCCCAGAGAACTTTATGCGAAATGGGTTTGTAAAGAGTACCTATTTAATAACAACGAAACTAAACCCACCTACCTATTATAACTAAAAATGTTTAATTTTTTGCAGTTAAATGGCTATTATTATGATTTTAAAAGAGTGTTCATGGAGTTTCTAGCACTTTCTTCTCCATAGAGATCTACGCTTTGGAACGTGCAATTTAGCTTCACTTTTCTTGGACTGACCGACATTGACTATTCAAAAGCACCAACTGTTGGTTAATTTGAAATAAACAATTTTGATTTGATTTGATTGATTAAGATATTGCTAATCGCCTTTATGTATAAATAGCGTATCGCCTTGTCTTCAAACCTGTATTTATTTATATATTCTTTATTGTACACCAATGAAACATCGAACAAAATATATTCAACGCAAAAAATATACAATGGGCGGCCTTATCGGTAATGCGATCTCTTCCAAGCAACCAAAGAATGGACAGATTCTCCCGAACCAATGGGACTGTCGTTGGTACAAACATCATTATCACTATATACTTTACATAGACATACAAAAATAAATACATAGTGAACATAACAGTTAAGCAAGTAAATTAGCCAAAAAGTGTTTGTTGAACAAGAACATAACGACAAGTATCCCGCATGTCCTTTGACATGCGGGATACTTGTCGTTGTGTAAAGCGGACCCCAGACTCCAATAGCTGAAAAGCTACTGATGCGACTGGGATTTGGACTTTATTGAAAATACATATAACACCAGTTCAACTTTTTAACCTATGAAAGCATGGGTTCACTTTTACATTTGCATTTTACGTTTGCATAACAATTGTCGACCTGAAATCATCTCATAGAATTTGCGTTCGTAATATTAAAATCCATGTAAGTATGGTTTACATTTTTATCAGGTATTGTGTAAAATGAATTAAATTCCGAAGGATTTCCGCATTACACGCGATACGCAGGCGGGGTTCCAGAATTAGTATTTTAAGAGGATTCCGGGACTACCGTGGATAATAACTGAGGTGGTTTAAGTTATGTGGAAAATTCCACAACCCCGGACCTTGCTCCCTGTCCAAGTGTGAATCGGACTCGCGTACGAAGGTTTCCATACCATTAGGTATCTTTAAAAATGTCGTGGTGGCCTAGTGGTTAAAACACCAGCCTCTCAAGTATGAGTGTGCGGGTTTGATTCCAGGTCAGGCAAGTACCAATGTAACTTTTCTAAGTTATATGTACTTTAGTATATCTTGGACACCAATGACTGATTAAAAGGCGAAAGAAAACCTCTTTAGGAAACCTGGACTTTAAGTCTGAAATCGCCAACCCCCATTGAACAAGCGTAGTGATTACGCTCAATCTTTCTCTGTATGAGAGGAGACCCGTGCCCAGCAGTGGGACGATAAAAAGATGATGATTTCGATTGATAGGTTGAGCTACATCTTTAAAAACGGCAAAAGAGTTACGTTTGTTGTATGGGTTTGTTGTATTTTTTTTTTTTTTCTACATATTATAAACCAGCGCTTGACCGCAATCCTGCCTGATGGTAAGCAGTGACGCAATCGTTGATGGTAAAGCGCACTAGTTTATTAAGAGCCTATTCACTCTAGCCTTGAAGACACTCAAATTGTAGTCCGACGGAAACACCGCCGCTGGCAAATTGTTCCAGTCCCTCGATGTACGCGGTATAAAGGAGGAGGCGAAACGCTTCGTCCGGATCGTAGTGGTGTTAACAACGTAAGGGTGGAAACCAGCCGTACGACGGGTCGTCCGCTGGTGGAACGGAGATGGGGGAATTAAATCATGCAATTCCCTCGCACACTCCCCGAAATGCATCCTATTGTATTGTTTTTATTTGTAGTATTTGTTGTTATATCGGCAACAGAAATACATAATCTCTGAAAATTTCAACTGTCTAGCTATTACGGTTCATGGTGACAGACGGACGGACAGACGGACAGCGATGTCTCATAAATAGTAGTATCTCACATTTGACTCACATTTGTGGATTGTTTTTTTTTATCTGTTTTTCTTTTTTATTTTTTATTATGTTTTCTTTGTTTGTTTAAAATTATTATTAGTGTACTACTAGTGTTACTACATATACAATATGTAAAGAAAACCCTGTCCGACCCAAAAGGATATTAAAGGTTAGGTAAACACATGACCAAATATAATATAAAATTTTACGTAATCATCATAGTAACAATAATAATGAATTTTGAAATAATCCTTTTTTCCGGGGAATTAATTCTAATTTCCCCGACATTTGGTAATTTTAAAAAAAGTGACAACACCGGTATTATTACAAGCGAATAGCGACGCGACCACGTCACAGGTGCCGCGTGCCCTGCCCCCCGCCACCCGCGGAAAGGGTTGCTTATCGCACATGTTTTAAGTTACCTCTTTTTGCGAAATGATATTTATTTTTTTAGGGGGATTTTTTTTAAGTTTAGCCTGTCTTTGTGGGCATTATTAGAATCAGTTATCGATACCTAATAATACCTTCACGGATCAGACAGGGTTTTCTTTACATATTGTATACTGTATGTATTTATAAGGGTGTCCCTGTGCGCCAAATAAACGGTTTCTTTCTTTCTTTCTTACCTAAAAGGTAAAACGGAACCCTAAAAGGTATTGACAAAAGTCTGTAATGGTAAAAAGGTAATGATGTAGAAAGAAAAATCGTTTCCTAGGTTATTGGAACCTTCAAAGATACTTATTTACGATGTGTCATTTGCCGAGTGACCGTTTTCTCTAAGACGTATAATTGATGCTGTTAGCTACAGAAAAATTGCGACATGTTAATAAATAAGACTTTCTGGAAAATTAAATTTATTTCCTATGGAACAATGCTCTGTTTACGCTACAAGTTCGAACTTTTTTATGACTTTTCAATTGTGCTAGTCAGTATGAAATTAGCTTAATTTCAAATTAAAATATAGTTGTTATTTCTTAAACGTGAAATTATGCCAATTTGAAAACAAATAAGGAGTAGAACAGAATACTCTTTTTTAGATATGTACAACATATAGATTACAGAACATAAAGATTTTACAAAGGATGACACAATGGGCGGTCTTATCGCTAAGAGCGATCTTTACAGACAACCTTTGGATGGAATACTAAGGAGAAGGCGAGAGAAATAATGTAGGTAGTCTACAGTGTACTACTTACATAGACTATAATTTGAATAACATAAATAAATACTGTTAATAACACGGTTGAACATCTTTCACTTAAAATAATTGCTTAACAAGATAAATAGGTATTAAAAGTAAACCATTACACAAACAGCTCTATAAGGAGAACTAGTTTAAAATTAATTACAGGTAAATAGTGTTTTAGTAAAATGTTGTTAGATATTCGTACCAAGGTGAGGTTTTGGGGTTAAGGATTTGTTACAGTTTAGTTAAAATTGAATAAGTGCTCTTTAAATAATTTATCTTTTAGAGAGAATTCAATGGTACAGAGTGGACACTGGACAGTCTCTGTGGCGTAGCGATAGCGAACGCGGCCGCTACGCAAGGAGGTTCGATCCCAGCGCAGTAAAAAATTTGCATGCATAAATATGAATATTTGCACTAGTCTGGTCGTGCCTCGGAAAGTACGTTAAGCCGCTGGTCCCGCTGCTTAACGTCCTGCTGGCTGGATTGTTCGAAAGATATAACGTACTCCCTGTCGCATAGGAAAGTAAATGCACACGGAAGGGGTTTTAGCCAGTTTTTAATTTTTATTTTTAATAATTATAAACTAGTGCTTGACAGCAATCCCGCGTGATGGTAAGCAGTGATGCAATCGTTGATAGTAAAGCGCCCTAATTTATTACGAGCCTATTCACTAAAAAAAACTGAGATGATGCAATATTAAACCCAACAACACACCCAACGATGCCGCGTCAGAGAGAGATTGATCTAGTGACCTTCCACGACCAAACTGCCGACACAACAACATTTGACGCATCGTATCCGGCACACATCGAAACACTACTGCTCAGACCCGTCCTCCGTACGGCTTAACCACACATCATGCCGGAACACGACGAATCGCTTGGCTACAAGACTTTGTCTGATGGGTAGTAACTTCTGCCTGCAGCCGATTTTGTGGCCTAGCACCGAGTCCAGAGTTAAAGTCTGACACGCCCTTCCGCTCCGCCCAGACTAGGAGAGGTCATTTGATGATTTCCTAACTACAAAAAAAGGTCGTAGGTTCGAACCCCAGGCTCTTTACTTTGTGTACATTATTTTACCACCACTGCTCTCAAAATGGTGAAGGAAAATATCGAGAGGAAACCGGCGCTAGTCCTAGATCGGTCCTTTTTTTTTTTTTTTTTTTGTTTTCGGGGGAAACCTTCAAAAGGCACCCGACCCCCGAGGAATGAGGTCGGGTAGTGTGGGATTTTTACCTCACTAAAACCACCCCGGTGATCACCATCTGCGCCTAGGGGTGGTCCCGGTTCCTCTTAAAAGACCAATTCCGGAACCCGCCCTGCGCAACGCCTGTAAGGCACATCCCAGGGGAGACTCTAAGAGGGCCTCTCCTAAACTTCCTATGCACGGCAGCAAGTGACCACTATGCCACCGTCTTCCCTGGGGTTACTTAGTGGGCACGCAGAGTCCCCGCTCTGTGTGCCCGCGACCCCAAAGGTCCACCTACCTCAATAAGTAGGCGGATTTCGGCGTATTGAACACCAAGGCGGTTGCTTCCCCGACGCCTAGAGCCAAGAAAAAAACTTCAAAGACGTCATATGAAATCTACCAACACGCTCTGGGCTCACGTGATAGATTACGGCCCACTCCCTCTCATCGAGAGGAGGCCTAAGTCCCAACACTAGGAACATTATAGTTTAATTATGACTGTCTATACGACCTTCAAAACCTAGTTACTGAGTGAACCGATAGCTGGTAGATAGGAAGAGTAGTTGTCAGACTCTTGGCCCACTGGCGTTCTGTAATGACTATCATAAATCCATGAAAAACAGCCAGAACCAACGGCTTAATGTGTTTCCTAAGTCACGATGAATTTAATTAATTAATAAGGCAAATTAAGCTAGTTCTTTACGAGTTTAGGTAGCCGTAGCAGAGTAAGATTTTCTACGAGATAACCTCTTGGGATAAGTAGCAGTATAACTAACTTCAGTAATCTTTTTAAATATCGTTGCGGTTACTTTAAATTTCAAGATTAAAATACCTGAGGCGTGGGAGCACTGCTATCTACAGATATTCCTTTCACCCAGGAGAGTCTCTGAATTAAATTGTTTTTAATTTTCATTAAACAGACAATGAAAAATATTTTTGCCTTCTAAAATAATGTTAATGTTCAAAAATCACTCCGCTGGTGAAGGCTTCTTCCAAAGAAGCCCATTTCTTTGTAACTGGACGTTTTGCATCCAGTTTAAACAAGAAATAACGAGCAAAAAATATCCAGCTACAAAAGCCCTCGAAATAAAAAACTGTAAGGTTATATGTTTCTAAAGTACCGCGCCTATGGTGGCCGGGAGTTCGATGTTGTCTGACAACCAGGGAGTCTCCTGCGGCGGCTAGAGACATGAGGGTGCTGGGATTCCCGCTCCCTCACGCGCCCTGCCTCCTCCTTAATTTAAATAATTTGAGCTGTCTAAGGCCCTGGCTTTGACAACAAATTGTAGTTTTAGTAGTTTGCATGTTTGAGTACGAGACTTTTGGTGATATTTTTCTATGTACTTTTTTCTTTTTATTTTTTATTAATATTGTATATTTTATGGTATCTAGTTGTAACGTGCGTTTTTGTTTGTGCGGAAGAAAAATATTTCTTTCTTTTCCTTATTTTTTTCTCCTTTGCGAGAACGGTGACGGCTTGCCATGCACTCTGGCTCCGGACCATTTTTTTTTTTTTAAATATTATAAACCAGCGCTTGACCGCAATCCTGCCTGATGGTAAGCAGTGACGCAATCGTTGATGGTAAAGCGCACTAGTTTATTAAGAGCCTATTCACTCTAGCCTTGAAGACACTCAAATTGTAGTCCGACGGAAACACCGCCGCTGGCAAATTGTTCCAGTCCCTCGATGTACGCGGTATAAAGGAGGAGGCGAAACGCTTCGTCCGGATCGTAGTGGTGTTAACAACGTAAGGGTGGAAACCAGCCGTACGACGGGTCGTCCGCTGGTGGAACGGAGATGGGGGAATTAAATCATGCAATTCCCTCGCACACTCCCCGAAATGCATCCTATAGAACACCGAAAGGCTGGCTACTCTACGCCTGTGCTCTAGGCTTTGGAGACCAACTCGAGTTAGATCAGGGTCACCAATCAGCCTCTTTGCACGTCTCTCCACTGAATCCAAAGTGGCCAGGTGACACTTGGCAGCACCAGCCCAAATGTGGCTGCAGTACTCCACACATGAACCATGACCTGGACCAGAGCCAGACGCGAGAGATCACCGCCAATCGCCGCCACGAGGACACAGCGGTGCTCTACCCAAGTCAGGTAGACCTCCACCGTATACTCCACAGTCTCTTCAGGGGCATACCCTGGCGTTACTCCCGCCTTATCCGGAACAGGAACCTCCCGAAACAGCCGTGTTCAGTGAGGACTAGTGTCAGGCGGAAGGTGAGGGTGCCGTGGCGCCTCTCTAGCCATTCTTCAAAGAAGGGAACACTTGCGACAATCGCCCTCTCCATGACGTTATGAGATCTCGCCGGAGCTCTGTCCGCCGTACCGCGATTTCTCGTGGCAGGGGAGATACCTATGCCCCCACGTTTTGCCTCCTTTTGCCACTCCCACATATGGCCGAGAGCTTTGGCACGCCGCCTCAGCGGCGACCATGCGGTATCCCCGGAACAGCCGAACGACCATTGAACCTCTAGGACGCGATCAGGCCTCGGGCTTAGGGACCGCACCACACCGGTGATAATACATACCCTGACCCCACGGTTGGAACCCAGTACAATACGCTGGATTCTTACTGGCGCAGCCACTAGAAGACGAGAGATTAGGTGATGTTAGAAAATATATTTATTACCTTGACAACAAGTGTTTAGATTTTAAGCCTCGTGCAGATAAAATCACTATTCATGAATATTTTGACAGATCTTGTGCAATGTATGTACATTATAGATAGTTGTAGACTTACATGGTACAAGCAACAAGATAATCTTGGCCTCCATAACGTTAGATAAATCTTCAGATATTATCTGTTTATATGTAGTACGTAAGCATTATAAATAGCAGTACCTATGCAGATATTATTTTGTACGAGTAATAATTTGCACTTTTTCTACGATTTAGCAACGGCAATTTAAAAAATGTGTTTTATTCAGTTATGAAACAAAAGAAACTTCTATTTTTTTTACATAATTAATCAAAAATTGTTTTTTACAAAAGAAACCGACTTTCAAAAACCACTATAACGTGATAAATAAATAACTTTGAAAGTCGGCTGTTAGTTTTTGTATATTCGTTTTTGCCACCGACTACCGAAATTAGTTATTTTTAGTTAGTGTACCCTAAAAAACCTTTTTAGTTAGCATTTTAATTTTACTCTTTATTTTACCAGTTATCGGCGTGATTCTTATACATATTGGTACCAAAATTCAGCTCTCTAGTGTTACCGGTCACCAAGATTATCCGCGAATGGACGAAAAAACAGACAGACAGCCAGACAGACTTGGCGAAACTATAGCATGTTTCATACAGTCGAATTGAAAAACCTCTTCCTTTTTGAAGTCGGTTAAAAATAAATATTATTTCTAAATATTTACTTGAAATGTTTAGAACTCAATTTTGACTCTGCTTCAATGATACTAAATGTTAAGCATCTCAAGGGAAATTTACGTAATTTTAAAAACATTCACAGTTAAGGTTTCCTTATATTGATTTGATTGAATGTGTTAATAATTTTATATATATTATGTATATTGAATATACTGAACAAGACTTAGGTATTAATTTTTAGTTTAAACTGTTTGCATGTCTTACTTGAGGTAGTAAGTAAACGGATTAAGTATTTAAACTCATGGTGGCCTAGTGGTTAAAACACCAGCCTCTCAAGTATGAGTGCGCAGGTACGATTCCAGGTCAGGTAAATATCAATGTAACTTTTCTAAAGTTATATGTACTTTATAAGTATATCTTGGACACCAATAACTGACGGTGAAGGAAAACATCTTGAGGAAACCTGGACTTTAAGTCTGAATTCGTCAACCCGCATTGAGCAAGCGTGGCGAATATGCTCAATCCTTCTCTGTAAGAGAGGAGACCTGTGCCCAGCAGTAGGACGATAAAAAAAAGCTTGATGATGAAACTTAATATATGTATGTAACTTGTATCTACTATTTGTGCAAATAAAAACCATTCTAACCCTTTCTATTCTATTCTAGTCTCACGTTGGTCTCAATCAGATAAAAATAAACATAATTTATCAATGTTTTTGATAAGTTTTTGTTCTTGGTATTGAAAAGTAGCTGATTTGAGATTATGACAACATTTTAAACGTTTTAAAGCACAGAAATTCTCTATTCATGTCCAAGAGGCCGATTTTCAGCAGATCGACCGGAACGGTTGAGAAGGGAAGTAATGTCATGCCACAGATTGCCTTTCCCTGGACCATTTGCCAGTTCGCTATTCATTATTTTCAAAGTAAATTAGAAACCAATCAAATTTGAATTAGTAGAACATAATGTTTAGTTAATTTCCTAAGTAGATAATGGGAACCTTGTTATACAACGTGTACCTAACATAAAAAGTATACACATAACAAAGGCATGGCATATTTACATGATATCAAACGATATTGGAAGGGTTTTTTAATCCTATCTATCTCTTTATGTTAGGAAGTTATGAGGAAAAACACCGCCTGTGATAGGCTACTATCATACTAGTCGCACAGAGATAGTGAAGACATTTATCGGATTTTGGCAAGTAACGTGACGGGTAACGAGTAGTTATTAACGTATGTGGTGTGCTGCCCGTTTGATATGATTAGATTTTAAGAAACACACGAAACCGAAAATTTGGTACCAATTTTTTGAGTATTTTACTATTATTATTTTGAGTTGAAACTCTTCCGATATCGTTTGATATCATCTAAAGATGCCATGCCCTTGGTATGTATATACCCTTTTTGTTACACGTTGTATACAGTATGTTAACTAACAGAGGGCGTTCCCGTTAACCCGAAATAGTATAGCATACACACATGCTAAAAAAAAAATTTCCATTCGAAAACAACATTTTTTTTTAATTTTTCCAATAAGAAAATATTCAATAAAAATTTAAAATTGACATGTAAAAGAAACACACTGTACAAGCGAACTTGAAAGACGGCAAGGTCGCAATTTGTTTATGATACTACGCTACTATTTTGATTTAAAACAGGAGGTTAGTTATTTGAACATTTTATTTTAACCCCAAATTATACAGCATACTTTTTAATTTTTTGTTCCGCTCCTATTAGTCGCAGCGTGATGTTATATAGCTTAAAGGCTTCCTAGATTTATAGGCTAACACAAGAAGAGTTTTTCAAGTCGGGCCCGTAATTCCTGAGATTAGCGCGTAAAAACAAACAAACACTTCAGCTTAATATCCATACTAATCCATACTAATATTATAAATGCGAAAGTATCTCTGTCTGTCTGTCTGTCTGTCCGGCTTTCCCGCCAAAACTACTGAACCGATTGTAATGAAATTTGGTACACAGATAGTCTAGAGCCTGAGAAAGGACATAGGCAATAAAACATCTCGCTATGACCAATAGAAGCAGAGCAGGAATAAAAAATGTTGCGGAAACGGGAGCAAACGCGGATGTATTACATATTGCTCCCATTAATTTAACAGGAGCTCATTCGGCTAGAAGTTTATGCGGGTGAAACCGCGAGGCACAGCTAGTATTAATATAGATTAAAAAGAAAGGAAGTGCTTACTATGAATGACACAGCTTTTAATTAATTCGTCTCTTAAAAGTCCATTACCCTTTATATGAATTAATATCCTTTTAATCTACAGGGTAATTGTATAAGCAATGGGTTTCATTTTGACAGTTCAACAACATTCATTGCGTTATTTATGTTGCTGAGCAGACAAAGGAGATGTTTCAGAAATGTATGGAGCCTGGGCCAGCACATTGTACACTTAATGCTAGGTATAGTTTAGCTATAGTTAACTGTTTTTAATGTTAATCCATATTAATATTATAAATGCGAAAGTATCTCTGTCTATCTGTCCGGTTTTTACGCCAAAACTACTGAACCGAGTAATGAAATTTGGGACACAGATAGTCTAGAGCCTGAGAAAGGACATAGGCTATAAAAAATCCCGCTATAACCAATAGAAGCAGAGCAGGAACGGAAAGTGTTGCGAAAACGGGAGAAAAGGCGGACGTACATATTGCTCCCATTATTTAAACAGGCGCTTATTTTATATCAACTGAGTTCTTTCGCTTCGAAGCTTACGCGGGTGAAACCGCGGGGCACAGCTAGTTTCCTATATTTTAGCTTAGTTTTTATACATATTCAATTTAACTCGGCCAAGGAATGCAACACAACTACTAATAAATATGGTGATCAGCAATAAGTGACGTTACGTTTGAGTAAAATTTTTACCCAGAACTGACGTCACACAAAATTTTGACGTGCCGTATCTTCGTTGTTATTTGTTTCTGGGAGAAAACAAAAAATACGTGTCCAATATTTTTGGCTAATTTAAAAGACGGACTAATTACTTTTTTTAGTCACCATGCCTATTGTGACAGTGACATTTGATTGACGTGTCATGTATCTAAGGCTATCGTATCTCAACTCAAATCAACACTCGACACGATCACAACGGGAAAATAGAACTGTCAAAGTCGCCAATCAAACGTCAAAACCACTGTCATGGCTACCTTAATAAAAGGTTATCGCATTAAAAAAACGTTTCAAATAAGTAATTATATATACTTGTATTTTTATTCAAATTAATTTAGTAGTATTGTTTATGAAAATCTTTTATTTTTTTCCTTTTTATCTATATAGCGTACATAGTGGTGACCCAAAATGAAACATCTCCTTTATCGAACGTATGGAGCAATGGATTAGTAACATGCTTCAGATTGATTCCAATTTATAGCAATACTAGCTTTCCGCCCGCGGCTTCGCCCGCGTGGAGTTCGGTTATATCGCGCTTTTTAGATTTCCCTCGGGAACATCAAACTTTTCCGGGATAAAAGGTAGCCTATGTTCTTTCTCAGGGTCTAAAGATTGTCTGTGCCAAATTTCATCAAAATCGGTTGAGAGGTTTAAGCGGGAAAGCGTAACAGACAGACAGACAGACAGACAGACAGACAGACAGACAGACAGACAGACAGATAGACAGACAGACAGACAGAGTTACTTTCGCATTTATAATATTAGTATTAGTATGGATTAAAACTTTTTTTTATTCGGATTTTTTTATGCTTATTTTTCTATGCTGATATTTTTATTTTAATCTATTAATGATATATATTAACGAGTTTAAGGGAACGCCCTCTGTTATTTAACATACTGTATACAAATAGGTAAATACATCAACATTATTCTGCCATATACGATGGATGGTTACGATTGATGATATTTCAAATTGTCGGGTAAAAAGTAAGGAATTACCATCTACGATTTCATCACTGCTTACTATCAGGCGGGATTGCGGTCAAGCACTAGTTTATAATTAACTAGTGCGCCTTGCTGTTTCATTCGCGTAGGTATCGATTTTTTTTAAATGCTGCGCTCCTATTGGGCGCAGTGTGATGTTGTAGTCTAAAGCCTTACTGTATTAATGAACTATCTAACGCAAAACGAATTTTACAAATCGGACCAGTAGTTCTAGAGATTAGCGCGTACAAACAAACAAACTCTTCAGCTTTATATATTAGTATAGATAATAACAAAAGACGTGGTCATTTAGATGTAGGAAATATTTTCAAAACAATTTATAGCACATATTTATTGTTTTCAAGTCATTTATATAATAGGGTAGTAGTGAAGATTTTTTGTAAATTTTGTTGTGTATCTGAATAGTGTTTCGGATTGACACAAAAACAGCTCAACGAATTTGAATATAATTTGGCAAACAGATAGACAGTTTATAGGTATTCAAGAATAACACTTTTTATTTCGATATTCCTGCGGGGACGAAATATATGCGAGGAATACCGCTAGGCACAGCTAGAATGTATGCATATTTTTCGTTAACTGTCAATTCTAGGAAACTTAGATATGATACTTCTAATACTCTATTTATACATTCAAAAGCGGATATATTAATTATTCTGTGCACATCAGTCCTTGAGTTTTATTATCATCTGTATTAAAACTATATACCTAAAGGAATAAATCTTCATTGGAGACGGTCTAATCACTTATGATCAAATGATGATAAAATAGATTCGCATTTATCTCTCAAGATGAAGACCCAGTTCCTTATCTCACGTCCAAATTGACATGCAATATTGAAATCTATAAGATAGATAGCACTTGAGTCATTACCTTAAATATTTAACTTACCTTTACTGTGTTACGTCAATATAACATACTACTTGTGCCCCGCGGTTTCACTCTCATAAGTTTCGCTCCTCTAGAGATATCGGGATAAAAAGTATCGCATGTATTATTCCTGGTTATAAACCATCTGTGTGCCAAATTTCATCTGTGCTTGACGCACCTTCTTCGTTTTTAGTACTGGTGTGTTTTTTATTATCTATGTTTTTTTATAAGCTTTTGTTTTTCACCGAAGTTGACATTACAGAACAATCCCTACCAGCGGCCTTTTCATACAGTCCCAATAATATATATCCCACAATTAATATAGTGGTCCTTCTCCCGTTTTAAGCCATGGTAGGGACGCGGTCAAGTGCCGCTAAAATGAAAGCCGCGAGTGCGACTCAAAACATTTCCAAAAATTTTGGAAACAAAAACGAAACCGCATCCACGGTTCAAAAACCAGCTGGTTTACCAAGCTGCGGAAGCAGCTCTGTTTCAGGATCTGGTACGGTAAGGAGCCGTACTCTTTTTATTGAAGCGGACTACGCTCAAAAAATTGTAATGCTAGAGCGAGCTGCAGCGGAGCGCGAGCGTGATCGTGAACGTATAACTCTCGAACATGAGCGTGATCGTGAACGTATAACTCTCGAACATGAGCGCGCTGCTTTAGAGCTACGTAAGCAGGCAGAAATTGCTGCTTTGGAAGAAACAGGTAACATGTGTAGTGATAGAAGTCGTCGGTCAAGTCGTGTTTCCCACGGGGATATACAAAAATGGGTAAATGATTGCGTAAACGTAGCTATACCAGATACAGAAATAACAAAGGAGCCACAGAACGTTAATATTTTAACAGATCTGTCTGTCAATAGACCAAGTGTCCATTTCACACAGCGTTCTACGGTTGCCTCGGTATCTCCAGTAGAGGTACCTAATAACAGCTGTATCTCAATAGCCAATAATACTTCTAACCCGTCAGTCCCTAGTAACCTAAAACACCCTACATGTTCCTCTAATAATATAATACTACCTTCCACAGAAATAGCTCAATTAGCTCAAGCGATAGCATCACTGTCAAATAATAATACATCCAGACCCAAATTTGGGGATGGACGTCTACCATCTTTTGATGGAAAAGCCATGGATTGGTTAATACTAAATAGAACGTACGAAGACACAAAGGTAATGTATTCGGCGTCAGATAACCTAACGCGCATCAATTTAGCGCTAAAAGGAGCAGCTCGGGAAGCGGTCTCTGTACTGTTAGTCTCAGCGCGGGACCCTTCCGAGGTGATGGAAGCCTTAGCAATTAGATTCGGGAAACCTGAACATATAATACTACAAGAGGTTGCAGCCCTTCGTGCCCTTCCAAAAATTAACAACTCTGAAGGGGAAGATTTGCACAAGTTTGCCTATCGCGTCCGTAACTCGGTGGAAGTATTGCGACTTTTAAATGAAAAACCATATCTAGATTCACCTGATATCTACCAAACGGTTTTAAGTAAGCTTCCACTTCTGTTACGAACACGATGGCAAGACTACGCATACATTCATTTCCCCACAACGAGCGGGGACAGTAAGCTGCAGCTACTAGCTCGATTTCTCGCACGTGAAGTAGACCTTCAGCTCCGATTTGGTCTAATTAATGAGCCATTGAGCCTTGTCAGGAAAACCGACAAAGTTCACGCAGCACAATATGATGGTACCACCGACAATACAATAATTTCGCTTCCTTCTACCTCTAAAATTCATAAAAATAATTCAATTTCATCTGCAACAAAATTTTGTTATTTTTGCAGTAAAAATCATGACTTATGTCTTTGTGATTCTTTCAAATCATTGACAGTTACTGACCGATGGCAGTTTGTTAAAGATAAAAAACTATGCCATAAATGTCTTGTCAAAGGATCTCATAGTTATAAAAATTGTAGAATTGACAAAGATATTTGTAATATTAAAAAATGCAACTCCGCGCATCATAAGTTGTTGCATATCGCCTATATTGTAGAAAATGAGGACGACCAACACGAGGCGACCTCATCAATATCTGAGCAACCTGAGGAAGCCAGTATTAATACAAATGAGGTAACAGATTTTATTGCCCATGCTAGCAACTCAACTACGCAGTCTAAAAATCTAGAATCATCTCGACCCGTGCTTAAGATTCTCCCGGTTACAGTTTCAGGCCCGGCTGGTAGCGCTGATACTTACGCTCTCCTAGACGATGGCGCTACCGCCACGTTTATTGACTCTGAACTGGCAAGACAGATAGGTGCAAAGGGTCCAACAGTGGAGTCCCAGTTAAAATGTGTTAGTGGATTGTCAAAGAATGTACGAGTTGAATATGTAGACTTCGACATCCAGGGTCACCACACCCACAAGACGCACCGAGTCTGTCAGGCACGATCTATAAAATCTCTTCAGCTAGCTAAACAGTCAGTTTGTCCTCAAGATGTCAATGCCTATCCTTATCTTTCTGATTTAAAATCCATTCTTTGTTACGACAACGTCCAGCCTAAAATTGTAATAGGGATTGACAACTGGCATCTGACCTTACCCCTAGCCGTACGTAAAGGTTCCGACGCTCAACCTGCGGCCATTAAAACTCACTTAGGATGGGTTCTATTCGGATTTTGTTCCAGTAGGACAAAACCAGTTGTGTTCGTCAATCATATGCACTTTGATGAACCCGTTGAATTTTTACAAAGCCAATCAATTGAAACTTTGTTAAAGGACCAATACAAGCTTGACTCTATTGGTATTTCTAAAAAGGAGCCACGTAGTGCAGATGACGAGCGCGCTATCCATATCCTGGAGCGTACCGCCAGTCGTCTTCCGTGTGGTAGGTTCGAAGTAGGTTTGCTATGGAAATCAGACAACCCTATTGTACCTAATAGTTACCCGCTCGCATTATCGCGATTTCTTAGCCTAGAAAAGAAAATGATTAGCGACCCAGTGTATGCTGAGCGCTACAAAGCAAATATCCACGACATGATAAATAAGGATTACGCAGAAAAATGTCACACTGCACATCCTATTGATTCAATTTGTTGGTATTTGCCTCATTTTGGTGTGGTAAATCCTAATAAGCCGGCAAAATTGCGCCTCGTTCACGACGCCGCTGCAAAGATAAAAGGGGTTAGTCTAAATTCTCTTTTATTAACAGGGCCGGATTTATTACAATCTCTTTATGATATTTTACTTCGTTTTAGAGAGGGCAAGGTAGCAATGACAGCTGACATCAAGGAAATGTTTCCTAGATTTAAAATTAGGGAACAGGACCGTGATGCACAAAGATTCTTATGGCGAGACAGTCCTAACGAGTTAATTCAGACCTTTAGGATGTCTTCAATGATTTTTGGAGCTATATGCAGCCCATGCACAGCTTCTTATTTGAAAAATAAAAATGCACTGGAAGTCAAGGATCAATTTCCACAAGCAGTACACGCTATCATTCATGACACCTATATGGATGATTTTATTGGATCTGTGACCTCCAGTAATGTAGCAGCTCAGTTAGCTGCCGATATAGTACATGTCCATGCTCGTGCGGGTCTTGAAATGCGCGGATGGGTATCGAATGACCCACTAGCACTGAAACTTTTACCAAGAGACCTTATATCGGAAACAGTGGCGGCTCATGTTAATCTCGCGAATTTTCCACCTTCCACACCTTGTGTCAGAGCATTGGGACTATACTGGCATCCATCGACTGACTTATTAAGTTTTAACACTCCGACCAAAAACGGAGAAGAATTTCTGCCTCAACTGCTTACCAAGCGGATAGTACTTTCTTTAATTATGCGTATTTTCGATCCACTGGGTATCCTCGCTCCCGTTGTTATCCGTGGTAGAATTTTATTTCAAAATGCATGGCGAATGAATTTAGATTGGGATACCGAACTCCCTTCATCTGAAACCAAATCCTGGACCAACTGGTTCCAAGATCTCATTTCAACATCACAATTAAAAATTCCACGCTGCTACAATCCGTGCAGAATGGAACCCAGTCAAGCCGAACTGCATGTCTTTGCAGACGCCAGTGCGCAAGCGTACGCAGCTGTAGCGTACTGGCGCTTCCTCTTTTCAAACGGAGACATTCAGCTCGCATTGATTTGTAGCAAGTCACGCATAACTCCTCTAAAACCATCTAGTATCCCTAGGTTAGAGCTACAAGCTGCACTAATAGCTGCTAGACTAGGTACGTCCATTGTAGATGCAGTTAGATTAAATATTTCTAGACGTATATTTTGGTCCGATTCAATGAACGTTTTGGGTTGGCTTAGGAATGACGCACGCACATATAAGCCTTTCGTTGCTCATCGAGTGGGTGAGATAATAGAACTCACAGAAGTGAAAGAGTGGCGGTGGATCCCAACCGGTCTTAACCCTGCTGATGATGCGACCCGTCTAGGTCGTGGTCCAATCACACCAGAATCTCGTTGGTTTAAGGGGCCTGATTTTTTACTAGCTCCAGAATCTGAATGGCCTATTATCGCACCTGGTACTTCTCATAACACAACCGTACTCGAAACTCAGACCATGAGATCAATTCATGAGGTTGCAACTCATATCATCATTAACCAATCATTCGATCAACCACTCTCAGCGGATTCACGACGTTTCAGTTCGTGGTCTCGCTTAATCAGAGCCACAGCATACGCTCATAAATATCTATCATTGCTGCGACTACATTCACTACGAAAGAAAGGTATCCATGTTAATTTCAGCCATAAAGTTCCCAATCTCATTTTCACGTTTCATTTAGAATCAACACCAACTCCAAACGTTAAACATAATCACGGCCTTCTGCCCACGATGCTAATCTTCGATGATTTACAGTTAGCGACAACGCACGTTCTACGTCAAAGTCAGTTAGATTCTTTTTCTGAGGAGATCAACTCCATTCGAAATCAACTACCCGTATCAAGTCATAGTAGATTGGCTAAATTACCGGCTACGCTTGATAATGAGAAAGTTCTGCGTCTGTCAACTAGAATTGTTGAAGCCGTCGACGTTAACGAAGAGGTGAAAAAGCCAGCCCTTCTCGATGGTAAACATCCTACTGTCCGACTCCTCGTCCTCAACTACCATCAACGGTCGGCCCACGCAAACACCGAATTGGTTGTGAACGAGCTTCGCCAGAGATTTTGGATTTTGAGCCTCAGAAACACTGTAAGAACAGTAGCATTTAACTGTCAATTTTGTAAAATTCGTCGAAGTATCACCTACCAACCGCCCATGGGAAATCTCCCAGCTGCCAGGCTAGCCCATCACTGCAGACCCTTTTCGTTCGTGGGCTTAGATTACTTCGGTCCCACAACCGTGACCGTCGGACGAAGATCTGAAAAACGGTGGGTGGCATTGTATACCTGCTTAACCGTTCGAGCTATCCACCTTGAAATCGTACGCTCACTATCATCCGATGCTGCGATAATGGCTCTTAGAAGATTTATAGCTCGTCGTGGTACTCCAACTGAAATCCACTCCGACAATGGCACGTCTTTCGTTGGCGCTAACAGAGAATTAAAAACGCTTTACACTCAAGCTGTACCTGACTTTGCTGCTAATGAGATGATAAAATGGAAGTTTATTCCCCCATCGGCTCCTTTCATGGGAGGTTCCTGGGAAAGATTAATCAGGTCAGTCAAGACAGCCTTAAAAGTAACCTTGGGGGCTAATGTACGTACGCCGACAGAGGAAGTATTCTCCACACTTCTCTGCGAAGTCGAAGCTTTGGTGAATTCACGCCCTTTAACGCATATATCATGTGATCCAGAATATCCGGAAGCACTCACTCCATCACACTTCATCTTAGGAAGCTCCTCCGGACGACCTATCCCAGCAGTACTAAATGACAGAGATGACTGCAGCAGATCGGGATGGAAGCGGGCAGTACGCATGGCCGACCGATTTTGGACAAGATGGGTTCTGGAATACCTGCCAACCCTGTCACCCAGGAGGACAACTGGACAGCCTCCTGCAATCACCCTCGGAGACCTAGTGGTAATCGCCGACGGAACGTTGCCGCGAGGGTCCTGGCCCAAGGGACGTATAGTTGCCACCTACCCAGGCAAAGATGGCGTGATACGGGTGGTTGATATAGCCACTCAGGCAGGCGTGCTCCGTCGGCCCGTAAAGAAAGTTGTTCCTTTAGTTTAAAAGGGGGAGCATGTGCTTGACGCACCTTCTTCGTTTTTAGTACTGGTGTGTTTTTTATTATCTATGCTTTTTATAAGCTTTTGTTTTTCACCGAAGTTGACATTACAGAACAATCCCTACCAGCGGCCTTTTCATACAGTCCCAATAATATATATCCCATAATTAATATCATCTAAACCCGTTCAGTAGTTTTTGAGTAAAAGAATACCAAATATTCATCCATACCTTCGGGAAGCAGATGGATGCGGGCACCATCAAGACCAGTCATCATGAAAAGTCTCGGGGAGGCCTTTGTCCAGCAGTGGACTTCTATAGGTTAAGAAGAAGAAGACGAAGAAGATCTTGCAAACTTTTGCATTTATAATCACAATATAATCATCATCAACAAGTTTTGTTTAACATCTCACTGCTAGACACAGGTTTTCTCTCATACAAAGAAGGATTGAGCGTAATCACCTCGCTTGCTCAATGCGGGTTGGCGATTTCATTTAAAAAACCGGTATCGGATACCGGTATTCATTTAAAAAAAACCGGGATATTCGGTTTTAGTAAAATAATTTGCTTTGCTTACAGTTCGCGTCTAGATATTAGCAGTGCTACTCCACTGAATTTGTCTCACTGAATAATACACTGGGACACTTTAATGCCCGAGGTTCGCATTAGGAACAAGAACGTTCTTAGAGTACTGTGTCGTCTTAACTTGAATATGGCTAGTGGATCAGATGATATACCAGCGATTGTTCTTAAGGCCTGTGCGCCCGAGATGTCTCCTGTATTGACACGCTTATATGGGGCCTCTCATTCAGGACTGGTATAGCCCATGTTGGCTAAGGTCGACATATAGACGATCTGCTGATGCTCGGTATCTATGGGTATGTAGATGACAGTATAGTTGTAGTAATGAAGCAATCCGGTTCGAAAGAAAGGCTACGGTAGAGCGTACGAATGTTGCACTACAGTCATTCTCCGAATGGGGCGAAGCCAATCTTGTGGTATTCAATGCCTGCCAAAACAAAAGCGTCTATTCACCGCCAAAAGGAGCCTGTTCATCTTAGCATGTGTGGAGCAGCCATATTTGAGCTGGTACTGCAAAACGCCACCTGGAACCTTTGGCTTCGGTGGAGAGGCGTGCAAAGAGGCTAATTGGTGAATAAGATTTGGTTAAAAACGGTCTCAAGAGTTTGGAGCACAGACGAAGAGTAGCTAGCCTGTCGGTGTTCTATAGGATGCATTTTGAGAGTGTGCGAGGGAATTACATAACTTAATTCCCCCGTCTCTGTACCATCCTCGGACGGGCCGTTGTACGGCGAGTATCCAGTTGACCGACTGCGGCGAAACCTGTACTGTTGGTCACTCAGGAGACCGTCACCTTCCAGATATGCCACAAGGCGTGAGTTCAGTACACGTTTCATAATCGTGCAGAGTATAAGGTTATTGAAATCGGTCGACAGTTAAAAAAATCGTCACGACTTTCCTGTTTGGGCTTATATTTTTGACACCGTAGTGGTGTCAAAAATATAAGCCATCCGTAAGAAGCATTTCGTCTCGTCTTTTATACCGTGTAAACGGAGGGACAGGAACAATTTGCTCGCAGCGATATTTGTGTCTGTCAATTTAACTTTGCATCACTGCTGACCATCAGGCGGGATTGCGGTCAAGCACTAGATTATAATTATAAAATGAAAAAAGAAACCTTCGACAGCTGAGTAGCCGAACTTCCCGTGCAATGATTGGCGAACGAGCCAATGACGGGACAAGTGTCAAATTTTCTATTTCAACTGTTTACATTTCGCACACACGGTTTTTTTCTCATTATTTAATTCTGTACTAATTTCTATTACTGCTCAATCTAACCTAACTCTGTTGTAGGTACCTACTAAATTTGTTAACTTTACCTTAATACCGGAAATATTGAAAATACCGGATTACCGGTATTGGCTCCTGGCCAATACCGGTGGCCATACTGGCCTGAAGCCAATACCGAACATACCGGTTTTGCTTAAATTATTCGGTAGGTATCACGACCCCTATTTTGAACAAGAGAATCGGCGCAGTATAATACTCACACTTTTTAATAAATTCAATATCTAAACGTTTATACAACCCTACAGGCGAAAAAGATAACAGCTGTTTTTCTATAGATAACAATTAGCAACTCTGGTCAGCTGACCAAAACGTGACATTAGAGAGACAACAGTCGAACATGTTTTTCTAACACCATCGTAGTTCGCTGTTGCACAGTTAAACATTGTAAATGGTATGCAAAAAAATTGCAATCTCAATCTTCTTAAGAATTCTGGTCATGTTGAACCTAGAATCAGGTCCAATGTGGTGATATTAGACAAGAAAAACCGGCCAAATGCGAGTCGGACTCGCACACCGAGGGTTCCGCCGTACAAACGTAGCGGTTTACAATTTATGACGTACTAGCTTTCCGCCAGCGGCTTCGCCCGCGTGGAGTTCGGTTATATCATCATCATCATCATCAACCTTTTTTTTTCGTCCCACTGCTGGGCACAGGTCTCCTTTCATACAGAGAGGGATTGAGCGTAATCACCACGCTTGCTCAATGCGGGTTGGCGATTTCAGACTTAAAGTCCAGGTTTCCTCAAGATGTTTTCCTTCACCTTCAGTCAATGGTGTCCAAGATATACTTAGAAAGTACATATAACTTTAGAAAAGTTACATTGGTACTTGCCTGACCTGGAATCGAACCCGCTCACTCATTCTTGTGAGGCTAGTGTTTTAACCACTAGGCCACCACGACTTTTAAAATACAGACAATATACTGTTGGTATGGTACATAATAATTATTCATATGATTTATTAATATCTATTATATAATGTTATTAGCTTTCCGCCCGCGGCTTCACCCGCGTGGAGGTCGGTTATATCGCGCTGTTTAAATTCCCCTCGGGAACATCAAATTTTTCCGGGATAAAAGGTAGCCTATGTTCTTTCTCAGGGTCTAAAGATTTTCTGTGCCAAACTTCATCAAAATCGGTTGAGAGGTTTAGGCGGGAAAGCGTAACAGACAGACAGAGTTATTTTCGCATTTATAATACTAGCATTGATTTAGAATTATTCACAGTTTAGAGTCAATTAGATTTAAGAAGTGTTTGATATGAATTTCAACTTTAATATCTCTACGCGTTCATGTGAAAAAGGGTAGGTAGTAAGTTTATAATTATTAAAAAATATTTTATGTCATGTAAGCAAAAATAATATTTTAATATTTTATGTAACTTCAAATTTATCATTTTCACAATTTTTCCTTTATCAGTCTGTACTATAATATAACGTTGACAGCCTCCGTGGCGTAGCGGTAGCGGACGCGGCCGCTGCGCAAGGTGGCGCGGGTTCGATCCCCGCACAGTGCAAGTATTTGTATGCATGAATATGAACATTTGCACTGGTCTGGTCGTGCCTCGGAAAGCACGTTAAGTCGTTGGTCCCGGTTGCCATACGAACATCTAATGGCAGTCGTTACGGGTTGTTGGAACCCTCAAAAATCCAACAATTGGTCTAACTGCAATGCTTCGATGTCACCTTCGGGTTGTGGAGGTCAGACGGCAGTCGCTTCACGGAAAATGTCGAAGTTTAGCCATATCAGCAGTTGGACTGGTAAAGCGGACCCCAGACTCCAAAGCTGAAAAGGCTTCGGATGCGACTGGGATTAACGCTGGGATGATGATGATGAGTATAATATAACGTTGCTTCGTGCCGAATTTCAAGATTCTGAGTTCACGGGAAGTACCTTGTAGGTTTTGATTCCCCAGCGTGAGACGGAAATTCGTCTAAGGTGTCGGTATAAACTGCTGTATCTTTTGCTCGCTTTAACTTAGAAGTTTCATTTTTTCACTGCTTAAAGGGACAATAGACCTAGGTATTTGGTATAAATTTCAATTTGATACCTTTATTAGTTCGTGAGAAATAAGGTAGTAAGTTTCATTTTATTAAAATATGTTTATTATATTATATAACTAAAAAAAAGGGATTTTCGCAATTTTTCCTATATTTACATTATATGACAATCCTTTATGCTAAATTTCAAGATTCTGAATTTACGGGAAGTATCCTGTAGGTTTTGATTCCTTTGCGAGTGTCGAAAATTTGTTGAAAATATCGACATATCGGCTGTATCTTTTGATTGGCTTGGCTTAGATGTTTGATATTTTCACAGCTTAAAGGGACAATAGACCTAGGTATTTGGTATAAATTTCAATTAGATAACTTTATTCGTTCGTGAGAAATAAGGTAGTAAGTTCCATTTTATTAAAATATGTTTATTATATTATATAACAAAAAAAAATTTAATTTTCGCAATTTTTCCTATATTTGCATTATATGACAATCCTTCATGCCAAATTTCAAGATTCTGAGTTTACGGGAAGTATCCTGTAGGTTTTGATTCCTTTGCGTGTGTCGAAAATTTGTTGAAAATATCGACATAATCGGCTGTATCTTTTGATTGGCTTGGCTTAGAAGTTTGATATTTTCACAGCTTAAAGGGACAATAGACCCGAGGATTTCATGTGAATTTCAGCTTGATACGTCCACACGTTCTTGAGATAAAGGGTCTTGACAGACAGACAGACAGACAGACAGACAGACAGACAGACGGACAACAAAGTGATCCTATAAGGGTTCCGTTTTTTCCTTTAGAGGTACGGAACCCTAATAAATGAACGACAAGCATCCTCATCCTACTAAGGTTTTTACTAGTGCTTGACCGCCATCCTGCCTGATGGTAAGCAGTGATGCAATCGTTGGTGGTAAAGCGCGCTAGTTTATTAAGAGCACATTCACTCAAAAACTTAATGATTAGGAAGGAAGACGGCAGTTGAGCGAGGTGATGCAATGTTAAACCCAACAACACGACCAACGTTGCTGTGCCAGAGGGCGATTGATCTGGAGACCCTCCACCATCAAACTCCACACAGAACAACATTTGGCGCATCGTGCCCGGCACACATGGCAACACAACTGCTCAGACCCGTGCACCAGACATCATGCCGGAACTCGACGAATTGCTTGGCGACAAAACTTTGTCTGGTAGCCTTCTCGAATAATGAATTTAATAAACTGTGAATCTATGATTTGGATAAACACTCCTTCGACATTGCAAGTCAAGATTTGATCAAAGCCAGCAATAACTGGCTATAAAGCACACAACACAATGATGCAATATGGTCGCAGTGTTTCACATGCCCGCGCCTTTTTTATTTTTTGGTTAAACTTTAAATATCAGTGTGATGTTAACTAGTCTTCCTTGAGAATTGAACTACCAAATACTATAAAATTTTCTAAAATTCGATTGGAAGTTTTAGAGATTAGCATGTTCTGGTTTATTTGAACATGCTAATCTCTAAAACTTCCAATCGAATTTTAGAAAATTTCAATTATTAAAAGTTCAATTATTAACTAGTTAGTGCCTATTACGTTTGACGGTAAACATTTTTATTTGTGTATGAAATCCAACAACCACGAAAAAGTGTTTTAATTTTTCCCGCTTTTTACAAATAACATGGCATTCTACAACGTGTAACATAAAGGGTATATACATACCAAGGGCATGGCATCTTTACATGATATCAAACGATATCGGAAGGGTCATCAACTCAAAATAAAATACTCAAAAAATTGATACCAAATTTTCGGTTTCGTGTGTTTCTTAAAATCAAACCATAACAAACGTGGCACCACACTACATAGTCAAATATGAGCGTTAGAGATTTTTAATAAAAAATATTTATTTCAAAAATAAACGTCTGCTCAGCATGAGCTTTACAATTATATGATTAATATTGAACAAAATAAGAACACTTAAATGTAAGTTACACATGCTTATATACTAAATGAAGGTTTGCTTGTGTGTTTGCGACTCACAAAAGGAATCTGTTAGGCAATGCTTATTGTTTTGTTTGTCACTGATTTCATCAGAATGCTTGTGTGTTTGCGACTCACAAGAGGAATCTGTTAGGCAATGCTTATTGTTTTGTTTGTCACTGATTTCATCGGAATGAAACTTGAACTTAATGGCTACCCGGAGCAACTGGGTGGCATGTTATGATGTTGCGTCACTGTTACTATGCGAGGTAAGGGCTGGCTATGCATAACTCCTCCCTCCGTAAGTTCAAAATCATCATTCGAAGACAATTTATGAGGTTGATGATTTTGGCTGAATTTACATCTTAATACATGTCTATAACGATACATAGTTATTATTAACATAGTAAGTAGAATAACGTAAATTACAATAGTTCCTATACTAACACTATGCACGTTCACAAAATGGTTTTCACTGTTTATCACTTCACTGTTATCCTTTAGGGCATGTGATAGAAATTGTAGATTTTCTAAGTTGATTTCATCTAAGCTGATAGTCTTGCGGGATACGTCTTGTGGTGTCACGATGCTAGGTAGATGTATGGATGGTGAGCTGCGGAAGACAACTTCTCCTGTTTGAAGACGATGTTTTCTCAGCGTCGTTGTTCCAAATTTTACTTCACAGGCATTGTTCAGGGTTAGAATGTAGGTACCCATGATGTCGTGTTGGCTCATGTCGTTGCCACAGTATTCTGTTAAAAATGTAGGGAAACCTGCGAAAATTAGCCAAGAGTCTTGTTGTATGGATTTAATTTTAACAGTTGATGCATTAACTGTAAGAGGCAGGCATGATGTTATCTTCGTAGAGAAGGTCATCAGATCTACGATGCATTTTGTTTCTTCTTCAGGAGACACGATGTCGTCGTAACAAAGGAACTTTCCTTCGTCTATTTCTCTGCAAGGCTGAGAGAGTGATACTATTTTCGACCCTTTCGCAAGGATATGGGAATGTTTAGGAGTTATGAGGAATGATAATTCAAGGTGGGAGTTGTACATAGGAAAAGGGTGTAAGGTGTAGTAGTTATAGACATCTGCTTGGACTGTTGGTACGGACATAATAAAAGTTATTTGTTTGCCCTTTACATAAGCTTTTATATCAATACAATGTTCTATGTTAACTAAATTTCCGATGGTTACAGGGAATGCTAACTTATCTATTTTCTCAATGTCTATAAGAATGTTAAATAGTTCGGATGTATTCAGTATAGACTGATGTAATACATTCACTCTACTGAATGCTACTGCTGTCTCCACTTCATCTAAGCGGGTTAATAATATTTGAAAATTATGAATTAACATGTCATATGTATTTATAATCAGGTTTTTACTCCTTTGAAATTGGGTGTTATTTAAAATTTCTTCTATTTCCTTAATAGTTTTGTCTAGTATGATAAAGTTGTTTCTTGTTGAATTTGTAAAGTTATTAAATGTATCAATTATTTCGGAAATTAAAGTAATTTTGTTCATCGTTACATTTTGTTGTGATTGTAGACTGTTTATTAAGTTATCGTATCTAGTAGCATCATCGTTGTCTAAATTTCCAGTAATTGCTTTAATTATTGATCCAATTGGATTGATAAGTCCCCTTTTAATCCTTATGTTTGGAATTAACTGATAGTATCGTTCTATAGTTATGTTCATTATATATTGGGTTTGCAATTCAGCATCAACAAGGCTACCGTCTAAAATGTATGTATCTAATTTATCCTTCATATAATTGGTTATTTCGTAATACTTTCCTATATTGTAGTCTAAATTCTTATGAACTAAATTTAAATCTAATATCTTAATTATATTCCAGTTATAGAGGCTTAGCGAAGCTTGGCCTTCTTTAACAGGGAGTATTCCTGGATTATCTTCAATCCTTTGAAGCTGAAGGGCCAGGTTCAGGGTCGCTTGCATCACTATCACGAGGGCGAACCTGTGGAGGACGCTTTATGTCTTTAATTGGTATTTTCTTTATTTTGCGGGCTTTATTTGCTACTGTTACGGTATTTCTATTAACTTTATCTACTATTGTTGCCTTTTGGTATCTAGGCTTATCTTTACTACGTCTTGTATTAACTCCTTTCATGTAAATGTTGTCGCCTGTCTTGATGTCAAATTGTTTTTCTCCTCCGCGTTTCTCTATTATTTTTTCTTTAGATTGTAGCATTTTATTTGTTAAATAGTTATAGAGGTATTTGGTACGTTTAAACTGGGATTATTATTGTTAGAGTTTGTTTTATTTTTATTTCGGGAGTTATATCGGGTTTGGAAATTAACTTCCTCGATAACAACACTTAATGCGGATTCTAATGTATTACATTTATTTAATCTAACAAATTTTATCAAATCTTCCGGTAAGTTGTATAGAAAGACGTTGAGAGCTGTGTTATTATATATAATATATTTAGCTGCTTTTATACCTTCGTCAGTTAAAAGGTTTACTTTAGAAATTAGCGAGCTTCTTACGTTCTGTATACGGTGGCAAAAGTCTATATAAGATTCACCATGTTTAATTTTAAGGTTTTCTAATTCTATGCTTATACATGCTTCTGATCTAGGGTCACCAAAATGTTGAACAAAGAGTTCTTTTAGATCTTCCCAAGTGGTAATATTCTCGCGTTCACTTATTAAAACGGCGGCTCTTCCTACTAACCTACTTGTTATACAGTGAAATAAATAAGTTTGTTGAGCTGGATTGTTCTCCCCTCTGAAACTTCTAATAACATATTCACATTTAGAAATAAAAAGGTTTAATAACTTATCATCACCATCGAATCTGGGAATGATGCTTTGGATTTCCTTTGGGATAAGTTGAATATTCATTTTGTTAATATTTAAGGCAAACAATTAACGTATTTGGCGATTTTAGTCCAAATTACGCGACTTAATCTAAAAATGTAAAAGTCACTAATGTTCGAGTAATTTTCACAAAGTAACAGATTGGCAATGTGAGTCCAATTTGTTATATTAAAACTAAATCTAGATTTGACAATTTTTGACCAAAAATAGATGAGTTACGTTATCGGCGATGTCTAGTCCAATAAATCGTAAGGAATATAGACAAGGGATGGGAGACAGTGCGAATAAGGGTCTACTCACAGTTTGCTCGATCCCATGCCGGTTCTTGTTCTGCTGCTGCTGCTGAGCTTGCGCCTTTTGACGAATTTATTTGTTAGGTTCTTTACAGACTAGAAGTCTATGCGACTAGGATGACGTTACGACCGATTTTTGTGTCTATTAACGATCACTTGTACGCGACTTGCTAATCCTACCCGGCTGCGCCAGTCAAATATGAGCGTTAGAGATTTTTAATAAAAAATATTTATTTCAAAAATAAACGTCTGCTCAGCATGAGCTTTACAATTATATGATTAATATTGAACAAAATAAGAACACTTAAATGTAAGTTACACATGCTTATATACTAAATGAAGGTTTGCTTGTGTGTTTGCGACTCACAAAAGGAATCTGTTAGGCAATGCTTATTGTTTTGTTTGTCACTGATTTCGTCAGAATGCTTGTGTGTTTGCGACTCACAAGAGGAATCTGTTAGGCAATGCTTATTGTTTTGTTTGTCACTGATTTCATCGGAATGAAACTTGAACTTAATGGCTACCCGGAGCAACTGGGTGGCATGTTATGATGTTGCGTCACTGTTACTATGCGAGGTAAGGGCTGGCTATGCATAACTACATACATTAAAAACTACTCGGTACACGTCACGTTACTTGCAAAAACCGGATAAATGTCTTCAATAACTCTGTGCGCCTAGTATGGTAGTAGCCTATCACAGGCGGTGTTTTTAATCATAACTTCCTAACATAAAGAAATAGAATTAAAAAATCCTTCCAATATCGTTTGATTTTATGTAAAGATAAATGCCATGCCCTTGTTATGTATATACCCTTTATGTTACACGGTGTATAGCTAAAAGAATTTTCAATATCGGTTCAGTTGATCCAGAGATTAACCCTACAACCTCCCAAACTCAGAATTTTTTCTTCAATGTTTTAGTATAGATAATTATAAATAAAACAAAGCAGAGTTAAAAAAAAACAAAAAAGGTTTATGACACAAACTCGTTTAACTTTTACAGTAAATCTTATTTCGGGACCTCTTTTTATATAAAAGAAATACCTGAGCAAGGAGGTACTGCTCTATAATGACAAATTATAAAATGGTAAAAGTGGTGTAAGAAAAGAAAAAAAAAAAAAAGAGATGATATCCTTAAAAAAAGTGAGAGTGTGTAAGTCAAAGAGTATGTGTGTGTGCGTGTGTGAGTGTTAACAACCCATATTGACAATACTTTTAGCAAAAAATCAATGTGATCATAAGTCACATATATAAATCCAGTTTCTTCGTAAAAGGCGTGGTAGATAATGCTTATGACTAACAGATCCACACGCTAACACTTGATGTCCTAAGCAGCTACTTAATACGCAAAGCACACGCATCAACATCTTAATTAGCTATAAAAATGAGAGAAGCGGTGCGAAGATAGAAATCAGGAGCCTTCAACTCCGCTAAATGAGTACTTGGGGAGAATAGTGAAGAGGTTTTTTTTGATAAAGTTCCGGCTTATATTAACATACCGTCAATCTCTGAGCACAGTCCCTTAAAATATTATCCGAAATCACTCATCATCATCACTGCTCGAAGTAGGCTTCTCCCAAAGACCTTCTTCTAGTAACCCTACTAGACTCCAGTAAATCGTTTTGTCGTCCTCCATGGCGCAGCGGTCAACACGCCTGTCTGCGACGTGGAGGCCCTTCAATCCCCGGCCAGATCATGATGGAAAAAGATCCTTTCCTGATTGGCCTAGGTCTTGGATGTTTATCTATAGGTATATGTATCTATGATAAATATAGTATCGTTGAGTTAGTACCCCATAACAGAAGTCTCGAACTTACTTTGGGGCTAGCTCAATCGGTGTGTTAAAAAAAAAACTTTATTTTCTTATTTTTATTTTTTTTAAAAACCCCCCACCCCCTACCTTAGGAATTTCTCCTGTATCGTGAGTCCGTTTATAAACATAAACTGACATACACAAACAGCCAGACCCGGAACAACTACTTGTAGGTCATACACAGAAAATAAATAAATGTTATTATTATTCTTTATTTTATTGTATTTCCTTTATTTTCTCGGTGGTAGGCAACAACATCAGCCGCCGGCATAAGTTACCACCCACCAGACAAAGTCTTGCCGCCAAGCGATTCGACGTGTTCCGGCATGATGTCTGGTGAAGCCGTACGGAGGACGGGTCTGAGCAGTTGTGTTGCGATGTGTACCGGGTACGATGTACCGAATGTTGTTGTGTCGGGAGTTTGGTCGTGGAGGGTCTCCAGATCATCCTCTGGCGCAGCATCGTTGGTCGTGTTGTTGGGTTAAACATTGCATCACCTCGCTCAACTGCCGTTTTCCTTCCTATTCACTCAGTTTTTTTGAGTGAATAGGCTTAATAAGCTAGTGCGTTTTACCATCAACGATTGCATCACTGCTTACCATCAGGCGGGATTGCAGTCAAGGACTAGTTTATAACTAATAAAAAAAAATATACATATAAATTACATTTTTAAATATTTCTACATAAAAAACATACATAAAACACAATTAAAAATATAAAAAATAGTAGCCCACCGGTATCGGGAACAGGGTCCAAACTCAAGGTCAGGGCTCCAGAGAGGGGAATTTCCTGACGATGCGAGCCGTGTCCAGCAGTACCGCTTTCTGAATCAAGCCCTTGATCCAGCTGCCTAACGAGAGCCTCCTGAGGTGTTGATCGAGGCTATTGGCTATTAAGCCATTGGCTGTCACGACTATCAGTACAATGATTGCTGAATCCACTTCCCACATGTCGACAACCTCGTGAGCCAAGTCAAGATACTTGATTTGTTTATCTTTCTCGGCTTTCACGAGGTTCTCATCATGCGGGATGGTTATGTCAATAATCATTGCACGCCGCTCTGATAGATCCACCATCACTATATAAGGCTTATTGGCAACAATAGTTCTGTCAGTGATGATGGATCGATCCCAGTACAATGTGATATGGCCATTTTTGAGAACTGGGTCGAGCATATACCTGTAGTACGGCACCTCCAATTCCACAAGGTGGTATTTAAGAGCAAGTTGCTGATGAATTATCCTAGCTACAAGGTTGTCTCTTTGCAAGTACTCTCCGTTAGCTAGACGAGAAGATCCGGATATAATGTCTTATTGATTCCCCCGGCCGGTGACATGCCCGACAGATGTCAACTGTGCCGTCTTTCACAATAAATCTCCGGTAATTGTTCGTCATCATTATTCGTTCGTTATTATTATTATTATTATTATACAAATATTTGTTCCGTGCGGGAATCGAACCCGCGATATACAGCGCAGCAGTCAATAGCTTAACCACTGCTTACTAAGGATGTGATCCAGTGGCATCGGCCGTAACTTACAAATTTTTGCATTTAATTTCATCACCCCTGCTCTAAAAATGGTGAAGCATGACATTGCGTGAAAATCATGACTTAGAAAAATTCTAAGACATGTGACATCTACCAACACGGCTCAATCCCTGTCACCAATTATGCTGACGAGTGGTAATGAGGCCAGAGCATAATATACCTGCTTACCTGTAAGGATAAAACTGTGAATTTATACGACAAAATTTAATATGTTATTGTCAAACAAGTTGCACCGCGTTCTCATTAACGAATGCATATCCAGTTCCATAGGACAGCAACTCCTGACCTTCGCGACCCAGAAAAAACAGGTTTTATTATCAATATGATGTCATCTGAATATTAATGACTTCTCGCAGTATGGAAACTTTTTCCTTTTATAGACAACCAATGATTAAATGTTAAAATTATGAAGTAATTTTTGGATTAATATATAAGGTTATTGTAACATTTTATTATAAATACCTATGAAAAGGTTAGTGCGGCACTGTGTAGGCCTCCAAGCGGCGGGTATTGGTTGCCAGAAAGGAGGGACACCAGGCTTTAGTGGCAGTTGTGAGGGCTATTTTGGAAGAAACAGGGAATTAGACGGAAATGATTTGATTACGCTTAATATTTCTCTGTATGAGAGGAGACCTGTACCCAGCAGTGGGACGATAAAAAGGTTGATGATGATGATGACGAAACAGAAATAGTCTTGTTAGAACACCAAAATAGTTGGGAAAAGTATAGGTAAATAGGTAGTACAGATGATGAAGAAGAGTAGAGATAATATGAGTTATAGGTTCACGCGAACTCTGAGGAACAATGGAGTAGTTATCAGGCCATGGTAAAATTAAATGTAAATGCGTGGGACAATAATTTTAATACCCTTTTAAGGAAGGAAAGTCGAAATTTGACTTTAACTAGTTCGTGTATTAGAATATTTCTTTCTTTCTTTCTTCAATTATTCATTTATTAACATATACAGCCATCATTACAGGTAACCTTAACCTAATGCAATGGCTGTACCATTTAAATATATTTATATCAACTATACACACATACAATACCCCAATATGCACATATTCATCAAAACTAAAATAGAATCGATAACTTTTATTTCAGACCGGAGTTCATAAGGTTAGTAACACATTTTACTTTACTTCTAGTGTTAGGTCACAGACAAGAAATAAGACACAGATGTTGCATCGGGATCGGGATTGTGTTGCGATGCATGCCGGGTACGATGCGCCAAATGTTGCTGTGTCGGGAGTTTAGTCGTGGAGGGTCTCCAGATCAATCTTCCTCTGGCGTAGCGTCGTTAGTCGTGCTGTCGGGCGTAACATTCCATCACCTCGCTCAACTGCCGTCTTCCTTTATATTTACTCATTTTTTTAAAGTGAATGGGCTCTCAATAAACTATCGCGCTTTACCATCAACGATTGCATCACTGCTTACCACCAGGCGGGATTACGGTAAAGCACTAGTAAATAATTATAAAAAAACCAACTCCGCAACTTGTAATTGCTACCACGAACACACATCATCAGGAATGCGCATCTATTCCTAATACATAATATAAACAGCCTATAGATAATGTTCCCACTCCTGAGAGACAGGCCTCCTCTCAATGAGAGGAAGTGGGCCGTCATCATCATCATCATTATCAACCTTTTTATCGTCCCGCTGCTGGGCACAGGTCTCCTCTCATACAGAGAAGGATTGAGCGTTATCACCACGCTTGCACAATGCGGGTTGACGATTTCAGACTTAAAGTCCAGGTTTCCTCAAGATGTTTTCCTTCACCTTCAGTCATTGGTGTTCAAGATATACTTAGAAAGTAGGTACATATAACTTTAGAAAAGTTACATTGGTACTTGCCTGACCTGGAATCGAACCCGCGCACTCATACTTGAGAGGCTGGTGTTTTAACCACTAGGCCACCACGACATTCACTAGGCCACCACGACATTCAGTGGGCCGTAATATATAACCCGCGCAGATAAAGAAAAGATCTGTAAATGGCGTCCGCTCGCATGCGTTCTCACTCACTCTCTATCGCTATCTATACTCACACAGTGAAGTAAGCGCTGCAAAAAAAAAAATAAACGGTTAGGAATTCAGGATTCGCTTTCCAAGCTACTTTGATGCACTCCGAGTTATTGTTAATTATGTTCCGCTAAAGTCTCTGTTATTTTGTTGTTTTTGATGATATTGTTGTTTTTGTTGAATTTGAATAATGAAACTCAACAAAAACAACAATAAAAATAAACACAAAAACAAACAAGTAAAATGTCAAATTTACGTTATAAATAACAATATTTACAGTGCAAGTATTTGTATGCATGAATATGAATATTTGCACTGGTCTGGTCGTGCTTCGGAAAGCACGCTAAGCCCGGTCCCGGTTGCCATATGAACATCTAGTGGCAGTCGTTACGGGTCGTTGGAGCCCTCAAAAGTCCAACAATTGATCAGCTGCAATGCTTCGATGTCGCCTTCGGGTTGTGGAGGTCAGACGGCAGTCGCTTCACGGAAAATGTCGAAGTTTAGCCATATCAGCAGTTGGTCTGGTAAAGCGGACCCCAGACTCCAAAGCTGAAAAGGCTTCGGATGCGACTGGGATTAACGCTGTGATGATGATGATGATTGGATACGTATATGTTGTTTTATCAAATCAATAAAAGTTGACAAATATAAAAGGCATCAAAGATCAGGTGGTGTGTTAGAAAAGGGGTGGTGGGTGGTGACGTCACTGCTCGCTAAAAAGTGTAGCGTGCAGTAACGTCACACGAGTTTTCAACGCACTGTGTCGTCTTCGTTTTTTTTTATATGAAAAAATAAAAAATACGTGTCTAGTATTTTTTGGAAATCTGACTGACGGGCTAACATTCCTACGTCCCAACATCACGAAAAAATGATGTGCTTATGTTTAAACTTCGGTTTCTGTTATCAACGTTCAACGATTTTCAAAACTTCGTACATATAGATTTAGGATTAAAACCCCTTTCCTTCTTGTTTGATAACAAACAAGAGGTCGTACCCTCGGTATCCATATAGGTACACTTTTCGTTACACGTGTATAAAAGAGTTGAACGAACTCAATGTAGTAAGAAATACTGTACGAACTCAGTGTAGTAAGAAATACTGTACGAACTCAGTGTAGTAAGAAAGAAACAACCAGAAGGAAAAGTTCGCGCGTAGATCATCAATCAATCACTATTATCCTATGTTAATTTGATTGATGTTATTTCTTATAAATATATGGGTTGGAATAGATAAATAGAATACAAGGCGCAAGGGACCGGTTGTCTGGAATTTATGCTGAACTCTGTCTTTTATGGAGCAGCCGTTAGGCAAAACTTCATGTTAGTTTTTTACATTTTATTTATTTTTTATTTATTTATTTCTCTCTTCACAAACATTGGTTTAACAAAATTTAATTACTTATATTCTTCCATTGGAAGAGACTGGTGCCTGAAGTAGGTTTTTAAAGAAGCCTGTGTTACAGGTCACCAGGGCCCCCTGAAGCAAAACAATACAGTAAAACGTTTAAATACGATATTGAGTAAACATTTTGATAGTGCCAAGAAAATCACAAAGAGACAATCGGTTAAAAGTTAAAGATACATACATTTGCCTTTATATGTCCTAATTTATATCTCTGAGGGCAATTTTCGTAATTGTAAGAACGTCCACAATTTGATCTCATTCTCATTATATCAATCTTTTTTTCTTTAGCCTATAGAGGTCCACTGTTGGACAAAGGCCTCACCAAGGCTTTCCATTACATTGGGGAAGTTTGCCATAATCCCCACGCTTGGCAGACGGGTTAGGGATAGCAGTTATTTGATATTCCACAGGAGAAGCGCTGCTGTCCGGTTCCCTGGTTAGAGTTTCCTTAGGCGCGTCTTGCGACACCCACGGGAGGATATGGGTTGATACTATTCTAAGCCCGGTACCACACTATTTTTTCTACATTTCAGGAAATCGTCATTATAAGTTCAAATTTAGAATCAGTGTAACTATTTCCTAATCGGTATTTCATTACAAAGCGACAGATAATAAAACACTAGTTTAATCTGGTCAAATTAAGATACTCTATAGACAGTTTACGAGGCAATTAAAATCATGGCTATTAAAAATACGTCACTTTACGTCAGGCGTGGAGTATTTATCTTCTGTTGTTTTAGTAATGAAATAGAAAATATCGATGAAATTTAAATTTAGTTTATGAATAACTAGCTTTCCGACCGCGGCTTCACCCGCGTTGAATTCGGCTATATCACCCTTTTGGATTTCCCTCAGAAGTATCAAACTTTTCCGGGATAAAAAGTACCCTATTATTTAATCAGGACTTCTAACTTTACGTCTGAAAAATTTCAAATCAATCAGTTTAGTAGTTACGGCGTGAAAGCGAAACAAACAAACAAACTCACTTTCACATCTATACTAATATATAAAGCTGAAGAGTTTGTTTGTATGTTTGTTTGTTCGCGCTAATCTCGGGAACTACTGGTCCGATTTGTGAAATTCTTTTGCGTTTGATAGCCCATTAATCCAGGAAGGCTTTAGGCTGTATAACATTACGCTGCGACCAATAGGAGCGGAGCATAACTAAATCACGCGAACGAAGTCGCTGGCGGCCGCTAGTTTATAATATTAGTAAGGATTGAAACGGGGCCAAAATCGATATTATTTCAAAAATAAATGGCAATAGAAAGAGAGGCTTTCGTAGAGCTTACGAATGTTGCACTTTAGGCAGTCTCCAAATGGGGCGAAACCAATCATGTAGCCTTCAAGGCCGCCAAAACCAAGTATGTCTATTCACCGCCGAAAGGAGCTCGTTCGCCTTGGCTCCTACGTTTCGAAATGTATCCTTGGAGTGCACCGACCGCCTTCAGCTATGGGAGTTGAGATTTTCTCGAACCTAAATTTTGGGCGGTTCATTGAGACAAAACTTGGCGTTAGTGCAAAGGTCCGGCGGTATTTCACACCAGGAGAGCTTCAAATATTACACAAAGCATGGGTCCGTTCGTGTGTGAAATACTGCAGCCACATTAGGGCAATTCAGTGGAGAGGAGTGCAAAGAGGCTAATTGGTGTCCCAGATTTAGCTCAAAACGGTCTCCAAAGCCTGGAACACAGGCGAAGTGAGCCTGTCGATGATCTATAGGTTGCAATTTGTAGAGTGTTCGCGGGAATTGCATGACTTAATTACCCTATCATCGGACGACCCTTACGTAGTTGACACCACTAAGGTCCGGTGAAGCGTTTCGCCTTGTCTTTTATACCGCGTAGCTCGAGGGACTGGAACAATTTGTAGGCGGTGGTTTTCCGTCTGACTACAATTTAAGTATCCTTGTTCAATGCTACATTTGAACAGTGATTCAGCATTTTGGCAGCGGACGCGCGGCCTACTTCAAAAATTGTTGAAATTGCAGATGTCACGTATGGAATACCAAGACGTTTGTGTATTTGTGTGTGTTGGGAAAAAGTAGTATATAAGCTGTAATATTGTAAAAATAAATCAGATTAGAATTTATTCTGGTCTCATTACCCCTCACTGTGGCCAAGACACCGTTAGCCATCTCTGATCAGTCCTGTGAGTCTGCTGGACTGGCAGTGAGTTTACCCTTCACCCTTACCTGGAAATCCTACCTACTATCCGTCTGGTACCTTAGGTCTCTTGGTGCAGACATCCCGCACTTATTTATATATTTATTTATTACGAAGCTGTAGGTATAGGACTTAGGGTCGTAGGGACTGTAGGGCTTATAGGTCTTAGTTTAGGTTCTGTTTAGGGTTGTAACGGAGGCTTGTTAGCGGAGGCGGAGGCGAATGCGGAGGCGACGAGTCTCACCTCCGCGGATGCGGAGGTTAACGGAGGCGGAGGCGGAGGTGAAAGTACATATAGAAAAAATTGAAATTTATGTTTAATTAAAACAAAATTTTTATATTAAATACGTTCATTAATAGTAGTATACTTGTTAAAAAATACCTTCTTGTAATGAAAATTAAGGAGAAACAAATTGTGTTTGCCGCATTTCCGCCTCGCACTAGTTGATTCTTGACCATTTCGCGCTCAAACGCGGCCGGACGGTTGTCGAGCGTCGCAGCTTGCGCGTTATTTATTTTATAATACGTAAATAAACCTCCGTTATAACTCCGCAAAAATTGTGCGGAGGCGGAGGCGGAAGCGAAGATACGATTTCTTGCGGAACTTCCGCAGTAACGGAAGCGGAGGCGAAGCTCCGTTACAACCCTAGTTCTGTTACCTTTCCATATAGGCGCATGTACTGCCGCTATTAAGGGTGGTCGTACAATCCTTAAAGTTAGAGTGAATAGGCTCTTAATCCATACTAATATTATAAATGCGAAAGTAACTCTGTCTGTCTGTCTGTCGGTCTGTCTGTCTGTCTGTCTGTCTGTCTGTCTGTTACGCTTTCCCGCTTAAACCTCTCAACCGATTTTAATGAAATATGGCCCAGACAATCTTTAGACCCTGAGAAAGAATATAGGCTACCTTTTATCCCGGAAAAATTTGATGTTCCTAAGGGAAATCTAAAAGCGCTATATAACCGAACTCTACGCGGGCGAAGCCGCGGGCGGAAAGCTAGTAGTTAATAACTGCCTACTATCAGGCGAAATTGCGGTCAAGCACTAGTTTATAATATGTTTGAAAATATGTATATATTATATATTTAACTAGCTTTCCGCCCGCGGCTTCGCCCGCACGGAGTTCGGTTATATCGCGCTTTTTAGATTTCCCTCGGGAACATAAAATTTTTCCGGGATAAAAGGTAGCCTATGTTCTTTCTCAGGGTCTAAAGATTGTCTGTGCCAAATTTCATCAAAATCGGTTGAGAGGTTTAAGCGGGAAAGCGTAACAGACAGACAGACAGACAGACAGACAGACGGACAGACAGACAGAGTTACTTTCGCATTTATAATATTAGTATGGATTTTAACACAACAATTCCTAAACATTGCTTATAATATATCGATTAAAAACAACGCAAACGGTTTTCGATATACGAGATTAATTTGTTTTAGATGATTATTTTAATTCGATAATCGATTATCAAATTAGCATCGTCACAATTAGAAATAACAAGGAACTATTCCATTGAAATTTTATTTACGACTTTTTTTCTGTTGACAATATTATTCTAGCATAATTACCTTATAAAGCCAACCTTTTTGAAACCGTTCCCGCCCAGCCAAAGAGGACGAGTCGATGCTTCTGGACTCTCGAAGCTTCCTTTTAATAAAATATGTGACATGCGACCTTTTTGTTTTTGAAGAGGGCGGCGCACCAATAACATGCATCATTTTTGCCGATGTTAATAGTAGATTTGTAGCCAAGGGCTGTAAGGCATCAATTGCAGCCCGAGATATTTCGCCTGTAGTTCGAGGGTGCAATTGATGCTTACACCCGGGCTAATTTGACGACACGATTGTGCAGTGGCTGAGTGACCGACTGTTGCGCAGTGTGTCGCGAGTTCGATCCCGCACGGAACAAATCTTTGTATGGCCTACAATTAGTTGTTTCGGGTCTGGATGTTTGTGTATGTGTATTTAAATGTTTGTAAACGCACCTACGATACAGGAGAAATTCCTAGTGTGGGGCAAGATTTTTTAAAAAAAGAAAGAAAGTAAAATTACTTTGCTTTACATCTCGATTATAAGGTTATATAGGTGTAACTAGAAAAAAGCTTATAATAAGAATAAACAATAGATATTTAAAGTAAAAATTTTCTATTGACCACTTTCTTTCATGTTTTTTTTTATATGTTTACAAGAACGAAATTGAGCATTCATCATCATCACCAACCTTTTTATCGTCCCACTGCTGGGCAAAGGTCTCCTCTCATACAGAGAAGGATTGAGCGTAAATTGAGCATTGCCGTTCGATATTTATGACTATTATACGAACACAAGACTGAATAGCGAAGCGACGTCTGTTGTCATTGGGCTGAATGCATGATGTCTATTGCCAGTATGATGGTTAGATGTAGGTACGCGAACTTTTTAAAAGACTGAAGAATTTATTTTAAATACTTACCGCCCTAGGGCTTTTCTAGCTATATTATTATCCTAGAGAGCTAATTGGTCACCCACAAGCCCCATCGGGGGGTAATTTGGACCTACTTACCGAATATGAGAGATATAAAAGACTCTTTTATTTTCGTTGGCCAGACTTAAGGCAGTTGTGTCCAACATTTGATCAATGTGCCAACGATAAAATCTTAATTAACTAATGCCAAATTAGAGGAATTCTCATTATGTCCAGCATAGTCCATTTCTTGCTAACAGTCCTTGGAAATATTGACAGCTGTGTGTGGGCTGTGCCCGTAGCATTGCAAATCAATGCTAACTTGACATTTTATTATATTCCGAGAATAACAAAATAAATGAAAAGATACATATTTTCCTGATCGCTCTCAGATTCCTGGAGCTCAATGATACAAATTCAAAAAAATATAGTAAATATAATGTAATTATAAGCAATTCAAGGAACAATTAAGTTGGTATCTTTTTAGCCATACCAAAAGTGAAATGGTAAAATAAAAATCAAAAGTCGCAGAAGAACGAGAGTAACCGACATAGCCCGAAGGTTTGCAACACTTAAGTGGCAGTAGGCTGTGCACATTGCCCGTAGGACCGATGCCCGATGGGGATGGGGTTTTCGAGTAGTGATCACGCACCGGAAGACGCAGCGTGGGTAGGATCCCGACAAGGTGAACCGACGACCTGGTGAAGGTCGCGGGAAACCGCTGGATGCGGTAGGCGCAGGACCGGTCGTTGTGGAGATCTTTGGAGGACGCCTTTGTCCAGCAATGCACGTATTTCCGCTGAAATGATGATGATGATGATGATAATGAGAATCAGCACTTTTCGATCGCCAAACTTAAATGGACAAAAGATAGTTCCCCAAAACGACGCTCAGTGAAATATTTTCAATTATTATTTTTATTATATTATTTAGTAGTCCTTGGATATTTGAAGAGGGCAGTCTTTGTAATACGACTGATATTAAACAGTATATCCATATTAATATTAAAAATCCGAAAATAACTCTGTCTGTCTGTCTGTCTGTTATGCTTTCCCGCTTAAACCTCTCAACCGATTTTGGTGAAATTTGGCACAGACAATATTTAGACCCTGAGAAAGGACATAGGCTACTTTTTATCCCGGAAAATTTGATATTCCCGAGGGAAATCTAAAAAGCGCGATATAACCGAATTCTACGCGGGCGAAGCTGCGGGCGGAAAGCTAGTATAATAATAAATACTAAAAGATATTCAGGCCTCGAATTAGCCTGTCGCACCGCTGTGTCATCTCAAAATTTGCCTAGACTGGCAGCATTGCTACGTTGTATGGCAAAGCAAATCTCTTAGCAAAGAAAAATTAACAATATTTATTCATAATCATCTCACTCAGAGTACAACAGAATAAGTGTGTTTTACTTGCTAAAAGATATAGCGATCGGTGAATAAAAACATAAAATTTGGTACAGTCGACAGCACATCAAGCTACCACAATCTGCCAGATTCCCGTCTTAGTTTTTCAACTTTTTCGCTATAGGATTAAAGATCAAGGTTGATTGGGAGTACTTGACAATTTCGGGTAGAAAAATTACACCTTTATAATGACCCTGTTGGCGGAGTGACTAAGCGATTGACTGCTGCACTGCGTATCGCTGGTTCATTTTCCGCACGGAACAAATGCTTGTATTGCTTACAGGTTCCGCGTCTGACCTGTGTGTGTGAGTTTAAATGTTTGTGAACGGACCCACGATACAGGAGTAATTTATAATAGGTATGGGGCAATGTTCTTAGAAAAATAATCAATATAATATTTTCCACCTTCTTCTTCAGCCTATACAACGTGTAACATAATGGGTATATACATAACAAAGGCACGGTATCTTTACATGATATCAAACGATATTGGAAGGGTTTTTTAATCCTATCTCTTCATGTTAGGAAGTTATGAGGAAAAACACCGCCTGTGATAGGCTACTATCATAATAGTCGCACAGAGATATTGAAGACATTTGTCGGATTTTGGCAAGTAACGTGACGGGTAACGACTAGTTATTAACGTATGTAGTGTGGTGCCACGTTTGTTATGATTTGATTTTAAGAAACACACGAAACCAAAAATTTGGTACCAATTTTTTGGGTATTTTATTTTGAGTTGAAACCCTTCCGATATCGTTTGATATCATCTAAAGATGCCATACCCTTGGTATGTATATACCCTTTTTGTTACACATTGTATATGTCCACTGCTGGACAAAGGCCTCCCCCAGGGCTTTCCAAGTTGACAGGTCTTGTGCTGCCCGAATCCATCGGCTTCCCGCGACCTTCACCAGGTCATCGGTCCACCGGACCTAATAGCGTATTTTTCTGTGTCATATAATAACCGATAAGGCTAACCTAACGCTCCGGAAAAGCGCTAAAATGGCCTTGAACTGTATTATAATACAAGAAGCGACCTTGCCTTCTTCTTCTAGTGCCTCATCAATTGCTGTCGGCCTTTCCGGCGCAATTGTGGACTAAAACCCGAGGATTCATGTCGACCAATGTTTAAAAGACTTGGCTTGTTACCGCTCCCATGCATTTACATTTATGAAATATGCGTGTTCGTAGTTAAGCATATACAGCTGTTTAAAACTGCAAATGAAATTTGTCCACGGATCAGACGAGATCCTTTTAGATTAGTCTGTAGTGATCTACCAAGACTGACCAAATATAATAAAAATTGTCTTGCAACATGTGTGCGGATATATAACAAGATGCCAAGTCATTTTAAAGTATTAAATATAAGATTCTTGAAGACTGCATTATATAAATGGTTAAATGAATGCAATTTTTATAGTTTAAAAGAATTTATGGATCATAAATGTTAATGCCTTAAATAGTTTACTTTAGTTCTACTTTAAAATTTTTGCGTGCTGTGTTTATCTCAGCTAAACATGCTTGTACCTACTGTATTCTTATTCAACACCTTTGTATACCATGTTTAATGCAAATAAATGATTTATTATTATATCCTTTATTTCAATAAATACACTTATAAATTATATTTTTAAATATTTCTACATAACAAAAATATATATAAAAAACATTTAAAAATATAAAAAAAAAAATAGTAGCCCACCGGTATCGGGAACAGGGTCCAAGCTACCGGCGGTCAGGGCTCCAGAGAGAGGAACTTCCTGACGATGCGAGCCGTGTCCAGCAGTACCGCTTTCTGAATCAAGCCCTTGATCCAGCTGCCTAACGAGAGCCTCCTGAGGTGTTGGTCGAGGCTCTTGGCTATTAAGCCATTGGCTGTCACGACTATCGGTACAATGATTGCTGAATCCACTTCCCACATGTCGACAACCTCGTGAGCCAAGTCAAGATACTTGATTTGTTTATCCTTCTCAGCTTTCACGAGGTTCTCATCATGTGTGTGTGTGTGTGTGTGTTCTCTCGTGTTATTATTATTATTATTATTATTATCAAAAATCTGACGGCCAACCATCAAGTTGGCCTGCTTCATCTATCGCCAGCTTCTTGTATTCGGTCTTGTCAACCGCGAGTCGGAACAGTTTTTCGACGGAAGTAATGCCGGTCCGCTCCCTAATGTTTCGAAGGCATGATTTTCTCTTTCGTCTAGCGCGCCTCTTCCTTCTTGCAAAGCGACCTTGTAGCTATGGTAAAATCAGTATTCTGCATATTAATGAGAAGCTTAAAGGAAAGTTGCAACAAGAGACGTGTCTACTATGCGGTGTAACTGCTTTAAAATAATGGAAATATGTGCCGTTGTTAAGTGTTTTTTTTTAATAATTATAAACTAGTGCTTGACTGCAATCCCGCCTGATGGTAAGCAGTGATGCAATTGTTGATGGTAAAGCACACTAGTTTATTAAGCCTATTTACTTAAAAAACTTAGGAATAGGAAGGATGACGGCAGTTGAGCGAGGTGATGCAATGTTAAACCCAAGACCAACACGACCAAACCATGCTGCGCTAGGGGAAGATTGTTCTGGAGACTCTCCACGACCAAACTTCCGACAGAACAACATTTGGCGCATCGTACCCGTCACACATCGCAACACGACTGCTCAGACCCGTCCTCCGTACGGCTTCATCAGACATCATGCAGGAACACAACGAATCGCTTGGCGGCAAGACTTTGTCTGGTGGGTGGTAATTTCTGCCGGCAGCCGATGTTATGGCCTACCACCGAGAAAAATAATAGATAGAATCGATTGTTTTTGAAGACTTGAAGATAATTTATTGCAATGTTAGATGTGTTATTACAGTTCATTGTCCTTCCTCTCCATGATGACCCAGTTTTGTGGGCGGACGACTGGTTTTCTAATTAATTACTGACAACCCTAAATTGAAATAAATGTGTTTTTGTGCTTAACTTTTTTTTTTTACATATTATAAACCAGCGCTTGACCGCAATCCTGCCTGATGGTAAGCAGTGACGCAATCGTTGATGGTTAAGCGCACTAGTTTATTAAGAGCCTATTCACTCTAGCCTTGAAGACACTCAAATTGTAGTCCGACGGAAACACCGCCGCCGGCAAAATGTTCCAGTCCCTCGATGTACGCGGTATGAAGGAGGAGGCGAAACGCTTCGTCCGGATCGTAGTGGTGTTAACAACGTAAGGGTGCCAGCCGTACGACGGGTCGTCCGCTGGTGGAACGGAGATGGGGGAATTAAATCATGCAATTCCCTCACACACTCCCCGAAATGCACAACTCCTAAAAAACCTTTCCCTATAAACCATATTTATAAGAACCATCATACATAGTAAATTAACTACTAACCATTCTGATTTACATAGCCTGTTATTTGGGTAATACCTAGTAAGTAAATAATATATAGTACTTCGAGCATACATGTAGATATTATAGACGCAGCGCGGCTGCCAAGTGCGAGTGCCACGATGGCCCAGTTGCAAAGGCTCGCTTATGCCCGCCTCTCTGGTTAAAACTTTGGGTTTAAATCCATCCAAGTATCAATGTCACTTTTTCACTACACACAGAGTGGCAAAGATCGTCGAAAAAGCTAGACACATGATTCCAAGTCCCGGATGTTTTCTGATTTTTGTCGGTTATAAGAAAAGAGGTTTTCAGTAATGCAGATAATTATGAAATTATGAAAGCACGAAACAAAGTATCTACAATGTTATTTTTTGGATATGCTAAACCCGACATGTGTCCAGTATTTTTCTGTAAAGAATATATGCATGTACCAAATTTCAAAAAGCTGTCATGAAAAATCACAAAGTAATGAACTTGTTATGTTACTTGGTTGATCTACAAAAACCACGGTCAACGCACCGTCGCTCGCCGGCGCAGCGTCGTCTTGCGTTTATCCATACTTAATATTATAAATGCGAAAGTAACTCTGTCTGTCTGTCTGTCTGTCTGTTACGCTTTCCCGCTTAAACCTCTCAACCGATTTTGATGAAATTTGGCACAGATAATCGTTAGACCCTGAGAAAGAACATAGGCTACCTTTTATCCCGGAAAAAATTGATGTTCCTGAGGAAAATCTAAAAAGCGCGATGTAACCGAACTCCACGCGGGCGAAGCCGCGGGCGGAAAGCTGGTTGGTAATAATTTTTGTTTGTATTGTAATTAACTAGTCATAACATTTTCCGACACACTATTATTTACTTTACTCGTAAATTCAGCCGTAAGTGATATAATAAAATCTTTATATATATAATTCTGCTGTACGTGTGTATGTCATTGAACTCCTCCTAAACGGCTTGACCGATTTTAATGAATTTTTCTGTATGCGTTTGAGTGGCGACCTGGATCGTTTAGATTCACAAATCAACCCGGCAGATGGCGCTAATCGCTTGAAGAAGGATGTGATCTCGGAAACGGTCCTAATGATTTCGCTGAAAATTAATTTACGGTGGTTTTCGGGGACGAAAAATCGATCTAGCTCAGTCTTATGTCTGGGGAAGCGCATCTTTTCGAGTTTTCTCTTTCGCAATATTTCACGCATAATATGGGCGCTAATTTCGCGCGGCTTGACATAGCGGCTGTAGCGTAGTCGATATTGGTATGGTCTACTCGCGATGGCTGGTGTTCCTCGGTTCAAACCCGGTCAATCACATTTTTTTTTTTGTTTTTAGACAAGTTTATAGTTTTTTTTAATTTTTTTAGTTACTTAAAAATATAATTGTACATAAGAACTAAAAGGCGAAAAAATAAAAAAGATATTTTTTTTTATTTAACTAAATTTGTACTTATGAACTAAAAGAGAAAAAAATAAATAGAAATAAATAATTATTTAAGATTTTTTATTTTACTTAAAGAGACAGAAACAAGAGCTCTAGGGGTAGAGAGAGGTATGATATCTTTGTTACAAATGTAGATGACAATGCTTTCCATGGGTTTCTTCTTTCCATCCTAAATCTGCTGTACGTGTGTACGTCACTGAATTCCTCCTAGGCTGGTCCGATTTGAATGAAGTCTATGTATATAAATGAAAGTCGTGTTAGTTACTATATTTATAACTCAAGAACCGCTTAACCAGTATGGCTCAAAATTGGTAGGGAGGTAGATAAGAACTGGGAGAAGGACATATCACATAGGATACTTTTTATCCCGTTCCCGCGGTTCCTGTCGTTCCCGTGTGACGTGACATAAGACATGGTTTAACAAAACGCAACTGACATGGAATAACAAAACAACTCAGTCAAAATATAAGTTAACGGTTCATTTGTTAAAAATGGTACAAACACACTCCTACACTACTCAGCATATTAAAAAAAGTCTTACCGGTTGAATGTTGATGCATTTATTTAAAGCAAGGAATATAAATGCTCTCTGCCGGTTTAATTTTTTTAATAAAAGCCCCAAAGCAAACTTCAATTTCAAAATTTCTAATATTGTATTGCTGTGCCATTTACCACTTCACTACATACTATAAAACAAAGTTACTTTCTCTTTCCCTATGTTCCTTTGTATGATTAAATCTTTAAAACTGCGAAACAGATTTTGATGAGGTTTCTTTTAATAGATAGAGTAATTAAAAAGAAACGTTTATATGTATAATAACATCCATTAAATTGTCGAGAAACACTATCCCTCGCCCACATGAGATGAGAGGAGGCATAACTCTGTTGCCGCGAAAAATCGCAGTACAGCGGACAGAGCTCCGACGGGGTCTCATGGCGACATGGAAAGTGTGATTGTCGCAAACCAGCACTGAGCACGCCGCAATAGGGGCGGTAAGTCCTCTCTTTGAGGAGTAGCTAGAGAGGCGCTACGGCGTCCTCACCTTCCGACTGACGTAGGTCCTCACCGGACACGGCTGTTTCGGGAGGTTCCTGTTCCGTATAAGGCGGGAGGAAACGCCAGGGTGACCACTGTGTGCATCGCCCTGAGGACACGGTGGAGCATAAGGTGGAGGTCTGCCCGGCTTGGATAGAGCACAGCCGTGTTCTCGTGGCGGCGATCGGCGGCGATCTCTCGCGTCCGACCCTGGTCCGGGCCATAGTCCGGAGCAAGAGTGCATGGCAAGCTTTCACCTCCTTCTGTGAAGCAGTGATGCTGGCAAAGGAGGAGGTGGAACGGGTGAGGGAGCGGAAATCCCACTACACTCACGGCTCAAACCGCCGCAGGAAGCGCCCTGGTCGGGAGGCAATATCGGACTCCCAATCGCCGTAGGCGCGGGCTTGCGGGCGGCGAGGGATAGGCAGCTCGCATCCTTGTAAGAACCAGGCCCGGGTTGACGGCCCATTGTGTTTCACATGTGCCTCAAAGAGATGTCAGCACACCTTGACGGTGTCCACGAGGTCTGGTCCACAGGGTTACGGGTTGATTAAAAAAGAAACCATGGCACTGGCCGTTGCACAGGCAAGTGAAGGAACACGGGTGGGTTTTACTCAATAAAAGTCTGACACGCCCTTCCGCTCCGCCCAGAGCGGGAGAGATCACTTGATGATTTCCCATCCACAACAAAATAAGAACTGAAGAAGAGCAAAAAATTGCACTTGAAGGCGCAGCCTTAGTATGGCTCGACTTCGTGCTTCTCACTCACCAGAGCAAAGGGAGGCAGCCCGTGAAATGGCTCGGTTGGCAATGCGAAATCGTCGAGCAAATCTCAGAGATCAAGCGCTAGATAATTTACGAAACACAAGAAGAAATTCATCAAATACTGATTTGAATCGGGCAGCGTTTCTATACACATACCTATAATATAGCGCAATGGCGTTCGCATTGGGCCAATGGATGTTGTTTGCGAGTATTGTAGCACATTAAAGATTTCCGGAGAATCGCCAGGATTGTGCTCCCAAATAAAGAATCATTGAATAATAATATTCATTTATTTAAAATTATCCTAATTTAAAAATTAGTCATGTGATATGCCTTTAAGGCGGAACGAAGTTCGCCGGGTCAGCTAGTGTAATATAATTTACTTAAAACATGTTATTTTTTTTAGACCGTATTATACCCCTCACGCACAAAGAGACGGGAGCCCCGTTCCGATGTGCGCACGCGCCTAGGCCCACTATGTTCTGCCGTAAACTGTGTTGTGCGCTCGGTAACCACACTGCAACAACTTTTAAATATATTTGGGAAAAAATATATCTAATAACCCGCACTGGGCCCGGCCCACTCCCTATCAAAGAGAAAATAACGAACATGCGGCGAGTACAACTTATAATAGAATTACTATACCAAATTTTTGATATTACATATTTTCAAAGCATAACAAACGTGACATCGCATTATATCGGTCAATAACTTTCCATGTTACTCTCCAATATCACGATAAAGTAATGTGTTTATTAATTTATTTCAATTTGATGTTTGGGTTCTGACTCCTGATACCTACCTATCAATGTTTTAAACATTCTTATAACGACCGAATATATGGAGATATGTTATATAAGTGTTGCGCTCGCGACACATCTGCGAAACGTACGGTGCCGAAAGTTCGGCTAAATACGCTCGCATTGTGTTTCAAGTACTCTATGACACATCAGCCGCAATTACGTCGCGTTCGGCGAAGGGCCTAAGCTTCCTTCGGGCGGTTTTTTCAGCTAAAACGCATTTAATGTATTTTGCATAGCAAGCGACACATCACGCGATGTGTTGCGCGACCGAAAGTTCTGCGGGTGTAGCTAAACCTTCGGCGTGTGTGCGTAGTGAACGAAGAGTGGCAACGTCTTCTAAGCCCTTAATAAGAGCTAATATTCCAATTAAATCCATTTTTCTGGCCAATTCAGGTACGTCACAAAAACCGACCACCATAAAGTGTCGACGCAAACAAACTGACGATGACGCCACGTAACTTTCCGTCGCGTAGCGCGCTGAACAAGACGCCGCGTTTTGACCGTTTGGTTTGTCATAACAACTGAATATTGCGACTGGCACTTCGTCCGCTGAGTTTTCGGCGTACGTTCCGCAGATGTGTCACTACACTAAGATATTTCTAATATTTATTTTATTCTCTTCATATTTCCTTATTGTACGTTACTATTTATTGTACGTTTTTACTACCAAGTAGTGAATGGTCTGAACTCAGTTCTATGATTACTCATTCTTGATTCTGCTATTGACTGGATATATTTAATAGAAATTAAGAGACTCTAACCAAATCGTGGTAACGAAACCATAGCGAGTAGTAACTCGACGCCAACGCCATCTATCGAACTTGTTCTAAAACTTTTGAACTTTTACGTTACTTTTACCAGTCTAACTTTACTTTGTACTTTACTAGTTATATACATGTGTATATAAAAGTAAAGCACAGTAAGTCAGTTCACAGTAAGGCCCTTAGGTTAATCTGCACATACCTATTAGAAATAACATTTATAGGAAATAACTTTTCCTTACGTTTGAAATCATTATGTCGATAACTATACTGTAATCATAGTATATCTATCGTGAATACCATAAGGTCATCACAATAGACTTTAGTTCAACTGTGCAACAAAACTCATCCAGCTAATTATAGCTCTGATCCATCGATTAGCATCGAGATCCAGTTCCATTGCATTGTTGCCACTCAAGGCCTTGTCAACGGCATTTCGATTGTCATGGTCATGCTACTGATGGTTTACAAATTGCCTGTAAACTATATCATTCGCTAGTCACGGCAGTCGAACATCAATAATTGTGTAGTATAATATTCGACACGTGGTAAATAAATGTAATCATGTTAAATATAGTTAACATTGCCTTGTATCATAATTTTGCAAATATTTTTTGTTCACTTGTTTTGTTCACCAGCCTCTCAAGTAAGTTCGATTCAGGTCAGGCAAGTACCAATGTAACTTTTCTAAGTTATATGTACTTTCTACAAGGTGAAGGTAAACATCTTGAGGAAACCTTTAAGCCTGAAATCGCCAACCTGCATTGAGCAAGCGTGGTGATTACGCTTAATCCTTCTTTGTATGAGAGGAGACCTGTGCCCAGCAGTGGGTTATTGTGAAATTCCTTATAGAAAAACAGAATAAAACTTTTCCTTTTTTACCCGACTGCCAGGAGGGTTATTATAAACTAATGCTTGACTGCAATCCCGCCTGATAGTAAGCAGTTGTTCCTATTCATTCCGTTAGCAAATTGGTCCAGTCCCTTTTTTTTTTTTTTTCGGGGTGGAAATCCTCATAGGATGTCCGCCGCCCTAGGGTAGGCGACGGGGTCTGTCAGACTTTTACTGACTAAAACCACCCCGGTGTCTCTTCTGTCACGAGCGCGCGTAGGGCCGCGGGAGTCTAAATTCTTCCGCAGCCCCACACTCTCGTGCTGGTCCGGTCTGTCCGGGCCTCGTCTCCTGCACGGGGTAGTGGGGTGTTAAGCTACCCCGTGCATCGCCTCAGAGGCGCGCGCTGACACTCGCGCGCGCCTCCGCCTCGGGGTCCATCAATAGAGGGCGGGGACTTCCCCATGTCCCTCGCCCCTGGACCCATTCATGGGGGGCGGAAGAGGGCGTTATCCGCCCTTCTTCGGCGCCCGGTGCGTCTTCTGCGGCCCGGGAAGGGAGTTGAGATCCCGATCCCGATCTTGGAATAAAACCCAGGACCCCATCGTCTGCAGTCACCCGTACAACCACGAGTCCGTGGTATGCCAGGCGTTTTGTTTGATCATCATCAGAAGATATGTGATGATGATTGAGCCATCAGTGGTGACTGTTTTAGAGATAAAATATCAATTGCTGTAGGTACTACTTCACTGCTCATGAATGAATGATAAACTACTTAATCTTCGTCACTTTTTCTTCACACCAAAAGCCTGGAGCACAGGCGTAGAGTAGCCAGCCTTTCGGTCTTCTATAGGTTGCATTCTGGTGAGTGTGCAAGGGAATTGCATGATTTAATTCCCCCATCACCGTTCCACCATCGGACGACCCGTCGTACGGCGAGTTTCCACCCTTACGTTGTTGATACCACTGCGACCCGGACGAGACGAAGCGTTTCGCTTCCTCTTTTATACCGCGTACATCGAGGGACTGGAACAATTTGCCAGCGACGGTGTTTCCGTCACATTACAATTTGAGTGTCTCCAACGCTAGAGTGAATAGGTTCTTAATAAACTAGCGCGCTTTACCATCAATGATCGCATCACTGCTTACCATCAGGCGGGATTGCGGTCAAGCGCTTGCTTATAACTTATAAAAAAAAAAAAAAACACTAAGAAGAACTAAAACGGGTGTTTTCGGGGACTTTCTTTCATATTTAGACATTAGACAAGTGCTGTTTTTAGCTTAATTTGATAAATAGCTAAACTAGAGTTTGTAAAGACTGCGGTGACGGCCGCAAAACAGACAACGCTCAAAAGTTTATTCATGAAAGTAAATTGGTGCTACCCTATAAAGTTTTCTGACGGCGTAAAGTTAAACCCTAGCGGTACCTATTTATTTATTAATTATTTTTTGTAGACATAACAGGTCAACTCAAAGCGTCTAAAAAGAAGATACATTTAGGAATATACGCGTATATGTTTTCGGTTATAACATAGGTATTATTTACCTACCATTAACCCGGGTAGGAATTGTAATGTAATGTAAATAGACTTATTTGCATTCAATCCCGCTAGTCAGAATAAGCATTCCATTACTTTTAGGTGCTGTTCTGCATATTTTCCACTACAGGAGGACTCATTAATCATCCCAACCAGATCACAGACAGCCGTCAATGTTAACCCTAAGTGTCGACAACAAAGTACAGACGACAGCACATTAAGCTACTACAATCTGTCAGGTTTTCCTAATACATTTTCAACTTTATCTCTAAAGCATTAAGACTTAAGGTTTATTGGGAATATCTGACAGTTTGGCGTAGCTTGACCTGCTGTCGTCCGTACATTTCAGCGTTGGTAACCACGTGGATCGTAATACTTTTTCTGTCTAATCACAATACTTTTCTGTACAATATAACTGACGATTTCATTGCAATACAAAGTACTGTGTTTCAAAAGTTTTTTTTTTTTTTTTTTATAATGGAATGCTTATTCTGCCCTGCAAATAAGTATGAATATGTACATTACCGGTTAGGAAACGTATTCTAAAAGATAAATAATTAAATTATCTTCATATTGGTGAAGGTTTCTTCAAAATAAGTTTGTTAGTTTTTGCGTGATTCTATGGTTTTTAACAGTTAGGTGTTACTTTACAAATAAAAATACGTCTATTTCATCAAATCATGTAAGTAACATCGTTATCTTTGGGAAGTCACTTCGTGCATATTAGCTTGTAGTTTCGCTCCTTCACTTTTCGTTTCCTATAGGACATAATATGTGACAGAAAACAAATGAATTACACTATACAATATATTAAACATAATATAAAACATTCAGTATTGTAAAGAAAATGCTCTAATTTCTTTCATATTTTCGGTTTTAGAGATGATCTTCGGTTTTTATAGGTATCATTGGTTTATGAGTGCAGCATGGTCCAAAGAGGCAGCCAACGCTATCCTCAGAAATCCAAGCGTTACCAAAAAGATGTTGAGGCTTTTGGGATGGAATTAGAAAGTAACTTAGAAGCCGCTAGCTTAACATACATAGTACATATATGTATACTTTGGGGCATGATCGTTTTTGTAATTATGGAGTTACCTCTTGCATCATCATCATCAGCTGGCAGTCTACTGCTGGACGTAGGCATCTCCTATTGCACGTCATTCAACTCGATTATCGGCAATTCTCATCCAGCTACTATTAGCCACCTTAAGAAGATCGTCGTTCCACCAGGCCTGAAGGCGTCCTGCCTTACCTTTATCAGTTCGCGATCTCCAATCAAGAACACGTCTCCTCCAACATGCCCATGACAACTTTGGTTCTCTGCCGGATCACCTCGCAGCAACTTCTATAGAGACTCTAACCATAGCCCGTTCTATAGCTCGCTGACCGACCTTGAATTTCTTTTATTCTTTTAATTGATGAAAATATCATCTCTCAGTTTTCTTTGCCTAAATCGGAATACGTGCTTCATTCAACCTTCATTGGGGAACTGTTACCGGAAGACCACATGCCCTGTTTCATGAAAATATATATCTACACTATACTTTCATCAGTATAATTTGTTTCTTATATCAAACACAGATAGGGTATAGAGAGACAAACTACTGAAGATGTGGGTAATTACAAAAAATGCATATGTAAACACACTGAATTGCATGTCTGATTGCCTAAAATTTTGACAACCGGTCTTAACAACAGTGGGTATATGTCCAGTAACTGGGTTGTAAAGGCCAGGTTGTTAAGTCACCGCAGGAAAAAAAATGCTGCATCTAATTAAATGGGAAGCCGTCCCTAATATGTAGTTGGAAAACCACTAAGCATATTAATTGATACATCCGAATCAACGTATGTAGGTCGTAAATGCAAGCAAAGCCGAGCTAATAACGTGCATGATTTGAAGGTCACAAAGTAGGTTGTGTTGTGATAATGATTTGTGACAAATGCCGGATTGCGCGCGCGCTGGCGGTCAGTCAGATTTCGAGTGTCGTGCGGGTGGTGCCTTGTTTACTTATTATTAATATATACTTTGTTCCGTCAATGTGACAATTGCAGTGGTTCATTTTAAATAATTTGGTTTTTGACTACCTGTTTTCTATAAGGTTTGTACACCTTTTATTTATTGTTACAGAAGAAAAAAAAACTATATTTTGTGATGTATTTTTGTGTTTTTTTTTATTGTATTTAGGTAATACTTCTTCCCAATAAGAAGTGGAAATAACAACAATCGTTATGAACTACAATCGATTTGAATCGGAAATTATTCATGCGCATTCCGATGGTTTAAAATATTAACTTTTATTTTAATTCTTCACATTAAGTAGCTATTGTTGAGCGAGACTGAGTAACTAGTAAGAAAAAGCCACCGACCAACCTTCACTTGGTTTAAAAATAATTTTGTTCAAATACCCAATTACATAAAATCAAATCACGTTGCTAAGTAGGGCTCCAATAATTGATGATATTGCTCCTTCAATTAAACGAGCAATCTAATTGAATTTATTTAAGACTTTTTTAACATTTATTTTAACGTCTCCGACTTACATACATATACCTAATATAATACGTAGGTAGATAGGTACATATATTTTACAATGGGTAGATAGTTAAATGTACTAAGAAAAATATTTATACTGGAACATGTACCGATATTTCTGTTGTTTTTAAATTCAATAACAAGTGCAAGCCAAGGTAAAAAAAATAATAACATAAAAAGGTTCTAACTGTCTTTCGTTTAAAGATACAGGCTATGCCTAGTTTGGGCCCGGTGTTAATTCGATCAAAATTAAAAGTTATTTTGCTGTTTGATGCCTTGTATGTTTTTAAACCAAGTGTAAGTCTAATCTATACTAATATATAAAGCTAAAGAGTTTGTTTATTTGTTTGTTTTAACGCGGGAATCTCAGGAACTACTAGTTCGATTTGCAAAAATCTTTTTGTGTTGGTTAGCCCATTAATCCAGGAAGACTTTAGGTTATATATTTTTAACAATAAAGTTTATTATATTATATAACTTCACGCTGCAGCCAATACGAGCGGAGCATATAAAAAAAACATATCGAAACCTACGCGGGTGCAACCGTGGGGGCGCAGCTAATAAATATGTAATATAATTTTATCGTTAAAAAAAATCTGAAATTATTATTTAATTTGGACCTTCACGGTTTGATTTTAGTCTTAGGACCTTATTACAGAATTTAACTCAAGACTCAAGCATTACTCAAAACTAGTTTCAACCAACCAAAAGGCTTCAAACGAGATTTAAATAAAGCTTGAGTTTCCTTAAACATTTCGACAAGTTTTGGATTTTGTTTTGCCAGTGAAATGAGACTGCGGCTAGATTTTAAATTACAAGATTGTGCTTTCAGAACAGGTTTGTGCACTAGTGGAATCAACAAACCAACTATTTCTTTTTTTGGCAATTTTAATTTTATGCATCCGGGTTCAATCGAACCTAAGACTTGTCACTCAACAAAAGAATCTGCAATAGTTAAGGAGCGTCCATAACTGTTGGACTTTAGAATTTTCATTATTGTTTCTGAATAAGTGCACTCGTAATTTTTTTATTGTCCAAAGGTTTAATGTTATTTGTACAGACGACATCACATCAAGCTACTACAATCTGTCAGATTTCCTTATTAGATTTTCAACTTTATCTCTAAAGCATTAAGGCTCAAGGTTGTTTTGGGAATATCTGACAGTTTGGGGTAGCTTGACCTGCTGTCGTCCGTACCTCTTAAGAGCCTGCAGTGGTGGCCTACTAGTATCGGCCGCGACTTACAAGGGTCATAGATTTGAACCCCATCAGGTGCTTTACTTTGTGTAAATTATTTCAGCATCAATACTCTCAAAACGGTGAAGGAAAGCATCGTGAGGAAACCGGTATATTTTAGAGGCAAAAACTTCGAAGACGTGGGCCCGCGTGGTAGATTACGGCCCACTCCCTCTCAACGAGGGAAGGCCTGGGTCCCAACAGTGGAAACATTATAGACTGACTATGTTATGTGCGTCAAAAACAAAAAGATTACTGTCGACATGATACTGGATATAACATAGCATAAATTTTAGGGCAATTCTAAACTTAAACCAAGTTTAAAATATACCCATAGTGAAGTATCAAATAAATGCAATTTTTGTCAAAACTGGTAATTCTAGTCAAGGTCCACTGTAAACACTTAGTTTACACACGTTATCGAAGTCATATAAAAGTTAATGGAATGCCTAACATGAGCAGTTTATATCTAACTCAATATGTACTTATTCTTGGAAGCCTCGCTTTTAGTATAACGCTAAATTTCGATATAGCTATTCCACAAATCACAAACGAGTTACAAATAATACGACACAGTATTTACGGAATAAGTATATTTTGATTAGAACGTCTCAATTCCTATATTGCCAGCTGCAGTCCTTGCAAATCAGTACTACGGTATTTAAGTATAATTAACTCACAGCTTTCGATATGGCCAAAAGTGCAAACAGGTTGGCAGTGCCGACAAGACGGTGCGGATAAAATATTCGTACATTAACTTATGAGCTCACAAATAAAGAAACAGGTAAAACAAGTTACTATTTCTTTCCGAAATCAACCTGCATACATCTGTATTGGGAGTTGGGCCAAAAACCTGCTTCTTTATGCAAGCACTCTTAAAAGCATCGTTGATATTCTGCAACGCGTTTGGGCAACTCTTTAGCTGCATTTAGCGACTTCCTCTATATGGGCATGTTATAAAATTTGAACGTTCTTTTCATCGCTGCTTTTGTCTCTGTATTGGGCTTTTGAAAGTAAGTGTGTAGTGCAAACGTATAAAAGCTGGTTGTGTCTAGACAAAACGCAACTAATTTATTGGAGTAACCTTATAAAAGGTCTGGAATGTCTTTGATATTAATGTATAGTACTCGGCGAAAACTGTTTCGGAGAAATTACCTTTTAGAGAATATTTTCTGCTCTTGTCAGCTGTCTTCGAAAATTATCTTTTAACATTTGTTGACGACATTTAGTTTGTTTTTATTTAAGTGAAGTTATATTATGTGCTACAAATAGGAGTATTTATCTGTAACAGTGTTGCTATGATTTATAAATAGATCGCAAAATCTGGTACTTAGGTCTTGGGTTTAATTCCTAAATCGGGCAAAGTATAATTGGTTTTCTATCTGGAATATCTCAGTAGCCGGTCTCTGTATTTTAGCCTGTTTGTGGGCTTTAAATTTAGCTCATATGGAATTTAAATAAGAGAAGGGTAAAAAATTAAGTCATGGTCTCATTTCGGCGATAAAAAATATGAACATCTTGGGAAATGAGAGGCTCTTTTTGACACCGAAATTAGACTATACGTTCTTAAAATTACTAGGATTGAAAAGAAAGTCGGTGTGGTCTTCTGGTGTCATGTCGATGTACTATTAGGTCTACCTTTATTAAATAATTTGTTACTTTTTTGCGTGTATGATACAAGCCTCTGTGATGAAAGTGCAGTTATTCGTAGGGAGAGAGGTTTGTTTTAAAACCATCACAGTCAGCCTTTTTAGGTTTTTTTTTTTTCGTGTAGGTAGAAGGCAAAGGCGAAGGGCGAAGTGCTTATCACTGACTGACTAAAACCCACCTGTGTTCCTTCACTTGCCTGTGCGTCAGGGCCACGGTTTCTCTTTCATCCAACTTGGCAATCCTGACCCAGGCATCGGTCTTCGTGAACCCCGTCACGATATGCTGACATTTCCTTGAGGCGCCATGGACCTGGGCCTGGTATTTACCCGGGGGCGAGCAAACACAGTTAGCTTTCTTTACGGGCTAATTTTTTGGAAAAGCTTTACGAACATTCAAATAGATCATTGCACTCACAACTATGAAACAAACCTGATTTATAATACAATTACAGATCACTGACCGGACCGTGAACCGGTCCAAATTTAAAGATCGCTGCGCTCGTGTAACGGGAAATGTGCAAATTTAATCAAATGTCAATTACCATCTGATTCAATTTTATTAAAATAACCAGTTTAATTTATCCTAATAATAAAGTTTGGCGTTTTTGTTGATCTCTGGAACGCCAGCCGGATTTAATAATTAAAACAAATTAAAAGGGCAGCCATGTCTTATGTAAGTAAGATGTGATACAACGGGAAAGGTCGGGAGAACAAGACATTTTTCGCGAGCGATGTCGCAGGGAGAAAATGGTTAAAATAAAAGAGCTGCCGAAATTGGCCAATTTACCAAAATCGATCACGATAACTCATAAATATTTCATATATTCTTCGTTCTGCCCACTTCTGTCCCGCATAAACAAATCTTGGGTCGCTTGATTCGTCCCAAAATAATATTTAAATATTTTTTTCGTACAATATGCAAAACTTAGCTTCAAGTACAGCCGGCAAAAAAAAAACGATCCTTCTTTTCTCGCATAATATTTTGTTTCATAATATAAATATTCATAATTGTTTTGGTTTACAATATTTTCCGGTATACCAATATTTTTCTGTTATTGTTTTTGACTTACCTAGAGTTTATATTTACATAATTATTTGTTTTGCCATTATTTTAATTCACATCATATTACTAGACTTATTTTTTTTAAACAATTATTAAATAGTGCTTGACTGCAATCCCGCCTGATGGTAAGCAGTGATGCAATCGTTGATGGTAAATCGCGCTAGCTTATTAAGCCTATTCACTCAAAAACAACTGAGTGAATAGGAAGGAAGACAGCAGTTGAGCGAGGTGATGCAATGTTAAATCCAACAACACGGCCAACAATGTTGCGCCAGAGAGAGATTGATCTGGAGACCCTCCACGACCAAACTCCCGACGTGGTAACTTATGACGGCGGTTGATGTTGTTGCAAAACGAGTCGAGCAAAACATAAACATAATAGTATAAGTAAAAAAAAATCAAAGAATTTTTTTTTTTTTTGGGATTTTATGGCCTGGTTTCTAAGACCTTTAAGCCAAGTCTTAATTATATCTTGTCTTCTTTTGCCTTTCGTTTCTCGCGTGAACTGACACTAGGAGGAAGTTTTGGTACAAAGCCATGATGTGGCCACTATGCTACAATATTTCACTGTTCTTTATGAATTATTCACTGAATGCACTTTTTACTACATAAATCACGCGTTTTTGTTTAGTAAACGACACTATAAATAATTTAAAAGTCCAATGAAAAATGAGCGTGGCACTCATCTTAGCTTCCCGCCAAAAACTCCTCATAGAAATAACGGAAACAAAGAATTTAGAGTGCGGAGCACTGATTTAAAAAAAAAAAAAAACTGTCGAAGGCAGTCCAATCTATTTTGTTTTCCTCTAAACTTTGTTTTTAAATAACAATACCTAACCACTTAATTTATTTCGATCATTCCGACGTATTGTTTTTTTTTTTGTTTATACTGTTGAAGTACATATATTTTACGATCAATTCTATGCTGTTGACCTTCAGAGGCTGCATCAAAGTGAATGTATTATTTTGTAGCAAGGACGGGTTTTCTACCTCGCTGTATTTATAAAACCTACAACAGAATATGAGAAATTGTAAGGAATATAAGGTTGCTAAATTGTCTCATGAGGATATACCTATTATCATCATCATCAATGTTTTTATCGTCTCAATGCTGCGCACAGGTCTTCTCTCACACAGAGAACGATTGAGTTTAATCACCACGCTTGCTCAATGCGGGTTGGATACCTATATCATCATCAGCCTCTACTCGTCCACTGCTGGACATAGGCCGCCTTCATGGCACGCCAACAAGCTCGATCCTGAGCAGTTCTCCGCCAGCCACTACCAGCCACCTTTTTGATGTCGTCGCTCCATCTCGCTCAAGGGCGTCCTACACTACGTTTGCCTAGACGCGGTCTCTACTCGAAGAGTCGTTTACCCCAACGGTTTTCGGTCCTGCGGCATATGTGACCAGCCCATTGCCACTTCAGCTTGCTAATCCTCTCAGCTGTGTCAGATACCTATATAGTATAATATAACCAACTTATATATATGACATGTGTGATGTAATCAACTTATATATATGACATTTTATTTGATATGGACTCCGATAGTCATTTAAATATTGTTGCAAATTTTATTAGAACAGATACACAGCATTTTACAGACGAACATAGATTTAAAAGGGAGCCTTTACCTTGCTACCCTTTTTCAGATGTTTACCTGATTTATGCGTATATACGGTATGTTTTGATAGAATTAGAGATATACATAGGTTTGACCAGATAAACTTCATAGATTGAAAGGCCTTTACGGATAAATGTGTCTGAATCAGTCATTTTTTTTGTAGGTAACCATTCATTTCAGATTGTACCAAAGTGAAAAGTTATCTCGTTTAGTTTGCCCTTTCGTAATAAATTACTTAGACTTTGTAGTGAATGTGTGGCCATGATATAGGAGTGGTACAGCAGCTGTTACGCAGCGAGTTACGTGACTTTTATGACGACGTAATAAGAGTCAATTTGCTACCATTTATTTGCTTTCTAAGACGGAACCTCTGTACTTAATTCCTTGTTTTCAACCTATGTAGGTACCTACTTGTAGTGTTGCATTGTTAAAACTAAACTATTAGCGAAATAGCTCGATTGGATTTGCGTTTGTATTCCAGCGAAACATATTGACTATATTTTTTTAGGTACCTACTAATCAAGGTGTATCCTAAATCGACGTACAATGTACCTATATGAAGGAGTACTCCCATCCTGCTTGGCCCTAATTTAAGAGGGGACTCTAGTGGCGTTTTCTCCATTCAAACGTATTTCGCTGTTTTCTTCGTGGATAACGCTTTTAGAGTAATGATTTTCTTCCTACAATTTTACACCTTGATTATATGTGCCCCTATCATTTTATTTTTTCGAAAACTTAATTAATAAAAGAATATTAGGAACATTTAATTTATTTTTTAATAATTACTAACACTAGGCAATAAGTTTTGTTTTTCTTTGTATGTTACTAACACTATGGATTTTTATGTCCGAAATAAAAATGATTTGTTATTATTATTAGGTATATTTCATATTTCAAAATCTCGAAAAATAACTAATTTTTACGGCGATGTTTAGACGACTATTACACAAATGTGATAAGTTTTTGACAAAAAAGAAAATAATAGAGGCATAGGATCTCTATACTCATCCTCTAAGCTTGTTCTAAAAATAATTGAGATCTGTCGTGTTTTGAAAAAGAAAACAGCGGAATACGAAACGGTCAACGTTTTTGTAGGTGAAATCAGCCTGAGTTGCAACTGTCCCTTTCGCACCTTACGGGGAGAGGTTGAAAGCGGCGCGATGGCAATAGTTTCTTCAAATACCCTATTTTTCAAATTCCTCGGCACTAGAGTCCTCTCTTAAGGCTGAGGCCGCATTTCGGTTAAACCGCGGCGGTTTTTAATCGCGTGAATTTGTGCCCCTAGAAGACTAATGCAAGCGGCCGCACCTGCGTTTTTTTCCCGCGAGCATTTTGTAGCAAAAAATTCAGTCGCGGGAAAAAACCGTGTAATTCGGCCATTATCGGACGACGCGTCGTACGGCGAGTATCCAACCTCACGTTGTTGACACCACTACGATCCGGGCAAAGCGTTTTGCCCCGTCTTTTACACCACGTACTTGGAAGGGCTGAAACAATTTGCTTGCGAGGGTTTTTCCGTCTGACTACAATTCAAGTGTGAATAGACTCTTAATACACTAGTGTAGTTTATAATCAACGATTGCATCACTACTTACCATCAAAGAAGATCGCGGTCAAGCAGTGCTTAGTAATGTTATAAAAAAGCCTCTGTACCTTCCTCTGTCTGTCAAAATGCCTTTTTGTAAAATTTTTGACATTTTATTTTTAAAGGTTGTCTGTAAAAGATCGCTCTTAGCGATGAGACCGCCTATTGTGTTACCCTTTGTAAAATCTTTATATTTACATTTTTGTAATCTTTATGGTGTACATAATAAAGAGTATTCTATATAATAATATTCATTATAAAAATCCATCTTATTCTTATCTCACCACCTACATCTGGGCCCGCACAGATGTTGAATCACAGACTGATGCACTGAAAATTATAATGTGTGTTACTTTAATATTCGGCTCCCTAATAAAAAAGTATAGGTATTCAAACAAATACAATTCGTACTTATCGTGTTCATTTTATCGTGAGAACAGCAATAAACATGCGAATAATAAAATGGCTTCCTATTAAAATTAATAGTATCTGACTATATATGTATTCATATAATGCAGATTAAAACAGTTTTATACAGCTTTGTAGCGCGTCATTCTGACGTCACACGAATTCTAGATCTCACAAGCAGAGTTTACCGTGCCATTAGCATACATACAATTACCCATCATCAACCGTTGCGCAAGTGCCCATTAAACATAATTCCCGTCTGGTCGGAGGATCCTCCCTTTTCTATGGAGGATGAGAGAACTTTACTCCCTGTTCCACATGCCTCCACAGCTTTACCTTACTTCAACATATTGAAATTTATAAAGTAGTTTTATTCTTAAAGGTGCGGCGATGCAAGTTTGTAGTATCATATCCGCATACCCATATGTGTACCCATACGGATATTCATCGTGTACCCTATGAATTTTAAATTTTTCATTTTTGATATTGCATGGATATTCGCTATACTTGAAGGCAGGTAAATAAAACTTTGAAAAGTCTTTTAAAATATTTTCTGAACAACGTTTTCGTAAGCTATTATGCTCTCTAATAATATTTTGAAACAGCCTTTTGTTCAGTTACTAATGACGTCAAAGATAATTGACCGACAAATTGTTTGTTCTTGTAAGTTGCCATACAAAAAAAAATAACTTGGATTGTTAATTTGAGACCGGCGAAAGATTTCTTAATACAGTCTAGAGATGAAGTAAACCAACCCTTTGAGTAGAAATAATGTGAAGTACTTTCTAAGTATATCTTGGACACCAGTGACTGAAGGTGAAGGAAAACATCTTGAGGAAACCTGCCCTCTAATCGGCGAACACATTTTTGTCAAATGATTGCGACTAGTTGGGATCGTTTGGACCGAACGGACCAATGGGCGGCCCGAACGATACCAACTGATCCCAACTAGTCTCAATCATTTGACAAAAATGTGTTCGCCGATTAGGGGGCGGGATAAATACGAAGCGAAGTGTTTTTTGGGTGTATGTTATTTATTTGTCGTAAAAAAGTTGCTGAGAGCAAACTGGTTACTGTGTATCCATTTTGCATTTCATCTTGGCAATAACATTGTGACTGTTTCCTAAAATTTGCGGAACGTTATCAGTTAAAATTAAGGTCAATATCATTACCAAGAAGAACTCACAGCTTTTCATCGTAGACCCTCCCATTCATAGAAATAAAAATATAGTTATGTATATAATCTGTATCTATTGTTATGCCCAGTTTGGCAATGAAAAATGATACAGTTGTTAAACAAATCAATTCGATTTATAAGAACCAAGCATTAATCGGAAATCATTAAATTAATATAACGAGGTACAATTTATGTAACATTCCATTTGATTCAAATAAATATCGAAATCAAAAATATAGGCAATAAAAAACATACTCTAAATGCATTAGTTTGTTTTTTTGTCTTAGTTTGATGATTTGAAGGCCAAATTCGAAGTTTAAAACATTCGAAATTTAAATAATTCGAAATCTAAAACATTCAAAATCTAGTCGCAGACCAAGCAACTTCTATCTAAACTTCAATGTGAACTATCGATCAAAACGCGGTCCGAGAGAGATAGCTTCTCAGTAGCCCTCTGTCCTTGTTGTGTAGGGTGACTATTATAATGGAATTTATAAGGAATGTACGTAAAACATTTTTTTTTTCACTTAAATTTCCTGAGTTTTATGAACATTTAGGCATGGATGCGAACTTTTTAAATGCATTGTTCAATTTTAAAAATGGGTGGAAAAATTGATGATATACGGACGACAGTAGGTCAATCTATCCGAAACTGTACCTTTAGATAAATAAAATATCTACAAGAAAGCAGAATTTAATGTCATTGTAAATACCCAATAAAAGTCACTTAGTAATTATGCACACAATGATTAAGTGCACATTTATTAATTATTCCGAAATTTATGGTCACCCTACATACAAACACAATAACTTGTATATGATTACCGCAAAAACCTGACTTAAAGAATGATATTCCGCATCCAGAGTATGACTCACTATTGCAGACATTAATGGCACCCTTTTTCACCAACTTTTTTCAAATCGAAATTGTTGGTTTCAAAGAAAATTACAAAAAATAAATACGGGTACAATTAGAAAGAGACAGAGGACTACTGGGACACTTTCTCCCTCGGACCGTGTTCTCTTCAAATAAAGTTTTATTTCAGATCGACCTTATTGCTCTTGCGAGAGAGTCTTGTTTTAAATGAGAGACTTATGCAAGTTCACATTCCTGTTTAGATAGAATTTCCTTGTCGCAGACTCATCGCGGTGATAAACAAATGTCAAAAATTTTACAAAATGGAGGGAAATAAAAGGCATTTTGACAGATTGGGACTGAGATGATTGTGACCGTTCTTATCATTATCATCATCATCCCAGCGTTAATATACCAGTCGCATTCGAAGCCTTTTCAGCTTTGGAGTCTGGGGTCCGCTTTTACCAGTCCAACTGCTGATATGGCTAAACTTCGACATTTTGAATGAAGCGTGAACCGTGTGACCGTTCTTATATTAACGAGAATCGCATCTGTCCTTGGATGCTTTAAATAGAAATGCGTGGAAACGTAGGGAAGCCTATTCACTGTAAGAGGACATGACGGGCTCCAAATGAAAATATTAACTTAATGGATGTTTCTCTGAAGCTCTGCTTATCTTAGACCCTGTTACGATACAGATGGGCTTATATTTTAAACCTAAATATAAATAATTTCACTCCTATTTTTAAATGGGAAAGTTTGTGAGTATGGATGGATGGATGTTTGTTACTCTGGCACGTAAAAGCTACTCAAGCTACTATGAGAAAAAATCCGAAACAAACTCGGAGGTCTCTCTATGCCTCCTTTAAAGTCCAAATAGAACCTTAACCAGCCCCCTAATCGGCGAACACATTTTTGTCAAATGATTACGACTAGTTGGGATCGTTTAGTTCGAACGGACCAATGAGCGGTCCAAACGATCCCAACTGATGCCAACTAGTCGCAATCATTTGACAAAAATGTGTTCGCCGATTACGGGGCTGATCATCGCCCTAATTGCGTAGACACTATTACTATCAATCATTATAAAGCATGTTCCTAATCCACTGCTCCTTATGTTCAAATAAATGAGTCCTCAAAAACGACAATGAATGTTGTTGATATGTCAAAACGAAATCCAACTTCAACTTCAACTCTTGATCAATGGTCCTTGTGGAAGAGACACCACAATTTTGCCAATAACACGATCGAACTGTTAATAGACCATCAAACGCTGGAGGATATTTAGCGAGAATCAACAGTAAAAATAAATCTTTGTATTTAAATTAACACTAAAACAATAAAAAATTTCTTCGGAGACGCAGTCTGACAGTGACGTAAGGATTTGGACATTAGGAAAAAATTAAACTCATTGCTATATTTGAGCCAAATTCGATAAAGAATACAGGTAAACTAACCGTTGCTAGGCAACGAGTAGTTTACACCTAAAAGACAGATGTTAACAACCTTTTCTATATAGACGATTTTCATAAAATTAATAATCCTACTTCTTACTAATATAAACAGTTTATTTATGTTTAGATATTTATGATTTGCATAGAACGTTTAACGGATTAGAATGAAATATGACACACATGTAAGCTAATATTCTAATAGGTTAATTTTTTTGTTACATATATATTATAATTAGCCCATACTTGAAAGTATTACAATGCATGTATTATATATTTGATTTGAAAGTAATTAAAATACGCAAAATTGATTTCATCCATCTTTCTTTTTTTGTAGGGCTATCACGTAAAATTAATGTCGACTTTTTAATGGTTTTTCGTAATACCAAGGTATTATGGATGTTATTTTAGTGATTCTATTGTAATATGCTGCATTAGGAATTGGTAATAAATAGCTAACATGTAAAAGCCAATAATCATGTGAATAACAGAAGATTTGTAAAACGTGAGTTGTGATAACCCTAAATTGGTTTGTTTACTTCTATTCTTTACGGAGCTAGGCGATGGTATAGGTACTCATAGTGTGTTAGGCAATTACCATGCATAGTAGGATGAGTTTTTTTTTAAACATTGCCCCACACTAGGACTTACTCCTGTATCGTGGTTTGCGTTTACAAACACTTAAACTCACATACATAAACAGCCAGACCCGGAACAACTGCCCGATTCCGATTCACATGATGTATATACAAAAGATTAGAAGTAATATTCATATAAATGAATAAACGATTGCGATGTATGTTGCGATGTACGTGCCGGGTATGATGCGCGAAATGTTGTTGTGTCGGGAGTTTGGTTGTGGAGGGCCTCCAGATCAATATCCCTCTGGCGCAGCATCGTTGGTCGTGTTGTTGTGTTTAACATTGCATCACCGCGCTCAACTGCCGTCTTCCTTCCTATTTACTCAGTTCTTTTGAGTGAGTAGGCTTAATAAACTAGCGCGCTTTACCATCAACGATTGCATCACTGCTTACCATCAGGCGGGATTGCACTCAAGCGCTAGTTTGTAATTTATATAAAAAAAGGAGAAAATATTGTTTATTATTATTTGAAATGTTATGTTCTAATTTCCTTTGACAGAAAAGACCAAGGTGAAATAGTAACTTCAGCCGCACGTGTCAGCCCGTTATAATCCAGAAATATCCTCACATTGTGTTACTATTTCCTTGACATTGAAATGTTGCCTTGCCGATGACAGTGATGAAAAAATAACAACAGACCTTCCGACCTTCGGAACATCGAGACAGGTTGCGAATTGTCTATAAAGATCCCAATTTCACGCTAAATCTTCAAGTCAGTTGATTAGGTTTTCAACATCGGATTTTGCACTTTTACTTGTGAATTTGAAGGTCGTAGCTATACTGCTATACTTAAGCAAATTAATAAAACTAACAGTTTTTAGGACTGACAGTTTGTTTTGTTTTGATGGAGATATGGAAACTTTTTCGTTATTAAAACGCTAATCTTTTCGCTAATCGCTTCGTAGTATCATAACTCTTCAAAAAAAGAAGAAAGCAGCGATGCCTAGTCGTAGGTCGTAGGTTCAAATTCCATGAGGCACTCGCATCATGAACCTTTTTATCTCCCCACTGCTGCGCACAGATCTCCTCTTATACAGAGAAGGATTGAGCGTAATCACCACGCTTGCTCAATACGGGTTGGCGATTTCAGACTTAAAGTCCAGGTTTCCTCAAGATGTTTTCTTTCACCTTCACAGTCATTGGTGTCCAAGATGTACTTAGAAAGTACATATAACTTAGAAAAGTTACATTGGTACTTACCTGACCTGGAATCGAAAGCCCACACTCATACTTGAGAGGCTGGTGTTTTAACCACTAGGCCACCACGCCTTACGACGACTTAGTAGGCACTTTACTTCGTGTAAATTACTTCGTCTTCATTGCTCTCAAAACAGTGAAGGAATCGTGAAGAAACCAGCTTGTCCAACAGCTAACACCTCAAAGACATGTGACGGCCCACATTTTAGATTACCATCCACTCCTTCTCACCCAGTGGAGGTCAGTGTCCAAGGAAGATGAACATTATAGGCTGATTTCGATTCACCCACGGTTATGTCGGTACTTATAATATGTTCTTTATAGAATTTTTGACTAGCTGAAGGCATTTTTTTATAATTATAAAGTAGTGCTTGACCGCAATCTTGCCTGATGGTAAGCAGTGATGAAATCGTTGATGATAAAGCGCGCTAGTTTATTAAGCCTAGTTATTTTCTCGATGGTAGGCCATAACATAGGTTGCCGGCGGAAGTTACCACCCACCAGACAAAGTCTTGCCGCCAAGCGATTCGTCGTGTTCCGGCATGATGTCTGGTGAAGCCGTACGGAGGACGGGCCATGAACATTGTGTTGCGGCGGAAGTTACCACCCACCAGACAAAGTCTTGCCGCCAAGCGATTCGTCGTGTTCCGGCATGATGTCTGGTGAAGCCGTACGGAGGACGGGTCTGAGCAGTTGTGTTGCGATGTGTGGCGGGTACGATACGCCAAATGTTGTTGTCTCGGGAGTTTGGTTGTGGAGAGTCTCCAGATCAATCTCCCTCTAGCGCAGCATCGTTTGGTCGTGTTGGTCTTGGGTTTAACATTGCATCACCTCGCTCAACTGCTGTCATCCTTCCTATTCCTAAGTTTTTTAAGTGAATAGGCTTAATAAACTAGTGCGCTTTACATTCAACGATTGCATCACTGCTTACCATCAGGCGGGATTGCAGTCAAGCACTAGTTTATGAATATAAAAAAAAAAATCACTGAGAAAGTGTTGCAATGTTAAACCCAACAACACGACCAACGATGCTGCGCCAGAGGGAGATTGATCTGAAGACCGTTTTCCGATTTCGATTCCAGTATAACACAGCTGAATACCAGTTTTTTACTACCTGTCTATCTCACCTTCTCTGGAAACACGATACTCCTTGGTAAAACTGGCTGTCAAACTATCAGGCTTTTGACTACCTTCATACATAATCAGCCTATAATGTTCTCACTGTTGGGATACAGGCCTCCTCTCGGTGACAGGGAGTGGGCCGTAATCTACCACGCGGGCCCAGTGCGGGTTGGTAGATGTCACATGTCTTTGAAGTTTTGCCTCTAGGACATGCCGGTATCCTAACGATGTCTTCCTTCGCCGTTTTGAGAGCAGTGGTGATGAAATAATTTACACAAAGTAAAGGGTCTGACGGGGTTCAAGCCTACGACCTACAACTTGTAAGTTGGGGCCGATACCACTAGACCACCACTACGCTTAATTGCCAAAAATTAAAAAAAATGTCAATGCGGACCAATCTTCTACTTCTTCAGCCTATAGGTCCACTACTGGACAAAGACCTCCCCCAAGGCTTTCCACAATAACTGGTCTTGTGCTGCCCGCATCTATCGGCTTCCCGCGACCTTCACCAGGTCATCGGTCCACCTTGTTGGGGGCCTCCCTACGCTGCGTCTTCCGGCCACTCCAGAACCTTACTGCCCCATCGGCCATCGGTTCTACGAGCAATGTGCCCTGCCCACTGCCACTTATGTTTAGCGACTCGAGGAGCTACCAATATTTAACATATTTTCCGAAGCACAGAGTTTCCTCGGTGTGTTAAATCAGTCATCCACAGATTGACTGCAGCAACGGTAGCCTTAACCTGAACGATCGTTCTGTGCAGCTATTATTGCTGAGCCAGAAGCCACTCGAAGAATACAGGTGTTGATATTAAAATACAACTTCACGTATATAAAAGCAACATAATGTAATATTTTTCTCCTTCTTATGGTTTGGGAAATTTAAGACTTTTGTACCGAACTCTGGTTACGGTTATATCGAATTCAAACTGTCCTTAATACAATCTACAACATCACATATATAAAAGCATAATAATTTTATATGTTGCTCCTTATCATAATTTGGGAAATTCAAGACTTTTGTACCGAACTCTGGTTACGGTTATATCGAATTCAAACTGTCCTTAATACAATCTACAACATCACATATATAAAAGCATAATAATTTTATATGTTGCTCCTTATCATAATTTGGGAAATTCAAGACTTTTGTACCGAACTCTGGTTACGGTTATACCGAATTCAAACTGTTCTAAATACCAAACACTGCGTGCTATGGGATATCCAATATTACTCGATATGACCGTCGATACATTATGTTTTACCCCATCGATCATCGTTCCTTTCTATCATCGTGTTTCACGTACAAAGTACTCATAGTTCCGTGGCTTGACATCCCTTAGAGTCAATATCCTCAGCCTTGAAAGAAAATATTATTCTCACGGTACCCAATCCGGAATTTAATGTACCTGTTTTTTTTAATAATTAAAAACTAGTGTTGATCAATCGTTGATGGTAAAGCGCGGTAGTTTATTAAGCCTCTCCCCTTATACCTTCTGCCTTCTACCGGCAGAAGTTATCGACCACCAGACAAAGTCTTGCCGCCAAGCGATTCGTGTGCATGATGTCTGGTGAAGCCGTATAGAGGACGGGTCTGAGCAGTTGTGTTGCGATATGTGCCGGGTACGATGCGCCAAATTTTGTTGTTTCGAGATTTTGGTCATGGAGGGTCTCCAGATCAATCTCCCTCTGGCGCAGAATCACTGGTCATGGTGTTGGGCTTAACATTGCATCACCTCGCTCAACTGCCGTCCTCCTTCTTATTCGCTCAGTTTTTTGAGTAAATAGGCTCTTAGTAAACTAGCGCACTTTACCATCAACGATTACATCACTGCTTACCATCAGGGGGGACTGCTTTTAATTATAAAAAGCCGTACTCTAGACTACCTACATTATTTCTCTCTCCTTCCCCTTACTATTCCATCCAAAGGTTGTCTATAAAAGATCGCTATTAGCGATAAGACCGCCCATTGTGTCACCCTTTGTAAATTTTTTATATTTATGTTTTTGTAATCCATATGGTGTACATAATAAAGAGTATTCTATCTATGTACTCATTATATAGTAGCTTTACATTGAGAACTCACATTTACTCTGTGTGACAAACATCAATATTACGCGGCACATGATAAGAAACGCCCCAATAAGTTTTCCCATTTTCTAAACGATATCTTCAACAATCATCGGCATATTTCATTCAGCCAAGTTTCAAAACCTCAATGAGTTAAATACTTAAACCTTCGTCAAGGATTAGTCCATCTATTGCTAAAAACCGTAATAAAAATAAACAATAGAAAAAAAACAGTTAATTAATTTGATCAAACTTGCGGTGGAACTTTGTTTTGTATTTAGTACCTACGTGGAATCAACATGAGATGCGATTGTTTGTAGCGACCTGTTTTCCTTTAACCTTTCTGATTATATTATGTTGATAACGACATCATCACAATAAAGGACTTTACCCTTTAGTCTTAATTAGGGTTGTAACGGAGGCTTGTTAGCGGAGGCGGAGGCGGATGCGGAGGCGACGAGTCTCACCTCCGCGGATGCGGAGGTTAACGGAGGCGGAGGCGGAGGTGAAAGTACATATAGAAAAAAATGAAATTTATGGTTAATTAAAACAAACTTTTTATTTTAAATACGTACATTAATAGTAGTATACTTGGTAAAAAAAAATATTACCTTCTTGTAATGAAAATTAAGGTGAAACAAATTGTGTTTGCCGCATTCCTGCCTCGCACTAGTTGATTCTTGACCATTTCGCGCTCAAACGCGGCCGGACGGTTGTCGAGCGTCGCAGCTTGCGCGTTATTTATTTTATAAATACGTAAATAAACCTTCGTTATAACTCCGCAAAAAATTGTGCGGAGGCGGAGGCGGAAGCGAAGATACGATTTCTTGCGGGACTTCCGCAGTAACGGAAGCGGAGGCGAAGCTCCGTTACAACCCTAGTCATAATTACTGCTTCATGTAACCTCTTCCTTTGAAGATGAGGAATATAGACGTGAACATAATGCTGATTGAGAGTTTACTCAACAGTCTGTCAGAGATGTTTCCGTCTCTGTAGTAATATCAACTATTGTTTGTTTATGAAGGAAGAGAACGCAAGTCATGTTAATTAAATTGTCAACCACAGTAGCAATCAATTACTAAAGGATTAGAATAATGTCTTGATATAATAATATAATAATTAACTTTTATTTGGAACAAATTTCAAGACGAAAATTTACAAAGGGAAACGAAAATAGCTACAAAATTTGTAGCGAATATGTGCCAGACTAGTAATTATAATGATAGAAAGTTATTAATACAAAATATAAGCATCTCTGTGTGAATACCAACTGACACAACACACACGTGTATATGTGTTGTACACGAATATAGTGCATGAGTGAGGGGAGGTAGTGTGTTTTTGTAACAAGGTTAATGTTATAGGAGTCCTAACAATGAAAACTGTCATATTTCTCTTATTTGTGTTGAACCTTCCATATTACAATTACTTTCCTCTTTTTTGTTAACATTTAAAAATACCAATACATAAATTCAAGTCAGATGAGTTTGGCCAGAATCGATCAGAATGGCGTTCACTGGCGACTTGGCGACTACTGTCTAATGTAAGCAAAAGCAAAAATAAGCAAGCCAAAAACTTCGACGAAATGTGACATTTACCAACAGCACTGGGCCAGCGTGTTAGATTACGGTCTACTCCCTCTCACCGAGAGAAGGCCTGGGTCCCAACAGTGGGAAGTTCTAGAGTGATTACGTTGATTATGTCAGTCTTTTACGAGTGCCGGTCAGTCCCTTCGGTAGAAGTCATTTCCGTCTAATGTATACTTACAAGTAATAAAATAAGTAATGATACAAACAATTATGGGAACAAAAAAATTAAATAGTAGTTAAACAAGCAAATAGAGAGAGGGTGTTTTATTCCATTATAAAATTGCCAATTGCTGCACATCCCCACCCCTTTTCAATTTATTCAAATATCAACTTTATTTAAATGATGGTTGAGTAGGTAACGTTTTAAATTACGTAAGTTGACCTTCAGTTAAGGATTACTGCAATAAATTCATCATATTAATATGACATGCTGTGATCTTTTGGTCCATAAGAACAGCAGTGAATGATTTTAACTGTCTTTAACAATAATAATAACATAAGCTGATTGATTTGGCGCGGGTTCGATTCCGATTTGGTACAAATATTTGTATGGACTACAGGTACGTCCTACGGGCAATATGTCCAGCCCACTGCTACTTACAGTTGCAATTCTTCGGGCTATGTCGGTTACTCTTGTTCATCTGCGGATCTCCTCATTTCTGATTTGATCATTCATAGCCCTAGCCTCCAAGCATAACCCTATATTAAATTACTAGCTTTCCGCCCGCGGCTTCGCCCGCGTAGAGTTTGGTTATATCGCGCTTTTTAGATTTCCCTCGGGAATATCATTTTTTTTCGGGATAAAAGGTAGCCTATGTTCTTTCTCAGGGTCTAAAGATTGTCTGTGCCAACATTCATCAAAATCGGTTGAGAGGTTTAAGCGGGAAAGCGTAACAGATAGACAGACAGACAGACAGACCGACAGACAGACAGAGTTACTTTCGCATTTATAATATTAGTATGGATTTGAAACACTCATATTGGTCGGTACTTCCTCGGATGTCAATCCATAAATAGTTACGATAAACATAATAATACTTTTTTTCCTACATTTCTATACTTCCCTATATTTAGTTGTTCCGTATACCGTATATACCTCTTGTAAGGTTAACTATAGGAAAATTATGAATAATATTATTAGCATACTAATGGTACACGTAGTATATCTTGATCACGAAGTATATCGTGGACACCAATGACTGATTACAAGGTGAAGGAAAACATCTTGAGGAAACCTGGACTTTAAGTCTGAAGTCGCCAACCCTCATTGAGCAAGCGTAGTGATTACGCTTAATCCTTCTCTGTATGGGAGGAGACCTGTGTCCAGCAGTGGAACGATAAAAAGGTTGATGAATAGTATTCGTAGAGGGGCTCTGAACAGCGGCACTTGCCGCGGTTACTCAGCGGATGGATGATACATACCGAGACCCCTCCGTGCCTCGAGAAGTACGTTAAGGCATTAGATCCGGCTGTCAGGTCGTCATAAGTCCGTAAGTTTGACAGCCGCACAAGTTGATTGATCAGGTTAAGCTACTGTTGCCGCGGTTGGTCTATGGATGGGTAACCGTCTTCACACACCAAGACCTCTTCAGGCCTCGGAAAGCACGATAAGCCATTGGTCGCGGCTTTTATTCGTAGATCTTTGTCAGTCGTTACCGGTCGCCAAAACTCCAAAATTCGGACTACCATTCTTACCAAGGGGTATCTGATTACCCAGTAACTGGGTTGTGAAGGTCAGATAGGTGGTTGTTCCATGTAAAATACTGGTATTCAGCTGAATCTGATTATCCTCCGTGACACAACGGTCAACACGCCTGCCTGCGACGTGGAGGCCCCGGGTTCGATCCCCGGCCAGGTCACGATGGAAAACAATCTTTTCCTGATTGGCCTGGGTCTTGGATGTTTATCTATATATGTATCTATTATAAATATTGTATCATTGAGTTAGTATTCAAGCCATAATGCCAAGCGATTCGTCGTGTTCCGGCATTATGGCTGGTGAAGCCGTACGGAGGACGGGTCTGAGCAGTTGTGTTGCGATGTGTGCCGGGTAGGTACGATGCGTCAAATGTTTTTGTGTCAGGAGTTTGGTCATGGAGGGTCTCCACATCAATCTTCCTCTGGCGCAGCATCGTTGGTCGTGTTGTTGGATTTAACATTGCACCACCTAGCTCAACTGCCGTCTTCCTTCCTATTCACTAAGTTCTATTTAAGTGAATGGGATTAATAAACTAGCTCTCTTCAACAACGATTGCATAACTGCTTACCATCAGGCGGGATTGCAGTCAAGCGCTAGTTTATAATGATTAAAAAAAAAGTATCCCATAACACAAGTCTCGAACTTACTTCGGTGTAAGCTCAATCTGTGTGATTTGTCCGTCTTTATTTATTTACTAGCTGCGCGTGGCGGTTTCACCCGCGTAGGTTTCGATATGTTTTTTGCATATGCTCCGCTCCTATTGGGCGCAGCGTGATGTTATATAGCCTAAAGCCTTTCTGGATTAATAAGCTATTCAACGCAAAAAGAATTTTTAAATCGGACCTGTTCTTGAGATTAGCGTGTTCAAACAAACTAACTCTTATTTGATTTACACTCGGATTTTTAAACATAACTTGGGCGGATTTAAATATCAGCGCACCAAAATCTTACTTTACCAAACCTTGGTGCGCAGTCATCTCGAGTTTGCCAGCGTTGTATGGAATCCGTATTATGTCGTGCATTCGTAGCGCGCTGAGAGCATACAAAGAGCGTTCACTCCACATCTAGCTTTAAAATCTAGCGGTTTTTCCCACATAAATTCTTACAAAGAGCGGCTAATTGGGTTTCATATGCATTCTCTTCGTTAAGAGACTTTTATTAACATTTCTTTCTTTCACAAAATCGTGAGCGAATCACTGTAGCTACTTTCTGGAGAACATGCATTTAAAGGTTCCTCGTACCTATCCTCGTGGGGCACTCAAATATATATTTTAAACCTCACCTTTAAAGACTAATTTGGGACGGCAAGCACCTCTCCGTTGAATAATTGATGAGTATCATTCCCTAATCACGGTAATACCCGATCTTGATTTGTGCCACGATATTTTGCGTATACCTATTAAAAAAAACAAACGAGTAAAAAATGCACCTTAATTTTAATTTTAATAGTTAATCATTTGTTCTTATAAAACTGACTTATTGTTACTTCATATATTATTGACATTTCTTCTTTTTTTATATGACATGACATTTATTAGACATTCATATTAATAACAATTATTACTGTATTAAATTTGAATTTCAATGTATGTTTTCTATTGTATTCCATCTTCGAGCCAATGAACTGCCAATGTTATCTACGCTATTATTGTCACTTGCAAGGCTTAAATGAAATAGTTTAATGTACTTATTTTTCAACGTTAAATGTTTGTGATGTGGCAGTTTGACTATTTAAATGATAAGAATAACTGGTCGCTCTAATTACCCAACATTAATTGAATTAGCTTACTGACACGTTGAATGAGTTCATATAGGTAATTGTTTTTTTTTTTGCAATGCATAAATACGTGAGCTATAACGCCCTTTATACCTGTGCCTTTTATTTAGGTAATAAGTTTTTACTTATTTACATTTCCATTTTAATGTTTTTTTTTTCTTTGCTGTTATTTTGGCTTGGGTAGCTGGCATATGGTAAATAATTTCATTGTTGTTGTGTTTTCTAGTGTTCATTACTATACATAGTACTGTATAAAGTTGTATGTTTTTGAATGCACAGTCAGCTGTGCCGCTGGGGAGTTTCTTCCGCCACTTCTTCTTCCCAGCTAAAGCACTAGGAAATGGCGAAGGGCGGGCGTTTTGAGGGGACTGTCATTTGTAAATAGACGATGAATAATACTAATTCTCAGCCTAATTGGAGTAAATTACTTTTGATTTAGATTTTTGATTTTGAGTGCTTTTTATTTTTAAATAAATAAATACTTAAATGACTAAAGTATACGCAGCAGGAAAAATCAATTGTAGTTCATGTTAGCTTCCAAGAATATTCAACATCATAATGTGACTACCTTCCTTGGGGATAAATAAAAAAAATCAACATAATGTATACAAAAAATCAAATATTATAATATTTGAGTAGTATTTTATTGAAGGGAAAAGTTCTTTAGCGATGTTAAACACTAATGTTGGATGGGAGAAAAGTCATTGAATTTGACGTCACGGTTGTCGTAGTGGTTAAATGTTTGACTGCCGCGCTGCGTGTCGCGGATTGGGTTCCCACTAGGGTTGTAACGGAGGCTTGTTAGCGGAGGCGGATGCGGAGGCGACGAGTCTCACCTCCGCGGAAGCGGAGGTTAACGGAGGCGGAGGCGGAGGTGAAAGTACATATAGAAAAAATTGAAATTTATGGTTATTTAAAACAATTTTTTTTAAAATATTATAATTTTATTTATTAATAGTAATAAAATGTAATGAAAATTAAGGAGAAACAAATTGTGTTTGCCGCATTCCCGCCTCGCACTAGTTGATTCTTGACCATTTCGAGCTCAAACGCTGCCGGACGGTTGTCGAGCGTCGCAGCTTGCGCGTTATTTATTTTATAAATACGTAAATAAACCTCCGTTATAACTCCGCAAAAAATTGTGCGGAGGCGGAGGCGGAAGCGAAGATACGATTTCTTGCGGAACTTCCGCAGTAACGGAAGCGGAGGCGAAGCTCCGTTACAACCCTAGTTCCCACACTGAATAATATTTGTATAGCCTACAAGTAGTCGTTCAGGGTCTGGTTGTTTGTGTATGTGAGTTTATATGTTTGTAAACGCACCTACAATACACGAGAAATTCATAGCGTGGTGCAACGTTTTTTTTTTTTTTACAAAATTCTTTAGCGTGACCAACCCAACACCGTGATCGCTACAGCGAGATATTACGTATGTTACTGTGTCTGTATAGAACGAATGGATAGAATAAGAAATGAGTATATAAGAGGAAGTCTGAAAGTGGCACCGGTAGCTGAAAAGTTGTGTAGAAATCGGTTGTCATGGTACGGGCATGTGTTACGGAGAACTGAGGAGAATGTCGTGAGGAGAGTCTTAATTATAAATGTTGATGGCTATAAGAGTAGGGGAAGACCAAAGAAACGATGGATGGAATGTGTGAAGGATGATATGACTAAGAAGGGAGTGACTGCGGAGATGGCTTCTGATAGGGATGCATGGAAGAAAAAGACATGTTGCGCCGACCCCAAATAAATTGGGATAAGGGCAGGAGAATGATGAGAATGATGATTGTGTCTGTATAGTGTATACAATGGTTTTAGATTGCGCGAGACAGTTTTCAGTCCGATCGGTCAGTCCCATGAGAGCTATTATAACCAGCCTATGTGTTCCCACTGTTGGGCCTCCTCTCGATGAGAGGGACAGCTAATTTATAAATGACATGCAATCTAATAATGATAGATGACATTATCGTATTTGGTACTTTACTAATTGAGTTGACTTGTTTTAATTATTAATTATTGTTTGACATACTTATTTATAAATTCTGAATTGACCTCTCCATGACAAAATTTCCTGACATTTATTATTTTGATGACATTTCTTTTCCTTTATAAGTAAAGACGAACGCCAATTATAATAGCATGCCTTCAGACGGATTATGGAGATGACAAACTATCTTATAAATATCATTGTTAATTATCTTAATTACCTTTTTTCGCAATAAATGTGTTTGAGATCTTTTTTAATTTTTTTTTATCAAAAATAAGAAATTCAAATTGTTACGTATCTCATTGTTGGACAAAGACCTCTCCCAAAAAAATCTTTTTTAAGTTTATTTACAAAATCAAATCAAATCAAATCATTTATTTCAAATAAACCAGTTACAGGCACTTTTGAATTGTCAGAAGGTCGGTCAGTCGAAGATGAAGCTAGTCGCCCATTCCAAAGAGTAGGTACCTATGGAGAAGAACGGGCAAGAAACTCCATGGACACTCTTTTAAATTTTTAAGCTATTGTTACAAATATTTGATTACATCATTCATGTTGAAATCAACCGCGTGAGAACGATGCAGAAATATATTGTGCGCCGAGAGCGTCCATTATGGAAAACACACAAAAGTCAATTCAGAAATTAAAATACGCCGTGGCAGCTAAGAGATGACCAGTCCCCTCCGACGGCGTCCGTTCACGAACATGACGTATGGATCAGCATCATTCAGCTCAACCATATCGAAGGGAACCCAAAAGTTTCCCTGGCCTTTATTATTAATCAGTCCAGCCTATAGAAATATCATAGACTAGCGGCCGCCAGCGAATTCGTTCGCGTGGCTTAGTTATGCTCCGCTCCTATTGGTCGCAGCATGAAACATCATGCCATTAATCCAGGAAGGCTTTAAGCTATATAACAATATTAAAGCTTAAAGCCTTCCTGGATTAATGGGCTATCCAACACAAAAAGACTTTTTCAAATCGGAGCAGTAGTTCCTGAGATAAGCGCGTTCAAACAAACACACAAACTCTTCAGCTTTATGTATTAGTATAGATATTTCTTCAGTGTAAAATAGTTTGTCACGTGTTTTTTTTTTTCTTTTACGTTTGCTAACAATGTGGAAACGAGGGAGCTATGAACTAGCTACGTGGTTTTGTAGAAAACATTTTATTTGGTAACTATTAGAACGATGGCTGATTATCATTTGTATTAAAAGTCACGTTTCAGTGATAAATGACGTCAAGATATTGTTTATATTGTGGTCAGCAGAAAATTTACTCATACATACACAAGTCACGCTTTCTTCCCACGGGCCAAAGACAGTAAAGACTGATTTATACGGTACCTACAATTAAATTTCCTATGGCTCAAACGCAAAGTAAAGCGCCTGACAGGGTTCGAACCCACAACTTGAAAGTCGCGGCCAGTACCACTAAGCCACCCCTGTTCACTGCTTACCATCAGGTGGCATTGCATAATAGTACTACATGTCGGCCAAATTCGATAAAGAATAGAGGTAAACAAACCGTTGCTAGTCAACGAGTAGTTTACGCTTAAAAGATAGATGTTAACAACCTTTTCTAGATAGATGATTTTCATAAAAGTAATAATTCTACTTCTTACTAATGTAAACAGTTGATTTGTTTAGATATTTATGATTTGCATAGAATGCTTAACCGATTTGAATAAAATATGACACACATGTAAGCTAATTTCCTAATAGGTTAAAGTTTGTTATATATTTAATACACTTAGTCCATACTTAAAAGTACGAGTATTACAATGCATGTGTTATGCAGTTGATTTGAAAGTAATTAAAATACGCAAAATCGTATTGACAAATTCCTCAACTTTATTCATAGGTTGAATTCCACAAAATGCGTTTAATACCTGGATTTCATCCATCTTTCTATTTTTGTAGGGCTATCACGAATAATTAATGTCGACTTTTTAATGGTTTTTCGAAATACCAAGTTATTATGCATGTTATTTTAGTGATTCTATTGTAATGTGCTGCAATAGGAATTGTTGAAAAATAGCTAGCATGTCATCATCAACAACCTTTTTTTATCGTCCCACTGCTGGGTACAGGTCTCCTCTCATACAGAGAAGGATTGAGCGTAACCACCACGCTTGCTCAATGCGGGTTGGCGATTTCAGCCTTAAAGTCCAGGTTTCCTCAAGATGTTTTCCTTCACCTTCAGTCATTGGTGTCCAAGATATACTTAGAAAGTACATATAACTTTAGAAAAGTTACATTGGTACTTGCCTGACCTGGAGTCGAACCCGCGCACTCATACTTGAGAGGCTGGTGTTTCAACCACTAGGTAACCACGACCACGAGCTAGCATGTAAAAGTCGATAATCATGTAAATAACAGGAGATTTGTAAAATGTGACGTGTGGGTTTGTTTATCTCTATTCTTCATGGAGCTTGGCGAGAATATAGTTTATAACGTTAAGCAAAAATAACCTATCCTTGATCATACCAAAATCATGCATACAGTCCTTAAAAATTGTATATGTCACCAGAAAGGTGAAGAAACTACTGGGCCAAGGCGAAATTTTTAATGCCATCATTGCCTTTTAAAGAAAAAAAGTTTTACCACTAATGACGGCAGTTTCACAACACTTTTCAAAACAGTATTTTATACAAATTGGTTTTACTTTGAGAGCACTCTTCTGTTACAAGAACCTCGGCTTAGATTTCTTAACGTGAGCTAATTTTGTAATCAACTTACTTTTTTTTTATCGAAGTTGCTTCGGTGACTGAAGTTATAAATTTTAAAGCAAAAAGAAATAAATTTGTGGCATTAGACTTTGATCGATAGATTAGGATTTTTACAAAAACAAATAATATAACAAGGCTATAAAAACTACTATGTTCCTACTATTGGGACTGTAGCAACACGCGGGTGGGTTTATTTTATTTTACCCCACACTAGAAATTTCTCCTGTATCGTGGTTGCGTTTACAAACATATAAACTCACGTCCAGACCCGAAACGACTATCTGTAGGCCCTACAAATATTTGTTCCGTGCGGGAATCAAACCCGCGACACGCAGCGCGGCAGTCGATTGCTCAGTCACTGCGTTAAACTTGTCGTCAGTCAGTAAAAGTTTGACATGTCCTCCCACTCCGCCCATAGCGGGAGATGTTAAATTTAGGCAAAAAAAATCCTCATTTCGAGCCGGCTGTATTCTTCTAACTGGGCTGAGTGCGGACTGGTAGATGTAACATGTCTTCAAATGATACTCACGATGTTTTGATTGAGCGGGTTCTTCTTCTTCTTCAGCCTATAGAGGCCCACTGCTGGACAAAGGCCTCCCCCAAGGTTTACCATTACATTGAAGGGTTTTTCATAATCCCCACGCTTGGCAGACGGGTTGGAGATTGCAGTAATTTGACATTCCACAAGAGAAGTGCTGCACGCTTTCCTGGTGAGAGTTTCCTTAGTCGCCTCTTACGACACCCACGAGAGGATCTAGGTCGGTACTAGTATAGCCCGGTAACACACGGAGGCTGAGCGGGTTAACTAAGAGTATTAGCATAGTCAGCCTATGACATTTCAAATGGCCTTCTATCTAAGGAAAAATAAATATTATGGCGCTAAAAGGCTGAACATCAACGTCAATATTTAACTATACTCCATCGGTTTTGATATTCTACTAAAGGTAAACAAAACACCACGTGACTTTAACCGAATAAATATTATAATACCAGTCACTTCAATTATCATGGTACATCATAGTTTGTACTCTTTGATTTAGCAACATTATTAATATATAGGCGTATTGTAGATTATAGGTCACAGTTCATTAGAGCCACCCGGCACCCACCCCGCATCGCCTCGTCACCCGGCGTCCACTCGTTGTCGACAGGTGGTCGATGGATGGACGCCGCGTTATTATCAATAAACGTCGCGCGGTCAACCAGTGGACCACGCGCAGTAAACCAGTGGATCTCGCGTTGTCAACCAGTTGACCCTAAATAAGAATAAATATTACCTGATACCGCTAAGGTGTTGCTTATTTCCGTCCACGCTTCTTCATTTTTTTATAATGTCACTGTACTTCGAGTCACTTAGATCATACAATAATTTATATTTACGAACTTTTTCTATAAGATTTCTTTATTCATTTTGAAAGCAAAAACGATATGTCCGACTCCTTCAAAAGAAAGGCTGGGAATGGTGGGATGGCTAACGTATCGTCCTTGCGTGAACCATTCGCGGGTAGCGCGCGGTCCACTCGGGACCCGTGTGTTGGCAATGCGCAGTCAACGCAAGGCAAGCATGCGAGCAACGAGTTGTCACCTAGTTGTCCACCCGCCGTCCGCGCGTGGATGGCTTACGATTGCGGCGATCTGGTAACGCTGCGGAGTTGATGTAGTGAGCGCATACCCTTGTAAGTTCATATAAAGAATACTAACCGCACGAGGCAAGGCGGTGCGGAGTGGATGCCGGATGGCTCTGGTGAGCTGTGACGTTAAGAACTTTTTTGCTATAAGTTATTTTGTATTACTTATTTGAAGATTACAGAGCGAGGATCGTGTTTTAAATAATGTTAAACCATAAACGCGATTAGTGATTTGTGGTCCAAGTGGGCCTAAATAAATCTACCTACGTAGATTGATTACGCTGAGGGACGTCGATTGATGTAGGAGGTTGAGAGTTGATTGGTTGGTTGGTAACACCCGTCGCGAGAATTATTATCAAGAGTCTGATTCCTGTAAGTGCTACAAAATGTCAATTCTCTTAGGTAATTGAATATCGTTCGTTTAAAAAGAAAGAGAAATTACAGGTTTTTTTGACACATTAAGACAGATCAGCAATGGGATGTCTCTAGTGGCGCTTTCTGTATACAAAAGTATACCGCGGTTTTCTTCGCTTTTAGAGCATTTTTTTTTCTAAATTTTACATCTTGATTATACGTGCCCCTATCATTTGATTTTTTCCAAAACTTAATTACCCATTTTTACCGCGATGTTCAGACGACTTTTAGACAAATATGATAAGATTTTGACAAAAAGAAAACAATAGCAGCATAGGTATACTTTTGTGTAAATTTTGATATAATAATCCATACTAATATTGCGAAAGTAACTCTGTCTTTTTTTTATATATTATAAACTAGCGCTTGACCGTAATCCTGCCTGATGGTAAGCAGTGACGCAATCGTTGATGGTAAAGCGCACTAGTTTATTAAGGGCCTATTCACTCTAGCCTCGAAGACACCCAAATTGTAGTCCGACGGAAACACCGCCGCTGGCAAATTGTTCCAGTCCCTCGATGTACGCGGTATAAAAGAGTAAAAGAGTAGGCAGTAAAGAGGTAGAGTAGGTAGTAAAAGAGGAGGCGAAACGCTTCGTCCGGATCGTAGTGGTGTTAACAACGTAAGGGTGGAAACCAGCCGTACGACGGGTCGTCCGATGGTGGAACGGAGATGGGGGAATTAAATCATGCAATTCCCTCGCACACTCCCCAAAATGCACCCTATAGAACACCGAAAGGCTGGCTACTCTACGCCTGTGCTCTAGGCTTTGGAGACCATCTCGAGTTAGATCAGGGTCACCAATCAGCCTCTTCACACGCCTCCATCGAATCCAAAGTGGCCAGGTGACACTTAGCAGCACCAGCCCAAATGTGGCTGCAGTACTCCACACACGAACGGACCTGTACTTTGTATAACATTAGAAGCTGCCCAGGTGTGAAGTACTGCCGGACCTTTGCGATAACGCCAAGTTTCCTGGCAGCCACCTTGGCCTTGGACCCAATGAACCGCCCAAAGTTAAGGTTCGAGGAAATCTCAACTCCCAAAAGCTGAAGGCGGTCGGAACACTCCAAGGACACATTCCGAAAAGTAGGGGCCAAGATGAACGGGCTCCTTTTGGCGGTGAAAAGACACGCCTGTGTTTTGGCGGCATTGAATGCTACAAGATTGCCATTGCCCCATTCGGAGACTGCCTGCAGTGCAACACTCGTTCGCTCAACCATGGTCTCTCTTTCGGACCGGATTGATTCCTTACTAGCCCGAGCATCCGGCAGGTATCTCTCTACAACTGTGCTGTCATCTGCATACCCATAGATACCGGGCATCAGCAGATCGTTAATATGCAGCAGGAACAGAGTTGCAGAGAGAACAGACCCCTGAGGAACCTGTCTGTCTGTTACGCTTTCCCGCTTAAACCTCTCAACCGATTTTGATGAAATTTGGCACAGACAACCTTTAGACCCTGAGAAAGAACATAGGCTATCTTTTATCTCAAATGATGACAGTTGCAGCTCAAGCAGATTTTACCTACAAAAACGTCGACCAAAAAATGTTTCGTATTCCGCTGTTTTCTTTGTTGAAACACGACAGATCTCAATTATTATTTGACGTCCTCCGTAACGCAGCGGTCAATACGCCTGCCTGCGACGTGGAGGCCCCGGGTTCGATCCCTGGCCATGTCATGATAGAAAACGATCTTTTCCTGATTGACCTGGGTCATGGGTGTTTATCTATATAAGTATGTATCTTTTATAAAACATCGTATCGTTGAGTTAGTATCCCATAACACAAGTCTCGAACTAATTTTGGGGCTAGCTCAATCTGTGTGATTTGTCCGTATATATTTATTAGTTACCAGCTTTCCGCCCGCGGCTTCGCCCGCGTGGAGTTCGGTTATATTGCGCTTTTTAGATTTCCCTCGGGAACATCATATTTTTCCGGGATAAAAGGTAGCCTATGTTCTTTCTCAGGGTCCAAAGATTGTCTGTGCCAAATTTAATCAAAATCGGTTGAGAGGTTTAAGCGGGAAAGCGTAACAGACAGACAGACAGACAGACAGAGTTACTTTCGCATTTATAATATTAGTATGGAGTAGCGGCCGCCAGCGACTTTGGCGTGGAGTTAGTTATGCTCCGCTCCTATTGCTCGCGGCGTGATGTTATATTATAGCCTAATGCCTTCCTGGATTAATGGGCTATCCAAAGCAAAAAGAATTTTTCAAATCGGACCAGTAGTTCCTGAGATTAGCGCGTTCAAACAAACAAACATACAAACAAACTCTTCAGTTTTATATATTAGTACCTATAGATAATGGCCACTTGATCGATTTCGGTGACAGTGAATAATCTCAACAGAGATTAGCTCATACGGGAGGTATTTTTTATAGAGTGGTGTGCAGGTGTGTGAGTACACATGTGAAATTTCGAACTGCTTTCAAAGGGTATTGGATTCGTCCCCAATCGGACGGAATTAATTTTGAAGATACGAACAAGAGTTTAACTTCTACTGTTTTATTTAGCGCGATTATTCCCCAGGTCACCACGACCAAATGGGTTAGATTCGAACTGTTATCAAGAGCGTGCGAGCCGAGTACTACTTCCAAGGCTAGCCGGTTGACCGAACGGCTAATTTAACCAAATAACTGTAACAGAAACACCTGCAGAGATTTCAGATTCCGCTTGTTATTTTTATATTGACCTTCAAGCGCTATCATTCACGCATAAAACCGTCAAAGATTATACAGTATCAATCTAGAAGGAAAATGTCTTACTGACAGGTCAATCATCTGATTTAGATAGATAGTTATAGTATTATCCATACTAATATTATAAATGCGAAAGTAACTCTGTCTGTCTGTCTGTTACGCTTTCCCGCTTAAACCTCTCAACCGATTTTGATGAAATTTGGCACAGATAATCTTTAGACCCTGAGAAAAAACATAGGCTACCTTTTATCCCGGAAAAATTTGATGTTCCTGAGGGAAATCTAAGCCGCGGGCGGAAAGCTAGTTTCATATATGTTAGAGAAGTTTTGGGTTGAAACAGTAAAGGTTTGTGGTCTGAGTTATCAACGAAATTTTTGGGACATCGTCAATCAGCACTCTAATTGGGTTGTATCCCAAAAAATAATTTAATGTCCATCAGATAAATTTATAAAAAATATTGAACACGTATTTTTTATTTTCTTTTTTATTCAAATACTTAGGAAGATATATTGATTTGAAATGTCGCATGACGTCACGCCGTGATACAAAATATACCACGGCGTGACGTAATTAGCCCCCACTCAGTAACTTTAATTCACTATATCTCAGTAGCTTTTGGTAATTTCGACAAAATAAAAAATACGGGTCTTAATTTTTTTTATTATCAATAGATAATAAAAAAAAATAAGACCCGTAATTAGTCCGTCTAATAAGACGGACTAATTATTTTTTCGGTTTTCATACCTTGGATACATCCCTATTGCGTAACAGAATTGCAATCCTTTGCGCCATATTTTTGTAAAAATGTGTCTGCCTAACAACGCAACTTAAATAACGCAATGTATATTCTGATTTATTAAAAGTTTTAACTAGGGTAATAGTTTTATTAAGTAATCTTTATTTAATATTTTTTTAGTTTAAATAGTTTTATAAGTTTGTAAATATTACCTGTAATCCTACTATTAAAAATAAACTTGTATTATAAATAATACCTGGATTAAAAGTAGTAGATTGTCAACCTAGTATCGATATATTAATATTTCTGTGGCCGAGTAAGAATTGATTCTTTCACCTGTATTCAACACTCTACTTTTCATTTCAAATATGAGAAAAATAAAAGTAGTACGTAGTTTTTTTAAACATGTTTTTTTTTTAATTTTGCCACAGATACCTACATAACAGCTTAGTATTCTGCCAATTTATGTCGACCTTTTTAAATATGGAACTCATGACGTGATTTCGGCTTATTCCGCAAGAAGTTTGCGCTAAGTTCACACTGGCTGTATAAAAACTCACATGGCCGCAGCATTTTTTTAATTAAGTAGTTTTTTTTTTACATAAAGCTCTTCACAGCCGACAGCAGTTCTATTTTTAAAGTTCATTCCGTTAGGTGGAAAGTAATTATTTTGTATGAATATTTTTCCTTCTCTATGGAGGGAAGCAGCATTTTCCACTCAATAATCAGATCAAAACGACACCACTTTCCAAGTTTGAAAAATGAAAATATAGTACTTTGCACCATGGTAGAATTAGTACGCTCCCGTAAATAATTCCCAATATCTACTCGGATGAAGCCGCTGACTTAAACTTCCTGAATTTTAAATTATTTGGCAGGTTTACGAAATGGCTATAAAGTAGTATAATACATTGAAATTGTGTGTCATAGTTGATTAACAATAAGTTTCTTTGACTTTATGTCTATTCCTTGAAAGTCAGAAATGACCATGACACATTCACTTTCCTTGCACATAGTGTTCCAAGGTCTTCTTTCAACGGGTTAGAACTATTTAACTACATCTACAGAGGTAGTAAATTAATATTGACAAAATGATTTGTTTGCGATGCTTCGAGGACCTCGTGTGCTGTGGTATAGACTCTAATATTTTGATGGTGTATGTAATCTGTTATGACAATTTATTTGCTTATTTATAAGTTTTAGGAAAAATAATTTTAAATCCTACATAATTCTGTTCTGTTTAGGCTAGGTACCACTTTAATTTCTTTTATGAATTTTGCAAGATTACTTTAAAATGAACTTAATTGCTATTGAAATAAGGTTGGTATTTGTTTAACATTAATTAACATTAACGTGAAACATGCGGAAAAGACTACCTTACAAATTTATCCGCTTAAGTCTCTGACAAGCTTCTAAGAAAAAGCGTCAGGTGGAATGAAAAACATCATTAAAGTTATCACGCTGAGATTTTTACAGAATAAAATGGCTGGAATACATTCCAAGGGTTTTTGTATCTACACCTATAGGTGTATATAATTATGATGAGGGTACACTGTTCAATGTTCAGCACCGCTTTACTATACATATACAACGTGTAACAAAAAGGATATATACAAAACAAGGGCATGGCATCTTTACACAATATCAATCGATATTGGAAGGGTTTTTTAATCCTATTTCTTTATTTTAGGAAGTTATGAGGAAAAACACCGCCTGTGATAGGCTACTACCATACTAGGCGCACAGAATTATTGATGACATATATCGGATTTTGCCAAGTAATGTGACGTGTAACGAGTAGTTATTAACGTATGTAGTGTAGTGCCACGTTCGTTATGATTTGATTTTAAGAAACACACGAAACCGAAAATTTGGTATTCATTTTTTGAGTATTTTATTTTGAGTTGAAACCCTTCCCATATCGTTTGATATCATCTAAAGATGCCATGCCCTTGGTATGTATATACCCTTTATGTTACACGTTGCATAAAGCGGTGCTGTACTTTCGTTTTATTTTTTAAACGATTTTAAAACTAGCGATCGGACCCTGCTATTTTTCCCGAGGTTTATTTACATTTTGATAAAACACCGAGATTTCTACTAGCGCGTTTTACCATCAAAGATTGCATCACTGCTTACTGATGGTAAGCAGTAATGCAATCGTGTGCTTGACTGCAATTCTGCCTGTTGAAAAAAGTGATGCAATCGTTGATGATAAAGCGCGCTAGTTTATTAAGAGCCTATTCACTCTAACCTTGAAGACACTCAAATTATAGTCCGACGGAAACACCGCCGCTGCCAAATCGCGGCATAAAAAACGAGGCGAAACGCTTCGTCCGGATCGTAGTGGTGTTAACAACGTAAGGGTGGGAACTCGCCGTTCGATCATCGGACGGGTCGTCCGATGATGGAACGGAGATGGGGAATCAAGTTATGCAATTCCCTTGCCCACTTCCAAAAATGCATCCTATAGAACACCGACAGGCTACTGTTCGCCTGTGCTTCAGGCTTTGGAGTCCATTTTGAATCAAATCTCGGTCGCTAATTAGCCTCTTCGCATGCCTTTCCACCGAATCCAAAGTTGCCAGGCGGAATTTTTCAGCACCAGCCCAAATGTGGCTAAACTACTCACACACACGAACAGACCTGTGCTTTGTGACTCTGAGCCTTCGTATGAGACCCATTGTGAGCGACCAAGTTTCAGTTCCGTAAGTCATCACTGGCAACACACACAAAGACTTTAGTCTTGAGACACTGTGGTATCTTGGACGATGAGAAGATGTAGCGTAGCTTCCCGAACAGTGCCCAGCCGAGCTGGATTCGACGAGAAACCTCTTTCTCGAAGTTGGACTGTTTGTCCCGGGTTCACACAGATTTACATCAGACGTGAACTAATTTGACAGGACTAAACTTATAGGAACTTAGACACTTACTTGAACTTAGACAAGACCAAAATTATGTTCAATGAACGGGTCACTCCGGGACCGGTTGCCGTAAATGGAATGCCGCTTGAAGTTGTTTCAGAGTATGTATACCTCGGGCAAACGTTGCAATTAGGGAAAAACAACTTCGAGAAGGAGGCCAATAGAAGGATCCAGCTGGGATGGGCAGCATTTGGTAAACTTCGTCGGGTATTTTCGTCGCCCATACCCCAATGTTTGAAGACCAAAATCTTCAACCAGTGCGTCCTACCCGTCATGACTTACGGAGCCGAGACCTGGACACTAACGGTCAGACTAGTCCATAAGTTTAAAGTCGCTCAGCGAGCTATGGAGCGGGCTATGTTGAGCGTCTCTCTGAAGGACCGCATCAGAAATGAGGTGATCCGACAGAGGACCAGAGTTACCGACATAGCTGAGAGGATTAGCAAGCTGAAGTGGTAATGGGCTGGTCACATATGCTGCAGGACCGACAACCGTTGGGGTGAACGAGTCCTTGAGTGGAGACCGCGTCTTGGCAAACTTAGCGTGGGACGCCCTTGGGCGAGATGGAGCGACGACATCAAAAAGGTGGCTGGTAGTGGCTGGCGGAGAACTGCTCAGGATCGAGCTTGTTGGCGTGCCATGAAAGAGGCCTATGTCCAGCAGTGGACGAGTAAAGGCTGATGATGATGATGATGAAACTTATAGGTATCTTCTGTCCTTTTCTTAATGAAATGTAAAGGAAAAGACGCACTGAAGTTGAATTTAGTAAGTGAACAAAGCAATCGGGGCTATTGTTTGTTTAAAGCATTACTCACGATATCAACACGGATCTAACAACATTTTTAGCCAAATGTCATAATTACCGCATACGCTACCTATTTTCCAGGTATTTCGTAGTCCACAGCTCATTGACGAAGGATGTAAATAACTTCTCGCAATGTTAAGGTCATGCTGTAAAAACAGTGTTATTTTTCACACTTTTGTAAGCATGTACATAGATCATAAAATGTTAGGGACAATGTTAGCTACTGTATACATCCGGCTTGTAATTGTCGGGAGTTTGGTCGGAACGGGCCTCCTGATCAATCTCCCTCTAGCGCACCATCGTTGGTCGTGTTGTTGGGTTTAATATTGCATCACCTCGCTCAACTGCCGTCGTACTTCCTGTTCACTCAGTTTTTTTGAGTAAATAGGCTCTTAATAAACTAGTGTGCGTTACCATCAACGCTTGCATCACTGCTTACTGTCAGGTGAAATTGCAGAAGCACTAGTTTATAATTATATAAAAAAAGATGTCGCAGCCAACTGGACGGCCGCTGTTCAACGGCCTGAATGATATTCAATAAGTTATATTTTTGTGTTAAATACAGTTCCATTTACACGTGAACAGGTCACAATAACTAAGCCAAGAAAAGCTGTTTTGACTGTAGATATTTATGCCAAGTGTTAAAAATCCAGCAGAGCGTATCCCAGCACATCCAAGTAAAACTGAATTTTGAACCCTTCGCACCACGAAGGATTTTGCATTTATAATGCAAAACGTTAAAGCGTATAAAATTACAGGTGGCCATACTGCAGGGCAAAGAGCTGAGATGGTTTTGCTTGTCCTGTTCAATATATTCAAATTCAAGTAACTACATAAGACCGGTGACGTCATAATACAACGTGTAACAAAAAGGGTATATACATACCAAGGGCATGGCATCTTTAGATGATATCAAACGATATCGGAAGGGTTTCAACTCAAAATAAAATACTCAAAAAATTGGTACCAAATTTTCGGTTTCATGTGTTTCTTAAAATCAAATCATAACAAACGTGGCAGCACACTACATGCGTCAATAACTACTCGTTACATGTCACGTTACTTGCCAAAATCCAATAAATGTCTTCAATATCTCTGTGCGACTAGTATGATAGTAGCCTAACACAGGCGGTGTTTTTCCTCATAACTTCCTAACATAAAGAGATAGGATTAAAAAACCCTTCCAATATCGTTTGATATCATGTAAAGATGCCATGCCTTTGTTATGTATATACCCTTTATGTTACACGTTGTATATAATATATTTCAACAGAAAACTTTTGATACACCTGTTTTGAAAAGATAATAACATTTTATCAATGAATGTTATTTTGGCTTTTATTATACAATATGTAAAGAAAACCCTGTCCGATCCGTTAAGGTATTGTTAGGTATCCATAACTGATTCTACTAATGCCCACAAAGACAGACTAAACTTAAAAAAAAATCCCCCTAAAAAAATAAATATTATTTCGCAAAAAGAGGTAACCTAATACATGTGCGTTATGCAACCCCTTCCGCGGGCGCTCGGGCAGGGCACGCGGCACCTGTGACGTGGTCGCGTCGCTATTCGCTTATAATAATACCGGTGTTGTCACTGTTTTAAAAATTACCAAATTTCGGGGAAATTGGAATTAATTCCCGGGAAAAAAGGATTATTTCAAAATTCATTAGTATTGTTACTATGATGATTATGTAAAATTTTATATTATATTTGGTCAAGTGTTTACCTAACCTTTATTATCCTTATGGGTCGGACACGGTTTTCTTTACATATTGTATATTTATCTATACAAATAAATAAAATTGGAGTGTCTGTTTGTAATATTAAAATAACCGCTTTCTACTACATGCATATGAATGTATATACGGTACACATACCAAAATACATATTTTTAAAATTTTTGTCTGTCTGTCTGTCTGTTTGTTCCGGCTAATCTCTGGAACGGTTCGACCGATTCGGACGGGACTTTCACTGGCAGATAGCTTATGTAATAAGGAGTAACTTAGGCTACTTTTATTTTAGGAAAATTCTTTAGTGCAACAGCCTCAATCTCGCGTAGAATTTGTATATGCTCCGGGTAATTCCACCGCTAACATAGTATATAGAGAAGCATTAACGTAATCAACTATATACAAATATCAAATATACAAAGTCAGGATCTTTATTGTCCAAAAAAATACTATACCACCTTCTTGAATAAAGTATATATGTAAATAGCCTACTCTTATCCAAACGACGTTGTTTTGTTTTCGACAACCACCCGAACGAAGTCGCGGGCACAGCTAGTTATTTATATATTTCGTAAGCGTAGTTAATACAAAAAAAAACAATGAATTTGAATGAAATATGAATGCCTGGCCAAATACATGTAAATCCAAAATTAATGCTGTATGAATCTTTTGTATTAGAAATCAGAAAATATTTTAAAAATGTTCTCACAAAATTGTCATGCAAAACTATTCAATCTTTGAATAACAACCATAAAATTTGATAAAATCACAAGGCTTTGTGAAATTTTACTGTTGTTTTTTTTTTGGTTGGACAAAAACATGTTTGTGGAATAAAAATATGGTGACACGAACCACGAAGATTTTATTTGCATCACTAACCAATGTGCCACTAACAAACACTGTTTTGGCACAGTATAAAAATCATACAGTAGGTCGACGCCTTTGATCTCGTGTAAAATGCTGACATCGTTTAGACAGTAACGTATCGGCCAGGGTTGTCACAAATAAACAATATTTATGAAATTATTTATTTATTGCAGATCAACATCGATAGCTGTATTATATTTAATTAATTTGCTATTTTTACTAAGGGACAACTCAAGACAAATTTAAGTTATTTAGATGGCATTTTCGTAACCAGCACCCCAATCCACCTCGGAATTAACACCCATATCATATTAATATACATCTAAATTGGCGTCCGCCGCCTTGGATTTCAAAAAGGGTGGCTTTTTCGTAACAAGTACCCCAATTATACTCAAAATTGACACTCATATCAAATTATAAAACAAACAAATAAAAAAACAAAGACGCGTTAGCCCTTAATGATAGATACCGAGCTACGAACATTGCATCGTTTTGTTCGCAGCTCGGGTGCCGCTTACCCGCGTCTCGTCCCTCACACCCCGCACGATTGCTCTGTCTAGACGTATTCGTTGGACGACTGTATGATTTTTAGGCTGTGGTTTTAGTGTTAAATGACTACACAAAAACAGGATTCTTTTTTTAATGTTACAAACTAGTATTTGCCCGCGATCCCGCCTTATGGTCAATTCTTTCAGTCCTTCGTTGTACGCGGTATAAAAGACGAGGGGAAACTCTTCGTCCGGAACGTAGCGGTGGAACCGTTGGTAGCGAGAGACACTAGAAGAGTATCAACATAGTACCTTCAACATTTCCCACCAACCCAATTAGGCTGATCTTTTATAGAATCTGAGGGTCTGGATTATCCTTATTTAAAAAGTAACGGTAACGGAACACAAGATGGATGCGAAAAAAATATAGCCCACAAAAATAAATATAGTTTAAAAAACTAAAAAGACATACTTTTAAAAATATCAAACTAAAAAGTTAAAAATAATTTAAAAAAAAAGCATGAGGCGCTTTGTGCCATAATTATTGCATATTTAAAAACACCTCGCGCTTTTTTTTTAATTATTTGTAACTTTTTAGTGTGATATTTTTAAAAGCATGTTTTTTTAGTTTTTTTAATCTATATTTATTTTCAACTTTTTAGTTTGATATTCTTTAGAAAAAAACGAACGTACGAACGTATTTAAAACGGTGGGACATTTTACAGTAATGAGCCGCTCACTCGTAGTCCAAAGAGTTAGGTGCGTATTACAGAACGTCACTCAAAACTCAAGCTCTACTTAAGTTTCGTTTCAAGCCATTTGATTGGTTGAAACTAGTTTTAAGTAATGCTTAAGCAGAGATCAATGCTTGAGTTTCGTTCTGGAATACGGACCTTACAGTCGGACGAACAAACAAACAAACATATAAGTGAAGCTAATAAAAAGCATGTAAAAATAAAATTTGTTATTAGGTTCAATTATTGTTATCAATTGAATAATAAATTCTACTTAGCCTTTTACCACTTATTACCGGTATGGTTGGCAACGAAACCTTAGCTGAATCGGTACTAGTATTATAAATGGCGCGACGCTCTGTTCTGGTCTCCATAACCCGTTGTATGTAATACTAGCCTATCCAACGCAAAAATATTTTTTGAAATCGGGCCAGTAGTTCCTGAGATTAGCGCGTTCAAACAAACAAACACATAAACTTTTTTGGGTTGCTAATCACCATAATGACCTCTCGTACTGTGAGCGGAGAAGAAGAGCGCGCACGAAACCCGCCCGTGTTCATTTATCTGTGCACCAGTTACCACGGTATCTCTTTCGAACAAGCCATGAACATGGCAGACATCGGTCCTATTGGACCCCGTAACTATGTGTGGACCCGGGCCAGGTCTTTACCGAGAGATGAACATTGCTCGCCGCCTGAATCCCGTGTCTAAAGTAGCCGAGAGATGAATAATTTAAAAATAAAATATAGGTGAATCAGTGCCGCCATTTTCAAGGAAGTACACCCAAAACCAATCAAACTCTTTTGACTGACAGGAACTTTCAACTTGTTCAAAAAATTTCCTCATTAAAATATTGCTCAGTGGGCCACGTCCAAACAAAACATTGTCTAATAATAAGACCGAAAATGCACAAAAATGTACATCAAACATCCGACAACGAATTCTATTGTTTTTTCTACATTCATTTGTTTAAGAAAGTACCGCAGGCAAAGTACCTTCATAAAGGCATTTAGCTTATAACAAGGCTTGAACTTAACCTCCGGCGATATATATTCTAAGTATATCTTCTTTATATATATTAAATATACAGGGTGTGATAAATAAACAATTAGAATTGGAGTTGTTCATGAACTGTAATTACATTGATATTGTTTGTCTTACTGAACATTGGTTAAAAGCCCATCAGTTCATGTTCAGCTTTAATAACCATCAGATTGCTAGCTCGTTCAGCAGAGTGAATATGATAAGGGGTGGCTCCCTAATAATTGTTCGTAACAATTTCAAATTTAAAGAAAGGACTGATATTGTAAGCCTCTCTGTTGAGCGGGTTATTGAAATTGCTTGCATCGAGCTTGAGCGGTTCATTGTAATAAGTGTCTACAGGCCCCCATGTGCTTCCTATGATATTTTTGAGAAATATATGGAGGAAGTTTTATTAAAGACTTGTCGCAGTAACAAAACAGTTGTTGTTTGTGGAGACTTCAACATTAATGTTCTAGAGAAATCAGCTACAGTTAATAAATTTATGTCATTATTTAAGTCTTATAACTTGTACGCAAGATTCTTTGAGCCGACTAGAATAACTGCCACGAGTGCCACCTGTTTAGACAACATCTTTACAAACTCAAGACCTTCTGATCATTTAATTATAAACGAGTTAGACTCTGATCACTGTGGCCAGTTAGTTACTTTTACTCAGAAAAGTGAAGTCAGAGCTCAAAGAAAACTTGTGAGTTTTGTTCCTATAAATGAAAATCGTTTAGGACAATTTAAAAATAATTTAATTGAAAAGCTACCGGACTTGCCTTATCACGCCAATCCGGATCATGCGTATAGTGTACTATTTAACCTCATTAATTGTGAATTTATGAAAGTTTTCACAAAAAAAACATTGCCTGTTAGCGACCGTATTATATTTAGTGACTGGGCAACCCCAGGTATTTATAAAAGCAGGGAAAAAATGTATGAATTATATCAGGAAAAAACATTTAACCATGATGAAGCTTTTCAAGATTTTGTTAAAAATTATTCAAAAACTTTTAAAAGAGCCTGTTCCTCAGCAAAAGCCATACACATTAAAAATAAAATAAAATCTTCTGGCAATAAAATCAAAACAACTTGGGGAATTATAAATTCTGAAACTGGAAGAACCAAAGTACAGAACCGCGATTTCCATCTTAAAATTAACGATGAAGATATAAAGGCGGACTTGGAGGTAGCAACTGAGTTTGAGAATTTTTTTACTAATATTCCAATAATGACAACAAAAACTTTGTCTTCTTCCTCCACTTCTGCATATGCCATACTAAAAGAATGTGTTCCAGAATGTGACAATCACTTTGAATTTACATTTGTGACTGCTAAAGACATTATAGAATCTTTTAAGGATCTTGATGTAAAAAAAACTGCCGATCATTGGGGTTTGTCAGTATACACTGTAGCTTCAATAATAGATGTTATCGCACCTTTCTTAGCAATTGTTTTTAATTCTTGTGTCACATCTGGTGTATTTCCTGATTTGATGAAACTAAGCAAAGTAATTCCACTGTTCAAATCTGGTAGTACAACTGATCCCACGAATTTTCGGCCAATATCGATATTACCAACTTTGAGCAAAATTTTTGAAAAATTAATTTTGAAACAGTTGTTGAGGCACTTTAACCTCCACAATTTATTGCACGTGAAACAATTTGGTTTTACAAAGGGTCGTTCAACTACGGATGCGGGCGTGGCGTTGCTAAAGAACATATTTGGGGCCTGGGAGGAATCGCAAGATGCTCTTGGTATTTTTTGTGATTTGTCCAAGGCCTTTGATTGCGTACATCATGATACTCTTATCAGGAAATTGTACCATTATGGTTTGAGGGACAGAGCTCTCGACCTTCTGACTTCTTATCTGAATAATCGAATTCAGAGGGTTGATGTTAATGGCAAGAGATCTGCAGGATCTGTGGTCACCATGGGCGTTCCGCAGGGCTCAATTCTAGGTCCATTCTTGTTTTTAATTTATATTAATGACTTACCTCATCACGTGAGGGATAATCACAACATAGTATTGTTCGCGGATGACACTTCTCTTATTTTTAAAGTCAAGCGTCAGCTAACAAACTTTGACGAAGTTAACAATGCACTCTCTAAAGTTGTCCATTGGTTTAATGTAAATAACCTCCTTTTAAATGAAAAAAAAACTAAAGTCATTAAATTTTCTACGCCAAATGTCAGGCAGCTAAGTACCAATGTTCAACTGAATGGAGTAGAGTTGATCCCTGTCGAGTCGACAGTTTTTCTTGGATTAACTATTGACGCCAAGTTACAATGGGGTCCTCACATTGAGAAGCTGTCGGGTAGACTCAGTTCTGCCGCCTTTGCTGTTAAGAAAATTAGACAGATAACTGATGTGGATACAGCCAGAATTGTTTATTTTAGTTATTTTCATAGTCTTATGACTTATGGGATTCTTCTCTGGGGAACTTGTGCGGACATCAATACCATCTTTGTTTTACAGAAGAGGGCTGTTCGAGCCATTTATAACCTTGGTCCTAGAGAATCTCTTAGAGAAAAGTTCAAAGAGGTGAACATTCTGACTGTAGCTTCACAATATATATTTGAAAATCTTATGTATGTTCATAAAAATATCTCGAATTTTAAGAAGATAAGCGATATTCATAATGTAAATACCAGGAACAAACACAATCTTGCTTTACATCACACTCGTCTCCACAGAGTAGGCAACTCGTTCATGGGTCAATGTATACACTTTTACAACAAGCTTCCCATGGACGTTCGAAACTTACCCATTAAACGATTTAAGAACCATATAAAGGCCAAACTTTGCAAAAAGGGGTATTATAAAATCACAGATTATTTAGAAGACAAAAAAGCTTGGGATTGAGCTGCTCGCTCTGTTAAGCATTGTTAATTTTTATTAAGCAATATGCGTAATTATAAGGTAAATTATTGTAAACATTTTCATTTTTAATGTCTGGACTTGAAAAAAGACGATGATCCCTGAGTTTGTTTCGGCCATTTCTTCTCAGAGGTAGTCAGTTAGGAAATGCCGGCTTCATCTAGTTAAAAAAATAAAATAAAAAATAAACATGACGTGTAAAAGTGATCAGTGATCCTACTTGCTTAATAAACGATTTCATTTCATTTCATTTCATTTCATTTCATTTCATTTCATTTCTTTAAAACCGCGTTTATAGTCAAAATAAAGCTAAAGAAATTTAATCTTTAATAATTGGATTTCTAAGTATTGTTTTGGATTTGATAGCCCAATTTGTGAGAAAGGTAGGTATAGGTAATTACATTACTTAGGAACTGAACAAAAATTCATACTCAATGGTAAGCGAAAAATAAATAATAGCATGGATGACCGAAAAAATCTCTTATCAAGCCTTGAGGAACACCCATTTTTACTTTCAAACGTAAAGTATATTTACACCATTTATTTTAATAATTTAAACTATAATTTATAATTTTTTTTTTAAATTTATTTAAACATTTTATTGTTAATAATTTCAATAAAATTTTACTACTACTACTTAAACTGAGTGCAATTTGATCCAATCCGTAATGCTCAAGTTACAAAAATAAAGTTTCTTGATTGATGCAGTCAAATGCTTTGAAGAGTTCACCAAAAATTCCTATCCCATATTGGGCCCTTCTACGCTGTAAATATCTGTTATTGGATCATAAACTAATCCATGCGAATCAATGACGTCGTTATTTTGTACCTTAAAATTTCCATGAACTTTTCCAAAAAATATTTAATTGATACCAGCATAAAGTCCATATTCATTTAATTGGAAATAAATAACATTAATTGACTGAATATTCTGTATAGTACATTTCCGGTAAAAATCGCGGACGAAGTTTTTTTTTGCATAAATGATAATGTTTATCTGCTTTAAAACTTTGTCGCGAACATGGTATATAGGTAGTACTTAGGCAATATAGATAGGTATCTATATTGCCTAAGAACTACTTGAGATAGATTTTCCTGTCGGGACAAATTGTCAGTACCTAATACTGTTTTCCTTGTTATGATAATATAACCCACTTTGATTTACGTGTCTGATTGTCGGCCTTATTAACGAATATTTTTCGGTGTAGTAGCTCGTTCAATATGGCTTCTACGCCACAGTTTCTATACAACTAGTTCCGGAATGAACATATATTTACGTAGAGGTAATCATGGTTAGGGGGTTGGTTTATCTTAGACGCTAATCTGCGTGGTCCCTAAGTGACCAAAACAAACTACAAACATTAAAAGACGCTTATTTTTTTAAAAATTTGTACTCAGTCGTCTGAGTTTATTTTGTTGTTGCTCTTGAAGTAGTCAGAGCGGAAACTTTGGCCTCAACAAGCCATAAAAAGACATGTTTATACAGGGTTACTTATAGTTAAAAAAGAGAAAAATATACACAAAAATTAATCAATTGCGATTAATTGATAGTACGTTTATCTTACGATGTGACACAGAATTTACTTGTGGTTAACAAAAAGGCGGTGAATTTGTGTGTAAGCACAGAAGCTCTTCGTAACTATGGCAAGTTTGGACGTGTGTGTTCGTGTCTATGTATGTGCCCACATGACTCATCGTCACGTGCACATTCACAGCTTGTGGGCACACAAAGTTAACACAAATAAACGTGCGTCGCTTCTTGAAACTGTACTAATACATGATATGATATTTATGTTCGATCATCTATTACTGTGTTGACAAGATTGGTGGTGTAAAATTTATGTTTAATTGCTTAATCCTGTTTTCTTTTGTTTGCAGTCTTCCAAAATGGCGAAGACCAAAGACATGATGGAGATAGACAACTTTAAGTCCACGTAAGTTTTGAATGCTTCTTGTATACCTAGCGATCCGCAACTTAATTGAGTAATACATTATTTCTCTCCTTTTGAATCATGTAGAAGCACATTGCTATTTCATTGCTCCATATGTTTGAAAAATGTGTTTGATCAACAATGTAAATGTCGCAATGAATGTTGTTGAACTGTCAAATAGCAATGGCTTTCTATTTGACTACTGGTAGTGTGTTACGCAGTTATCTAACCGCTCCTGCTTCGCATTTTTTTTACGATTAGATACAATATCAAGGTTTATACATATATGTTCAATAAATTAAGGTGAATATCGCATCTCAATTCGTTGAGCTGTTATAAATGACAATGCGGGTACACAGAAAGGTACTTGAAGTAACCTTGACTTATAATACTCGTAAGTACAAATGTACAAGCTAAGCTGTACTGCTGTTGAATAAAACACACACACTATTAAAATATTAATTTTAAATTAATATTTTAATGGTGTGTGTGTAAAAGTTCGAGATATTAAGTAAATATAATTCAAATTACATACTCATAGGTAAAAGCTAAATGAGCTAGTTGTGTGTGTTTGTTTTAGTTTTAAGATATTATTTATAAGTAAGCTTGTTTATACAAGATTTTTTTTATGCGAAACCCGATACAGATGTCCAGATGTACAGATGTGTGTAATTTAAGTAAAGAATCTATGAACAAAATTGCAACAAGATATCATGAAAAACCACAAAGTTAGCTTATTATCCTACTTGGCTGTCCCAATGAAAATATCGACCACGCTCCGCTCGGGCCGATGGACGGTGCGCTAATCTCTGGCGTCAGCTGTTGCGCGAGCGCAGAGTACCGCGCGCTCGGTAACCACACTGCAATAATTTCTAAATGTATTTTGAAAAAAATATAAAAATGATTGGAATCGATTCAGTTGCTTATTCTGAATAAATCTTCAGGTTTCCCACAAAAAAAAAAGACTTTGTAGGGTGTTTCAGAGTACGTCATGCATCAAAATAATATATGATAGCTATTTCCATTTTATTATATTAAAATAAAGTCATTTTTTTTTTACTTTTTTACAATATTTTGTAAGTCTTTGGATAAATGAAGTGGTCGCAAAAATTTTAATTGTAAACAGCAAAACGTGGAGATCACTGGATTAATTATTTAATTTAACACCACTTTTACCACTATACAAAAAAAAAAATGCTGTTCATTACAGTCGTAATAAACCAGCATACTGTGTTCCATACATGAGTTTGTGGAACTAATATTTTATGTAGCGATTTTTTTTTATATATAAATTATAAACTTGTGCTTGACCGCAATCCCGCCTGATGGTAAGCAGTGATACAATCGTTGATGGTAAAGCGTGCTAATTTATTAAGAGCCTATTCACTCTAGCCTTGAAGACACTTAAATTGTATTCAGACGAAAACATCGACCGTGGCAAATTGTTACAGTCTAGATGTACGCGGTATAAAAGACGAGGTGAAACCCTTCGAAATAAGATGGAAATAATAAGATAGATTCGCTAATAAGAAGACTATAGTCTAACTTATCTACTTATATCATATACGTTAAAAGAAGTAGGAAATAAGTGTCAAACTGTCATAGGTATTTACGCATCAGATAAAAGTTATCTGACTATCGATAAAAACAGCACTGACGTAACTCTTCCTGATTTTTGTATTGAAGAATTAATAATAAAACCGAGTCAGCTGGTTTTAACAACATAATTAGAACCTTGTCAATCAAAATTCCATAGACACTTTTTATAATGGACGTTACTCAAGGCAATGAAATAATAGTTAATAAAATCGTGTGAAAATGCTCCATGACGTCATCGCTTAGAAAAGATCAAGAATCTATAATTAAAACTAAATTAATTTATCCTCCGTCCTGGTGAACAACAGGATTTTCAATATATGAACAGAGTTGGTTTTGGTCATTATGGGGAAGTTCGAATCCCATATGAGGACCTGTATTTGGACCATTAGTTCTTTTTAGAGTTTTGTACTTACAAGGTTTTTTTTTTTTTTAAAGTTGCCCCACACTAGGAATTTCTCCTGTATCGTGGGTGCATTTACACAAACAGCCAGACCCGGAACAACTACTTGTATAAATTTGGTCTATGCAAGAATCTAACCCACGACACGCAGTGCAGCAGTAAATTGATTAACCACTACGCCAACCGTGCTGTTAAAGCCGTCCGCCGATTAAGTCCGTATGTTTGTCTTCAAATTACAAGTCATCCAGTATGTACCATCCTGCTCTCCGTATTTTCCCTTCATGCGTTAATCATCACCATGGTCACTGTCCACATAATCAGTGTAATTTTCCGGCTTCTCAACCCAAGACATTTCGGCATACCACAGTTTTTTGCTCAATCCCACGAAAACCCATCAAATCTAAATAAAACCTTCGATTTATAAGTGTGCAAACAAGTCAGTGATGCATAACAACAATAGAAATTAAGCCCAGAGATTTTCATTGACTATTTGATAACAAAAAGCCGTCTCGCACCATTGAGCATCACAATACAAGGTCGCTGTTGAGAGAGATATTTGTGGATCATTTGCGTAGCTTGTGACGCGTTTCTAATCATCGTATAGCAGATATATCGTAGGAAATTTGCATAGTTCAAAACCCTCATTAATATAATGTGGGTTTTGTAATATACGTGTGCGTTGTTGTTATTCTGTACTTAATCTGTAGGTACTAATATATAAAGCTGAAGAGTATGTTTGTTTGAAAGCGCTAATCTCAGGAACTACTAGTCCGATTTGAAAAATTATTTTTGCGTTGTATAGCCCATTAATCCAGGAAGGCTTTAGGCTATATAAAACCACGCTGTATCCAAGAGGAGCGGAGCATAACTAACTCCACGCGAACGAAGTCGCTGGCCGCCGCTAGTCTATACTAATATATAAAGCTGAAGAGTTTTTTTGTTTGTTTGAACGCACCAATCTCAAAAACTACTGAACTGATTTGAAAAATTATTTATCCACTAATCCAGAAAGGCTTTAAATTATCACTCTGAGATCAATAGTACTCTGAGATCAATACCACTAGTAGTAGTAGAACCGACGGGCGCAGCTAGTTAACCTATAATATTTTCATTCCTGGGACACAGGTTTCCTCTCGGTGAGAGGGAGTGGGCCGTATTGTACGTAACGGGCAGTGCAGGTTGGTAGATGTCACACACATGTCTCTGAAGTTTTGCCTCTAAGACAGACCGGTTTCCTCACGATCTTTTCCTTCACCGTTTTGAGAGCAGTGGTGATTAAATGATAATTACACAAAGTAAAGTTTTACGGGCTTCTTCTAAACTACGACCTACTGCTTGGTGGTAAGCCATAACATCGGCTGCCGGCAGAAGTTACCACCCACCAGACAAAGTCCTGCCGCCTAGCGATTCGTCGTGTTCCGGCATGATGTCTGGTGAAGCTGCTCAGACCCGTCTTCTGTACGAAGACGGGTCTGAGCAGTTTTGTTGCGTTGTCTGCCGGGTACGATGCGCCAAATGTTGTTGTGTCGGGAGTTTGGTCGTGGTGGGCCTCCAGATCAATTTCCCTCTGGTGCAGCATCGTTAGTAGTGTTGTTTGGTTTAACACTGCAGCACCTCGCTCAACAGACGTCTTTCTTCCTATTCAATCAGTTTTTTGAGTGGATAGGCTCTTAATAAGTAGCACGCTTTACCATCAACGATTGCAACCAGGCGTGATTGCAGTCAAGCACTGGTTTATAATTATAAAACAAAAACAACTTGTAAGTCGATATCAGCAGGTCACCATTTATGGTGTTCTGTATTACTAGTAATGTTTCCTTGAGTAATGAGCCTAAAACTTAATTCTTCGATCAGTGCATTTTGATACCTCTTCCTCGCCTGGTATATTAATATTGGTTTCAAACAATAATAGACAAACCGAAAGAAACATAAAATTACATTAGTACAGTATATATTTCATTCTCTTCTATTTTAAAAAGCCGTTATTTTGACATTAAATACAGATATTTCTTTACCTTTACTTAAGCTTGATCTTGATTTATACACGAAGCCATTATCATAAAAGAGTGTGCAATGTGTCTTATATACCTCTTAAATAAAAGCATAACCTAGCTGCAAAGACAAATATTAGTCTTACACAAAATTCGCAACTTAAACGAGAATAGGTGTGTGTATTTTTGGCGTTTGTAGGTACCGCACCTACAAACGCCAAAAATGAAAACAACGCGTCATACTGACGTCATTCTACATCTCGCAATCAGAGTTTACCGTGCAACTAGCATGTATACAACTTCCCAATTTCCACCGTTGTGCAAGTGCCCGCCAGATATAACTGTCTTGTCTTGTAAAAAGGGAGGCTCCTCCAACTAGACGGGTGTTCACCCGTCTGGTTGGAGGAACCTCCCTTTTCTATGGAGGATGAGTGAACTTTACTCCCTGTTCCTCATGACTAAAAAAGGGTGTATCTGACATCGTAAAGCAAACTTACCGAAAACGCTAGACCGCATGCCACTAATAAAAATATGGTAGTCATTTATGTTGTTAATAAGCGGTTACAGAAATCAGTGTTTAAATAAAAAAACTAAAACCCAACTACGACAAAAAACGACGCTGAAAAAGTATAAAACAAGATTTTCAGAATACTGAACTGAACAAAGTTGCTAATATAGATGCCTTCGTTGTAAATTGACAATAATGTCTTACAATACTATTCTGTATGCAATATTCACTATGTAGAGATAAATTTTCATGTTTGGAAAACCGCAGTCACACGTTATCAAAGTGCTACGGTAGGTAGGTATATGTAACGTGTGACTACGCCTTTCCAAACATGAAAATTTATCTCTACATAGTGAATATTGCATACTTCAGAACAGTATTGTAAGACATTATTGTCAATTTACAACGAAGGCATCTTGGTAGAGTCTACTGTGTCCATTTACTTGCAACTATATTAGCAACTTTGTTCAGTTCAGTATTCTGAAAATCTTGTTTTATACTTTTTCAGCGTCGTTTTTTGTCGTAGTTGGGTTTTAGTTTTTTTACTTTTTATTATTTGTACTATTTTGGTGTTAAAGTGTATTTGTGGCACATAATATTAACAAAAGTTAAATTGACGAACTAAAAACTAGGTAGTTAACATACGACATCTCTTTTGACTTATGTATCGGCGTCTAGTAATATGTAGAGATGTCCTATTTTACTATTTCGTAGCGCTTGGATCGTAGCGCGTATAGCAACGGTTTCCTCGTATGAAGCTCCCGGTTTTTCATAGTAGCGACGCACATTTGCGTCGATGGCACCGAATGGGTCATGAATTAGTGGATGAGGTCGTTAGTATAAATAGATTGGATGTTTTTCTAACGGTGGTAGGCCATAACATCGGCTGCCGGCAGAAGTTACCACCCACCAGACAAAGTCTTGCCGCCAAGCGATTCGTCGTGTTCCAGCATGATGTCTGGTAAAGCCGTACGGAGGACGCGTCTGAGCAGTTGTGTTGCGTTGTGTGGCGAGTACGATGCGCCAAATGTTGTTGTGTTGGGAGTTTGGTCGTGGAGAGTCTCCAGATCAATCTCCCTCTGGCGCAGCATCGTTGGTCGTGTTGATCTTGGGTTTAACATTGCATCACCTGGCTCAACTGCCGTCATCCTTGCTATTCCTAAGTTTTTTAAGTGAATAGGCTTAATAAACTAGTGCGCTTTGCCATCAACGATTGCGTCACTGCTTACCATCAGGCGGGATTGTAGTCAAACGCTAGTTTATAATTATTAAAAAAAAACATATATTAAGAGGACCTGGGAAGATTTCTTAATCTATCTAATTCTGCTAACGATCGACTGTCATGTGGATTTTTAAGTAATTTATTATGATCCAAGGCACTTATAAATAATCCCTCTATGATTTTGACACTACTGAGAGCGACATAGGCCTGTCCTTTAGCAAACAATGACTTTCCTAGATCTGTAACTTTTTTATCTAGAGTACAACCTTGTAATTTATGTACAGTACAACCCCAAGAAAGAATCAGCGGGAGCATTTTACGCTGAATTTGCCCAGAACCCCTCAAGCCGTCAAATTCAGTGAGGCAAGGCTCGATTTTGATAAGTCCGTTAATATCTGCTTTTATGGATGCGTCGTGAAATTGTATGAGAACAGCGCTTGGCTGTTCTCCTGTTCCAACTGATCGCGCCGAAGAGCAGGCCATTCGAAGGCCTTCACCACTCCCATCGCTCCGTTTACCAAACCCTGGTTTACATTCAAATTTCTACGAAGCATTACTAGGGATTATGTACAAACATAAAGTACTCGTGAAGCTCTTTCAGATGATACCAAATACGGTATATTTATTTTAATTTTGTATTAACATAGAACTTTTTGTCCGCTAGAGGGCGTAATACTAAATTTGGTGACAAGCTTTATAGCTCATAACCAACAGAATATCAAGGCCCTTCTAATGGTTCTGCAGTGGTCTTATTCTGATAAGTAGTAAAGAAGCAATCTATGAACGAAAAGATGTGAATTATATGCAATCAGCCGATGAATACAGGTAAAGTCACAAGCAAATGCTAGTAATATATATATATATATATATATTCAAAATGTACAAGTAAAGCCCTTTTAAATGATACCAAACACGGCATATTTATCTTAACTTTATTTTTTTACTCTTTATATTTTTTCCGCTAGAGGGCGCCACATTAGATTTTGTGAAACTCCATATAGCCTATAACCAGCGGACAATTAAGACGCTTCTAATGATATGTCATTTATCGAATTCGAATAAGTAGTTTAGAAGTTACGAGGGAACAGATGAACATACATACATACATACATACATACATAGCCTGTCAAAATCATAACCCTCCTTTTGCTTTGCCGTAGTCGGGTAAAAAAAGTGTCGGCTTGGTCTTTTAACGTTGCAAGCGTGCCGCCGTGAGTGTTTGTAGGTATAAAGTTGGCCCCTGGTGTGAATTCTATTAAATCAGCTGATTGGATAGTTTTTCGAGTTTTGTTCATATTGTGATTTTTTTGTAATTAGCGAATTTAATTAATGTTTACTTGAAAATCTTATTGGGTTATAAAAGTTTAGCAATTATGAACGGTCTAAAGTAAAAAAAAATGCTTTTTTATTTTAATCAGAAAAAAGGTGACGAAAAATTCCACCACTGGGGGGTTCAGAATCATGTACTGGATCCATGGTACTCGTTTGTGCGTCGAAGTTAAATACACCCTTTATAATTAAGCAAAAATTAAAACTGTTCCCGTACTTTATTAATATATTTAATGTTTCTTTTCAGTGCGGACCTGACCAGTAATCCGGGATTCCAGTCCTCTCTTAGCATAGCTTCAAAGAGCATTGATGAAAAACCATACAACCCATTTGAGCATAGAACTGTGGAACATCCTAACTCGTAAGTACATTTTTATTATTCTTAGATTACTTTTTAGTACTATCTTACTTTTAATGCATACAAACATTAGTCTTTACGTATTGATGTTAGTTCCGCACTAATATTGACCTTTAAATAGTTTTTAAACTTTATTTTATGAAAAAGTTGAAGTGTTGGTGTGTTTTCCTCTTTTTATTCTTTTTAATAAGTGCAACATAAAATACATAATGAAGCGATTACGAAACACATCAGAGCCAGTAATATTACTGAGGTTCAGTTTTAATATCTTACTCAGAATGATCATAAACCGTGATAATATTATTAATTTAGTGCGGAACCAAAATAAATTGACAAAATAAAGGGTATTAAAATTATAACGGTATTAAACCTTAATGGCTGAAAATCTTAAGAAAGGCCGATGTTAAGTAAGCACATTATTCAAGAAAGCTCATCATAAAAATTCACTGAATTTCTAAAAAATAATGAAAAATGCGTCCCCTTTAATAAGCCTAAAATATTGTTACGCTATACATCAGGTGATTAAGCCACTAATTTATATTAAGAACGGTCTGAAGAATGTTGTGATATTTTTAGATACTTTTTTTAAACATAGGTATATATATTCATTGATAAAATATTAAACTAAGGTAGATAAGTCACTAGCGCACTGAAAATGAAGCGTACAAAAGGAGGTAAGTCCAGTATCTCGCTTTAGTCACTCTCGATTCACTCGTAAAAACAAACGACAAACACTAACAGCGTAAACGACAAACACTAGCCATCTTTTTCTTCTCTATGCTTTAGATTGCGCCCGATCTCACTCACACTGTACCAACGCGTGAAATGTACGCAGAATAAAAAATTTGCAAGTGTGTGCTGTTGCTCCGATCGGCACATTTATTTTGGTTAATTTGTTAGAGCATATCATATCTGTTTAATATTATATCAATGGGTACATTGTTCTTTTTTTATTTATTTTTAAGACTTATTGGCTTAAAAGCTGACTATGTGCAGTTAAGCCATCCCTGGTTATGATGATAATATATACAACCTACAGTATTGGTTTTATTGACCATAAAAATAAGTTTGTAATTCAACAGTGGCCTGGATTCCCTCGTTCACAAACTAAATTAAATTTAAGTTCAGTGCATGTTTTTCTCTCTATTTAATTAAGAAAAGGACAGAAGATAAAATGTTAGACCTATCAAATTAGTGCGCTCCTGACGTAAACTGGCGTACTTTTCGGGCTATGTTTTTGATCGCGTCTAAATTGTCTATGGAGTATCTTAATTTGACAGGATTAAACTATAAATAAATAAATATATACGGACAAATCACACAAATTGAGCTAGCCCCAAAGTAAGTTCGAGACTTGTGTTATGGGATACTAACTCAACGATACTATATTTATAATAGATACATACATAGATAAACATCCAAGACCCAGGCCAATCAGGAAAAGATCGTTTTCCATCATGACCTGGCCGGGGATCGAACACGGGGCCTCCACGTCACAGGCAGGCGTGTTGACCGCTGCGCGACGGAATGTTATCTTCTATCCTATTGCCTCTGACCCGCGGCATCGCTGCCAATGAAATTTCAATTTTATTGTTATATTTTTAACTTATATTTTCTATTCGTCTTGGCGTGCCGTTAGCAGGCGCCAGTTTTTAAGTATATTGTGACAAATTACAGTACAAATACTGTCATGTAAAAGTATCGAAACTTCAAATAAAAAGTTTTATCATCAACCTTTACATCGTCCCCCTGCTGGGTACAGGTTTCCTCTCATACAGAAAAGGATTGAGCGTAATCACCACGCTTGCTCAATGCGGGTTGGCGATTTCAGACTTAAAGTCCAGGTGTCCTCAAGATATTCTCCTTCACCTTGTAATCAGTCAATGATGTCAAAGATATACTTAGAAAGTACATACCTATAACTTAGAAAAGTTACATTGGTACTTGCCTGACTTTGAATCGAACCCGCGCACTCATATTGGAGAGGCTGGTGTTTTAACCACTAGGCCACCACGACGTAATATTACCCTAAATGACATGATAAATACCGAATGAATGTTTATACCACCCTAAATTAACATGCAAATATTAACTTAAGGCAAACGTGAAGCGAAGAAGACGTAATTTGTCTTAACAATGAAAAATATACGCACAACAAATTATTATTTAAACAAATTATGCTCCACCGTCATCCCCCTTCATAACGGTATAATTCCTATGTAACAACAATATTAACTTGTACGTGTGAGAACGTTATCCTCAGATTCTGAAATTAACGTATTTTATTTAAATACTAGCTGTGCCCCGCGGTTTCACCCGCGTTCCAACCTTATAGCCGAATGAGCTCAGTTGATATAAAATAAGCGCCTGTTAAAATAATGGGAGCAATATGTAGTACATCAGCGTTTGCTCCCGTTTCCGCAACACTTCTTGTTCCTGCTCTGCTCCTGTTGGTCATAGCGGGATGTTTTATAGCCTATGTCCTTTCTCAGGCTCTAGACTATTTGTGTACCAAATTTCATTACAAACGGTTCAGTAGTTTTGGCATGAAAGTCGGACAGACAGACAGACAGAGATACTTTCGCATTTATAATATTAGTATGGATAATGTTAACGACTTTGGCACAACAAGTCGCATACGAGATAACATTGCATCACCTCGCTCAACTGCCATCATCCTTCCTATTCCGAAGTTTTTTAAGTGAATAATAAACTAGTGCGCTTTACCATCAACGATTGCATCACTGCTTACCATCAGGCGGGATTGCAGTCAAGCACTAGATTAAATTATTAAAAAAAAAAAAAGTTACACGAAAATACCTTAGATAAAAATTATTCCATAGATGTTCAAATCAACTTCAAAACAATTACCAAGTTATTTTTTGTTTATGTGAAACCATTTTTTTTCATTAATTCTAAACTAGCGCTTGACTGCAATCCCGCCTAATGGTAAGCAGTGACGCAATCGTTGATGGTAAAGCGCACTAGTTTATTAAGAGCATATTCACTCTAGCCTTGAAGACAATCAAATTGTAGTCCGACGGAAACACCGCCGCTGGCAAATTGTTCCAGTCCCTCGATGTACGCGGTATAAAGGAGGAGGCGAAACGCTTCGTCCGGATCGTAGTGGAGTTAACAATGTAAGGGTGGAAACTCGCCGTACGACGGGTCGTCCGATGGTGAAACGGAGATGGGGGAATTAAATCATGCAATTTCCTCGTACACTACCCTAAATGCATCCTATAGAACACCGAAAGGCTGGCTACTCTACGCCTGTGCTCTAGGCTTTGGAGACCATCTCGAGTTAAATTAGGGTCACCAATCAGTCTCTTCGCACACCTCTCCACTTGATCCAAAATGGCCAGGTGACACTTAGCAGCATCAGCCCAAATGTGGCCGCAGTACTCCATACACGAACGGATCTGTGCTTTGTACAACATTAGAAACTGCCCTGTGAAGTACTGCCGGACCTTTGCGATAACGCCAAGTTTCCCGGCAGCCACCTTGGCCTTGGACTCAATGAACCGCTCAAAGTTTAGGTTCGAGGAAATCTTAACTCCCAAAAGCTGAAGGCGGTCGGTACACTCCAAGGATACATTTCGAAAAGTAGGAAGTTCAGAATAAGCAACTGAAACTTATGAATTTGGTCACAAACAATAATTGTTCGCGTTTACTATGGGAAAGGAGTCGGTACTGGTGAAGTGACCGATATCTCTATGGATGTCAGTGTTGTTTGTTACACTGTCTATACGCTGATCCTGGCGCAGGTGTGTTTATACCAGGCGGTGGCCGAATCAGCGACATGCGGGGTTATGATAATCGTTCAGAGGAACAGGCAATTGCTAGATGAGGTGGCCCTGCACAAGTCCGAGGTCTTCTCTGATATGCGAGATATATGGCCAGCTTATGTCCCACTTTAGTTTAGCGGCTGTAAGTGCGCTATTTGTATTTTGGAACGATGGATAGTGTTCACAATATCGTCCCTTAGCTTACGAGACCGGTCAAAAACGTACTCAAAAAAGTCAAAAACCGACGGTTTTCGCGTTTTGTTGCCATTTTAAGAGACTGATCATTGCGCGTTTAACCATTTGGTCACATGATCGGCCAATTAGAAGCCGTAATTCGAAAATTAGAGACAGCGTGCAACTCGTTTGTCCTCACAACGCCGCACAAGTTTATAGTCTGTCGTACTTTTCTCGTAATAGTACTTCCCGCTCCGTGATTATCTGTCTGTAAATTTAAGACATAATTACTTCGTTCCATAGCTCGTGGGCAGACTTCAAGTCTCAGGGTAGTTAAAAAAATGTCTATAAATATGTTTAAAGTCTACAAGGCAGGTTCTTTACTTTAATAAATACAAAAGAATCTCTAAAAGATAAATAAAAACCTATTAAAATCAAATTATGTGATTGCCATTACAACAACTTAAAAAGAGTTGAAAGGAGATGTTTCATCTTGGGCCAACGTCCATACCATGTTGAATACACCGGTTCTCGTCCGATCACCGAAGTTAAGCAACATCGGGCGCGGTCAGTACTTGGATGGGTGACCGCCTGGGAACACCGCGTGACGTTGACTTTTGTAGCATGGCTGGCTCTGTTTGTCACAGTCCCGGTTCGCATTAAACGAGCACCAGGTTCGAATACCAACATCCATTTACTTTACCTTGCGATTTTCGAAAATGTATATTTTAACGGGAGAGGGAAGCACTGAGCACTCTCCCGTCCCGCCGACGGCGCGCTGGCCGGAGGAGGAGGGAAGCCGAGGTCGATCCGCTTCCTCCATAACGAGAGGCCGACGGGCCGAGGACCGGGGGAGTCCAACGTCCGTCGCTAGGGCCGGAGTAGGCGTGTAGTGGCTGTTCCTACACGCCTACCTGATGGAAGGAGAGGAGGAAGAGGGACCCGCCGATCTCGCGCGCGGCGGGTCAAGGCCTGCCGGGGACGCGGTGAATGCAAACTAGGCCCCGTACCCCCGGCAATAGGCAAGAAGAGGAACGCTCCAGTGGGTTTAGCCGGTGAGAGCCCGGCACACCCTCCGTCGACCCTCAGACGGAGGACGGTCCGGTAGAGATTCCCACTGGGTAAACAAAAAAAAAAAAAAAATCTTGGGCTACCACTATGTACATACACTATATAGATAAAAAGGAAAAAATAATAGATTGTCATAAAAATACTACTAAATTAATTTGAATAAAAATACATGTATATATAATTAATTATTTGAAATGTTTTTTAGTGAGATAATCCTTTTTTTATGGTAGCCATGACAGTGGTTATGACATTTGATTGAGGACTTTGACAATTCTATTTTCCCGTTGTATTCGTGGCGAGTGTTGATTTGAGTTATGTTTCGGAGCTTTAGTGATTGTTTTTGTTTTGTGTGCCGTATGCTCGGAATTCACGTTTTGTATTTTTCCGCAGTCATATGGTAGATAATACAACTACGATAGCCTTAGATACATAACACGTCAATCAAATGTCACTGTCAAAGTCTTATTTGGTTTGTTGCTGACCACCATATTTATTAGTAGTTGTGTTGCACTCCTTGGCCGAGTTAAACTGAATCTACATGAAAACTAAGTCCAAATATAGGAAATTAACATAAAAAACAGTTAACTATAGTGTATATTAATATTTAGGTATATTAAGTGTACGTAGTGCTGGCCGAGACTCCATACATTTCTGAAACATCTCCTTTGAATTGTCTATAAAGTAAAACACAATAATAAAAAGATGATGTCAAACTACCATACAAAAAATATCCGTTAAAATATTCTTTTGTATAAGGTTAAAACTAATTTAAAATGTCATCTTTATTAATATGAACAGATTTAAAAATCCATACAACACTGTCATTAAATCATACAAAGCAAGCCAAACATGTTGACAGCCCATCACTTGAACTGAATGCGAGCATTATTAACGAAGTGGAAAAATAAAAACACTTGTGTTGCAGTTTTTTCACCTCCATCACGTTTCCGAAATTAAAATACAATTTTATTTGTTACTAGCGGCCGCCAGCGACTTCGTTCACGTGGTGTAGTTATGCTCCGCTCCCATTGGTCGCAGCGTGATATTATATAGCCTAAAGCCTTCCTGGATTAACGGGCTATCCAACGCAAAAAGAATTTTTCAAATCGGACCAGTAGTTCCCGAGATTAGCGCGCACAAACAAACATACAAACAAACTCTTCAGCTTTATATATTAGTATAGAAGTATAGATAGATATATAGCATAAACTCGACATACTTACGTACAATACGTTAGAAAACTATACATATATTGGTTACCTGGGATGAAATCTTGCCTACCACATCATCATCATCAACCTTTTGATCGTCCCACTGCTGGGCACAGGTCTCCTCTCATACAGAGAAGGATTGAGCTTAATCACTATGCTTGCTCAATGCGAGTTGGCAATTTCAGACTTAAAGTCCAGGTTTCCTCATGATTTTTCCCTTCACCTGTTAATCGATGGATGTGTAAGATAGTGAAGAAGTGTATGTTGGGGGTGACTTTAACGGGCATGTGGGAAAGCAGAAGGATGGGTATGAAAGAGTGCATGGCGGTTGGGGATACAGAGACCGTAACACTGATGGTGAGACACTACTGCAAGCTGCTACGGCCTTTAACCTGGCAATAACAAATACGTGGTTCAAAAAACAAAATGAGCATCTCATAAGCTATAAAAGCGGTCGCCACGCGACACAAATCGATTACTTTTTAGTAAGACGAAACAGTCTTAAAAGTGTCAAAAACTGTAAAGTGCTACCAGGTGAAGACTTAGTCTCACAACATAGACTATTGATAATGGACGTAAAAGTCAGTGTCTCATCCAGAAAGAACAAGGAACGGCCCTCGCCCAGAACTAGATGGCGTATGATAGAAAAAGAGGAATATGCTAGTGTGTTTAAGAGCCAAGTGGTAGATAAGATGATTGAAATGGGGGATATGGAAGGAAAATCTGTGAATGAATGTTGGAAAGAGATGGCGGACTATATAAGGAGAGTAGCTAAAGATGTGTTTGGAGAATCCAAAGGGAAAGGTGTGATAGAAAAGGATACATGGTGGTGGAATGAAGATGTGCAAAAGATACTCAAAGAAAAGAAAATAGCTTTTAAAGAATGGCAAGGTGTAGAAAACGGGAATGATAGTTTAAAAGAGGACAAGATGAAGATTTATAATGAATGGAAGAGGAAGGCAAAAAAGGCGGGAGCAGTTTCGAGGGCTAAGGCGCAGGAGAAGTTGTATGACTCACTGGACAGCCCTAGAGGCCAGAAGGAGCTCTACCGGATTACAAAAGCAAGAGAAAGGAGAACGAGAGATAGAAGTAATATCAAATGTATGAAAGACGATGCTGGTAAGGTTCTGTCCAGGGATGACGAAATAAAAGAGCGATGGAAGGTTTATTTTGAAAAGCTAATGAACGAAGAGAATAAATGGAGTGGCGTGCTCAAAGCGGTACAAGAGAATATGGGTTTAGTAAGAGAAATTAGCATGGATGAAGTAAGAATAGCAGTTCAAGGTATGAAAAATGGAAAAGCTATGGGCCCAGATGATATACCAGTAGAAGTATGGAAGTGTTTAAAAGGAGATGGATGTATGTGGCTGACTTTATTTTCAATAAGTTGTTGCATGAAGGAGAGATCCCACAAGAATGGTGCAATAGTTCACTAGTGCCCATCTTTAAGAATAAAGGTGATGTACAGGACTGTAACAACTATCGAGGGATAAAGCTCATGTCACATAGTATGAAGGTATGGGAGAAAGTGATTGAGAAAAGATTGCGAGAGGAGAGTGAGATTACCCCAAACCAGTTTGGGTTTATGCCAGGTCGAGGAACAATGGACGCCACTTTTGCACTCCGCCAAGTGTGCGAGAAGTACAGACGTGCACACAAGAACTTGCACATGGTGTTCATTGAGAGAAAGCGTATGATAGGGTACCTCGTGATGTGCTGTGGTGGGCCCTGAAAGAGAAAGGTTTGCCTGGGAAGTATGTAGAGTTAATTCGTGCTATGTACAGTCGATCTCGTACCTACGTCCGGTCGGCTGCTGGCAATACCGACGAGTTCAGTGTGGCGGTAGGCTTGCACCAGGGATCGGCTTTAAGTCCGTACCTCTTCCTGTTGATTATGGACGCTCTTACGTCGGACATCCAGGAGGAGGCACCCTGGTGCATGCTGTTCGCCGATGACATTGTTCTCGTCGGTGAAGATGGACCTGAGATCCAGAGCAGATTGGAGAAATGGCAACAGAAGCTGGAGAATGTTGGCTTGAAAATCAGCAGAACCAAAACCGAATATATGTTCTGCGATTTCGACGGTCTCTCCACTTCTGGAGCCATAGCGCTTGATGGCGCACTCCTACCAATCTGCTCCGACTTTCGGTATCTCGGTTCACTCGTGCAAAGCGATGGCGAAATAGATCGGACGGTTAAGCACAGAATTAACACTGGGTGGATGAAATGGCGGCAGGTCACGGGAACAATCTGCGACTCCCGCATTCCCCTTAAACTTAAGGGGAAAATATATAAAACCATGATCCGACCTGCTGTCTTGTATGGATCAGAATGTTGGGCTACGAAAGGGATGAATGAAAGGCAATTGCATGCAGCCGAGATGAGAATGCTAAGAGGGATGTGTGGTGTTACACGAATGGATAGAATAAGAAATGAGTATATAAGAGGAAGTCTGAAAGTGGCACCGGTAGCTGAAAAGTTGTGTGGAAATCGGTTGTCATGGTACGGGCATGTGTTACGGAGAACTGAGGAGAATGTCGTGAGGAGAGTCTTAATTATGAATGTTGATGGCTATAAGAGTAGGGGAAGACCAAAGAAACGATGGATGGAATGTGTGAAGGATGATATGGTTAAGAAGGGGGTGACTGCCGAGATGGTTTCTGATAGGGATGCATGGAAGAAAAAGACATGTTGCGCCGACCCCAAATAAATTGGGATAAGGGCAGGAGAATGATGATATATCTTTAACTTAATATTTCTCGAGATAGGTTATGCTATAATTACAGAAAATTATGGCGCTTATATACCTAAGCTTGAACAAAATGCCGACGAAAGAATAATATGGAGACGCCTTTTAACAAACAATAGGGATGTATCCTAGGTATGAAAATCAAAAAAATAATTAGTCCGTCTTATAGACAATAAAAAAATTTAAGACCCGTATTTTTTATTTTGTCGAAATTACCAAAAACTACAGAGATAGAGAGTATTAAAGTTACGGAGTGGGGGCTAATTACGTGATGCCGTGGTATATTTTGTGACACGGCGTGACGTCATGCGACATTTCAAATCAATATATCTTCCTAAGTATTTGAATGAAAGAAAAAATAAAAAATACGTGTTCAATATTTTTTATAAATCTATCTGATGGACATTAAATTATTTTTTAGGATACAGCCCAATTGTGTGATATATTTTAGTTTTTGTATATTTATATACCTACATAATTTTTCTTTCAAAAATAATGAAATTCGTCGTTATCCGCCATGCGGTGGTATTTTTAGAAATACATATTTACAAACAAAACCCATAGGTAGTGGCATACATATTAACTACGTGTACCGAAAGGCATATCCATATTTTTTCTTTCGGCAAATGTTTAGGTATTCAACCCTTTCAGGACCATAAGGTTATTAGACCTTATGCGAGTATTTTTATTAATTGCACTCATTAGGTCTATAAAAAATATATTTTCAAATCAAAACACATTGTCAGCAGGACAGCGATGTCCCTATGGTCGATAAGAGATACATTTCACTCAAAAAATGAAAAAGGTACATTCAAAAACTATGTACTTAATTACCAAAAAGATAAAATAAGTTTCATAATTACTATTTTATTGCATTTTTTCTTATTGTGACACCGGTGTCCCCATGGTCGTCAAAGGGTTAAGAGCCGGAATATCGACCTCTAGTTATAACTAAAAATAAAATTAATTTGCTTGTTACCGTTTTGTAGCACGTTATTAGGATCTGATAAAGAAAGAATAAAGTACATTGTTGAATAACTATTTTTTCTGTTTTCAGAACTATTGGATCAATAGTACATCTCCTCAAATGTTGCATGGGTTCCGGGATCCTGGCGATGCCTGCTGGCTTCAAGAATTCAGGACTTATAATCGGCACCATTGGAACGTTACTTGCCGGATTCATTTGCACTCATACTGTTCATATTTTGGTAAGTGGCATTTATGTTTTCATGTCTCTATAAATGGTTGGGCACAAGTCTCCTCTCATACAGAAAAGATTGATTCTAATCACCACGCTTGCTCAATGCGGGTTGGCGATTTCAGACTTAAAGTCCAGGTTTCCTCAAGTGTATGATCCTTCTCTGTATGAGAGGAGACCTCTGTGCCCAGCAGTGGGGTGATAAAAAGGTTGATGAAGATGATGATGATAAAAGGTTAGATGAAAAATGAATTTATTGCTTTCCCACGCTAAGGTTTAATGTCGCTTGCACATCATTAAACGACAAGGTCACGGTTTCAAATAATTTCTTCTTGTTATTATGTAGGTGAGCTCCTAGTCTGACTTTAACTAAACGAATACGGGCAAATGTTTGACATAAGAATACTCAAATCTGTATAGTTTTACATATTGTGAAAAGAATATTACTGGTATAAAATAAAAAAAAAATTCAGACACGGATCTACTTGGTCCACATGCACAAGACACACTATTATCAACTAACCCTTTCTTAATTTCTTTACATTAAACCACAATTTTAATAGCTTTCATCAGTCAAGTCAGTTCCAAAAAAAAAAAAAAAAAAAATTACCGAAAGCTTTTATAAAAAAATGTGTGTACTTTTATGAGAATGATTCGGATAGTCCACGATGCGAGGAACCTATTTTTACATGCTTTTTATTAGCTTCACTTGTATGTTTGCTTGCTTGTTTGTTTGTTTGTCCGTCTCTAACTCTTTAGACTACGAGTGAGCGGCTCATTACTGTAAAATGTCCCACCGTTTTCAATACGTTCGTTCGTTCGTTTTTTTTTTCTTAAGAATATCGAACTAAAAAGTTGAAAATAAATATAGTTTAAAAAACTGAGAAACATGCTTTTAAAAAATATCAAACTAAAAGCGTAAGGCGCTTAATATACAAAAATTATGGCACAAAGCCCCTCACGCTTTTTTTTAAATTATTTTTAACTTTTTAGTTTTTTTAATTGGATGATAATCTTCGGCACAACTATTATACACATTTCCTTTTATATAATACTAGCTTTCCAACCGCCGCTTCGCCCGCGTGGAGTTCGGTTATGTCGCGCTTTTTAGATTTCCCTCGGGAACATCAAATTTTTCCGGGATAAAAGGTAGCCTATGTCCTTTCTCAAGATCTAAAGATTGTCTGTGCCAAATTTCATCAAAATCGGTTTAGTAGTTTTGGCGTGAAAGCCGGACAGACAGACAGGCAGACAGACGGACAGACAGAGATACTTTCGCATTTATAATATTAGTATGGATTTGCGATTCCCGTGTTGTTCCGGGTGTAGAATAGTACCAACCCATGTCCCCCGTGGATGTCGTAAGAGGCGACTAAGGGAACTCTCACTAGGTGAGCTTGCAGCAGCGCTTCTTCTGTAGAATAACAAATTACTGCGATCCCCAACCCTGACTGCCAAGCGTAGGGATTATGGCAATGCCTCCCAATAGAATGAAAGCCATCGGGGCGGCGAGGAAGAAGAAGAATATTTGGAAATCGTTAAGGGTCATTAGAAGTCCAATACTCTTCTAACCAGTCTTACTAAGGGGATTATAAGTTAGTAACTGGCTTGGTGTCGTGGTCGTTGGTAAGTGCCGTGGTGGCCTAGTGGATAAAACACCAGCCTGTCAAGTATGAGTGCGCGGGTTCGATTCCAGGTCAGGCAGGTACTTACCAATGTAACTTTTCTAAAGTTATATGTACTTTCTAAGTATATCTTGGACACCAATGACTGAAGGTGAAGGAAAACATCTTGAGGAAACCTGGACTTATAAGTCCGAAATTGCCAACCCGCATTGAGCAAGCGTGGTGATTACGCTCAATCCTTCTCTGTATGAGAGGAGACCTGTGCCCAGCAGAGAGACGATTAATAGGTTGATAATGATGATGAACTGGCTTGGTTAGATAGCCAGTCGGTTGTTTTTCACCCGGTAAGACTAGAAACCTCAGCATGGTTGAAAAAACGCCTACCCTTGCAGGTGGTGAACCACGTCGTGTAAATTTTGCTCTATATAGTTGTGTGGAAACGTAACGCAAACCGGTCTGTCAAGTGTAACTTAAATACTCCGTGTTCTTCCCTCATAATAACGTTAGTTAACATAAACAAATTATCATCTAGACGTCTTGAAAAAAAGTTATATGAATTTCCTGAGCTGGCCCGTAAAGATATTAATATATGAAAATTGCAATTAAGGTTTTAACTGCAGACTGGTTTTTAAATACCAGTAGGTATTTTGCCGTTTTATGGAAACGCTTTTAAGCATATTTTGGGACTTTCATAATAACAGCCGCGGTGGCCCAGTGGTTAAAACACCAGCCTGTCAAGTATGAGTGTGCGGGTTCGATTCCAGGTCAGGCCAGCATCAATGTAACTTTTTTTAAGTTATATGTACTTTCTAAGTATATCTTTGACACCAATGACTGATTATAAGGTAAAGAAAAACATTTTGGGGAAACCTGGACTTTAAGTCTGAAATCGCCAACCCGCATTGAGCAAGCGTGGTGATTACGCTCAATTTTTTTTTGTATGAGAGTAGACCTGAGCCCAGCAGTGGGACAATAAATAACATAGCATAGGTCGATTGATCAAAAGCTACGCTTGCCGCGGTTGGTCTGTGGGTGGGTGGATCTTTACATACCGAAATTCCTTCGAGCCTTGGAAAACAAGTTAAGCCATGGATCCCAACTATCATACTTAGATCGTCAGAAGTCAGAAAGTCTGACCACCACTTAACCAGGGGGTGTCATATTACCCAGTAAATGGGTTGTGGTGGTCAGATAGGCGGCTCGCTCCTGTTAAAATATTGGTATTCAGCTGAATCTCGTTAGATTGGTAGCCGACCGCAACATAGTTGGGAATAGGCTAATGATGATTCTATGTGTGCTATAAATTGTGTCGACCTCCGTGGCGCAGCGGTCAACAGGCCTGCCTGCGACGTGGAGGCCCCGGGTTCGATCCCCGGTCAGGTCATGATGGGAAACGATCTTTTCCTGATTGGTCTGGGTCTTGGATGTTTATCTATATATGTATCTATTATAAATATATACTATATTGAGTTGAGTTAGTATCCCATAACACAAGTTCCGAACTTACTTTGGGGCTAGCTCAACCAGTGTAATTTGTAAAAAATAAATAAATACAAAGAATGTTGAAACAATTTCACTTTAGAGCATATAATAAACTAAAGTCTCAAATCAAATCAGAAGTCATTTATTCAAATTAGGCTGAGAAGCAGCAGTTTTTGAACGTCAATATTACATAAAACAGTCCCCCAAAACGCCCACCCTTCGATACTTCCTAGTCCTTTCGCTGGGAAGAAGAAGTGGCGGAACAAACTCCCCAGCAGCACAGATCTGTTCATTAAAAAACAGCTGACTTTATACAATAGGTACTATGTACAGCAATGAACACAAGAAAATACAACAACAATAAAATTACGTCAAAATACCAGCAAAGCAAGAATAATGGAAATGTAAATAAGTAAAACCTTATTACCCAAATAAAAGCCCCTGGTATAAAGGCCGTGAGCAAATTATATGAACTCATATAAAGTAAGCTAATTCTGGAGAAAGAACACAAACATTGTCTTCAGTTTATTAGAGCGACCAGCTGCTATTCTTATCATTTAAATGCTAATGATCATTTAATTCTAAATAGGTCATAAAGAGGCGCAAATATGCAGCGTTATCTGAGCCCTACATATTTGTGCCTTTCGCTGTGGAGACGCTAGGGCCCTGGGGCGCAGAGGCTCGACAATTTTTTAAAGAAATCTCCGCACGATTAATCGACGTATCAGGTGATCGGAGGGCTAGCGCGCATTTCGGTCAAAGGTTGAGTTTGGCGATTCAACGTGGGAACGCGGCCAGCCTTTTGGGCACCTTGCCCGGTGATCGCAGCGATCTGGGTTCAATTTTTTATATACTTTAAATTTAATTTGTAGTTAGTTTGTATTTTATGTCTTTTTAGCTTTAATTTATTCATAATTTAGTTTTAATTAATTTTAAATGTATTATCTTGTATTGTACGGCTTTAGATTTAAATTTTGTATGAATAATAAAATTTTTATTCTAAATGAACTACACTTTCTTCTAAAACATAGATGTTTTGTTTCATCGTGAAACCAGTGTGAAGTTGGAGCTTGAAGCTGGCTTTAAATGAGGGTTGGTGAAGACGGTTGCATATACAATGTAAAGAAAACCCTGTCCAATCCGTGAAAGTAATGTGTCCTTGGAGTGTTCCGACCGCCTTCAGCTTTTGGGAGTTGAGAACCTTAACTTTGGGCGGTTCATTGAGTCCAAGGCCAAGGTGGCTGCCAGGAAACTTGGCGTTATCGCAAAGGTCCGGCAGTACTTCACACCTGGGCAGCTTGTAATGTTATACAAAGCACAGGTCCGTTCGTGTGTGGAGTACTGCAGCCACATTTGGGCTGGTGCTGCCAAATGTCACCTGGCCACTTTGGATTCAGTGGAGAGACGTGCAAAGAGGCTGATTGGTGACCCTGATCAAACTCGAGTTGGTCTCCAAAGCCTAGAGCACAGGCGTAGAGTAGCCAGCCTTTCGGTATTCTATAGGATGCATTTCGGGGAGTGTGCGAGGGAATTGCATCATTTAATTACCCCATCTCCGTTCCACCAGCGGACGACCCGTCATACGGCTGGTTTCCACCCTTACGTTGTTAACACCACTACGATCCGGACGAAGCGTTTCGCCTCCTCCTTTATACCGCGTACATCGAGGGACTGGAACAATTTGCCAGCGGCGGTGTTTCCGTCGGACTACAATTTGAGTGTCTTCAAGGCTAGAGTGAATAGGCTCTTAATAAACTAGTGCGCTTTACCATCAACGATTGCGTCACTGCTTACCATCAGGCAGGATTGCGGTCAAGCGCTAGTTTATAAAATATAAAAAAAAGGTATTGTTAGGTATCGATATTATCGAGATATCGGTATTTCTACTAATGCCTACAAAGCCGGGTTAAACTTAAACAGAAATCCCCCTCAAAAATAAATATTATTTTACCAAACGAGGCAACTTAATACACTCGGCACGCGGTCGCATAGCTGCGCGGCTCACAATAATATCGTCCAAAACAGTATTGTAACTTTTTTTAAAAATACCAAATTTTGAGGAAGATTATTTCAAAATTCAATATTTTATTTATTTATTTTATTAGTTATAAACTAGTGCTTGACTGCTATCCCGCCTGATGGTAAGCAGTGATGCAATCGTTGATGGTAAAACGCACTAGATTATTAAGCTTATTCACTCAAAAAAACTGAGTGAATAGGAAGACAGACGGCAGTTGAGCGAGGTGATGCAATGTTTAACCCAACAACACGACCAACGATGCTGCGCAAGAGGATGATCTGGAGACCCTCCACGACCAAACTCCCGACACAACAACATTAGGCACATCGTACCCGGTACATATCGCAACACAACTGCTCAGACCCGTCCTCCGTACGGCTTCACCAGACATCATGCCGGAACACGACGAATCGCTTGGCGGCAAGACTTTGTCTGGTGGGTGGTAACTTATGCCGGCGGCTGATGTTGTTGCCTACCACCGACCACCATTACTATTGCCACCATGCTAATGCATTGCTCATGCATTGCTATTACCGCCATTAGTGTTGTTACTATGATGATTATGTGAAATTTCAAATTTTATTTGGTCATGTGTTTACCAAACCTATAAGCACAGGGCAAGACCACGGAGATATGCTCTCGCGCACGATACCTTGCTGACAGAGCTTATCGACTTGTTTACGAATTTCCTCGCGTTGTTTAGGAGCTTGCCTATAACTACGTACAAAAACTGGTGTTTGGTCGCTTAATCCATCGTTATAGGTTGGACGGGATTTTCTTTACATATTGTATAATCCTGTGAAGATTATTTTTTCTACATCTTCATTTCATTAGTAAGTTAGTAATTTTCCACAATACTAGCTACGTCAATGTTGAAAATAGAAATAGAAATTAAGTAGCGTGAACTGGTAACTGTGCGGCAAATAACAATTGTTCTAAAAATAAGCAAACTTTTGACAAAAATATAGCGTTTACATTTTCATGAATAGAAACTTATTTTCATAATTTAGATTAGCATTAAGAAATTTTAAAGTATTGTAACAAAAGCTTACCTACATGTAATTTGAAAAACAATACGCGAAACGTGGAACGTGGTATATTTAAATTCTCTACAAAAATAGACATTCTACCCGAAAATTAAGGTAGTATTTTGATTATCATATTTTTATACTGACTTTACATGTCCAAAGTGTGCAAGGTATTTCCTTCTTATCAATCTTTGGCGTTGAGGGTCAGAAGCCCAATACTCTGACAACTGGACCTACCAATATCTCAAAAGTTACCCAGTAACTTTTATTGTGGATATAAAATAAAATAAAAAGCAATGGTTTCAAATAACCTAAAAGCACCCATACAATAACCAGAATACACACACATGAAACAAAAGTAACCCGACACAGCAGCAGGCATGTCGCTGCTAGGGCAATTTTAAAATACGTGCAATTAAATCCCCCGGCAATTATCGCCAGAACTGTATTGGAGCATAGATGTACACAGTCCGTCTATGTGAAATACTGATATCCAGTTCCATCCAGATTACATATCTGGATGCAAATGAATGTCAGTGATTGTAAGCCGAATCAGAAAAAGATTAGGCTGATGAAGATGATGGCTTTTAATTAGCTGATAACACTCTCTCTCTCTTATTTTCTCTCTCCTTGCCCTTAGTATTCCATCCGAGGTTGTATAGAAAAGATATCTTAGCGACAAGACGTCTATTGTATCACCCTTTGAAAAATCTTCATATTTATCTTCTGTTATTTACATGGTGTACATAATTAAAAGTATTCTATTATATTCTTTAACACAGTACGTTAAAGCATGTCTCAAAAATTTACTTTTCCAGGTAAAAGTGTCTCAAGAGGTTTGCGTTGACGCGAAGAAGCCTTCACTCAGTTTCGCTGAAACTTGTGGGGCAGCCTTCACTTACGGACCTAAGAAATTACAACCATGGGGTAACTTTATAAAGTAAGTTCTATTATTTCAGCTTACTTACCCAGTGACACCGTTTCCTATTCGCAGCCTAAACTAAATTGAAGCCAAGGGCGTCATTTCTTCCCATTTAATTAGGAAAGGACGGAAGGTAAATAATTGATAAGGCCTGTCAAAACAAACCTGCTGTACAATCAAAATAAACATGAATGAACGTGATTCCTACTACGCTAGATCCTTAAGAGTGGACTCTAGTGCCGAGGAATTTAAGAAATAGGTATTTGAAGAAACTATTGCCGTCGCGCCGCTTTCAACCTTTCCCCGTAAAGTGTGAAAGGGACAGTTGCAACTCAGGCTGGTTTTACCTACAAAAACGTGGAATAACAGATGATTCGTATTCCGCCGTTTTCTTTATCAAAACACGATAGATCTCTTTTTTTATATCAAAATTTAGAGGCTGAGTTTATCTATGGCTCTTATTTTCTTTTTTGTCAAAAACTTATCACATGTGTAATAGTCGTTTGAAAATCGCGGTAAAAATGGGTTATTTTTTGGAATTTTGAAAAAATCAAACAATAGGGGCGCGTATAATCAAGGTGTGAAATTGTAGAAAAAAAATCATTGCTCTAAAAGCGTTATCCAAGAAGAAAACAGCGGAATACGTTTGTATGGAGAAAACGCGACTAGAGTCCCCTCTTAAGTATACGTGTAGGTGCATAGTTTTGTAATGTAATCACAAATTTCTCCCACAATCAATTTATTTAATTAAATACTAACTTAAATTTAACTACTATAGCTTAAAACGGTCTCCAAAGCCACACAGGCAAAGAGTAGCCAGCCTGTCAGTGTTCTACAGATGCATTTTGGATAGTGTGCGAGGGAATTGCGTGGTTTAATTTCTCCATCTCCGTTTTATCATCCGACGACCCGTCGTACGGCGAGTTTCCACCCTTACGTCGTTGATACTAAACTATTCGAACGAAGCGTAGATCGATAGACTGGAATAATTTGCCAGAGGGGGTGTTTGCGTTAGACTACAACTTAAGTGTCATCAAGGCTAGAGTGAATAGAATTAATAAACTAGCGTGCTTTACCATCAACTCATATCAACAATTGCATTACTGATTACCATTAGGCCGGATTGCGGTCAAGCATTAGTTTATAAATATATAAAAAAAAAAAAAATACCAAAAGCAGTATTTTTTTCAAAAATGTTTTTTTCATCATCATCATCATCCTGTATAGTCCACTGCTGAACACAGGCCAAGGCACGTCATTCAATTAAATGTTCGGTCACCCTTATCAGACCGTTACCAGTTAAGAAAAGTTTGTTGTCTACAAAATAGTCACATCCGGTTTGTTGTTTTCTTTTTTCAGAGTACTGGTGGACTACTCCATGGTTGTGACATACTTCAGCGTGTTATGTGTTTACGTTGTCTTCATCGGATCTTCTATGAAAGAAGTAAGTAGACATTACAACATGTACATAGATAATCAAAAAAAAATCAAAATCAAATCATTTATTTCAAATAAACCAGTTACACGCACTTTTGAATTGTCAGAAGGTCGGTCAGTCAATATGATGAAGCTATTCGCCCATTCCAAAGAGTAGGTACCTATGGAGAAGAACGGGCAAGAAACTCCATGGACACTCTTTGAAATTTTCAAGCAATTGTTACAAATATTTCATCATTCATGTTCAAATCAACCGTGTCAGAAGGATGCAGAAATATATTGTACGCTGAGAGCGTCCATTATAGAAAACACACAAAAATCAATTCAGAAATAAAAAAAAAAACGCCGTGACAGCTAAGAGATGACCAGTAATACAGTCCGTTCATTTCACGTTACCTTTGATTCTGCCTAACTATTCAAATAACAGTGATTTTGTTTTTGTAAAAGAACAGAAAATAATTATTATTTAAGTCCTGTCAAATCGATACAGTTATTTATTTATTATAAACTAGCTGTGCCCCGCGGTTTCACCCGCGTAAGCTTCGAACCGAAAGAGCTCAGTTGACATAAAATAAGCGCCTGTTAAAATAATGTGAGCAATATGTACGTCCGCGTTGGCTCCCGTTTTCGCAACATTTTTTGTTCCTGCTCTTCTCCTATTCGTCATAGCGGGATGTTTTATAACCTATGTCCTTTCTCAGGCTCTAGACTATCTGTGTACCAAATTTCATTACAATCGGTTCAGTAGTTTTGGCGTGAAAGCCGGACAGATAGACAGACAGACAGAGATAGTTTCGCATTTATAATATTAGTATGGATTATAAACTAGTACTTGACCGCGATCTCGCCTGATGTTAAGCAGTGATGCAATCGTTGATGCTAAAGCACGCTAATTTATTAGGAGCCTACATATTACAACAACATGGCTACTTGTTCAGGTGCTGACTGATTTGACAGTACTTTACGAATATTTTTGTTCTATACTTTTAATAATGAAATAGTAAGCAAAAAGGCTTAGCAAAGCAAAAGGAACTTAGGTACCTATAATATTTAGTTTAGGTTGCAAAATCGGCACAAATATCATAGTGATTTTTATTCTTGTTAAGATAAGGTTGCAGATGGCATATTGTTGTCTGATGTAAAATAATTGTGAACTGATTGTATTCAAGTACAACTTCCACTTATTGACAGTTGTTGAAATAAATACAAAATTATTTGTTTTTACTATGCTTTTCAAAATAAGCTCGTTCTAAGCGATCTGTGGGATGTATTCCTACATAGATTTTCAATCATAACTTCTCGAAAAGCCACTGAATTTTGTTTATTTATTTATTTATTTATATATTCTTTATTGTACACCAAATATCAAACAAAACAATCAACACAAATAAAAAACATACAATGGGCGGCCTTATCGCTAATGCGATCTCTTCCAGGCAACCAAGGCATGGACAGATTCTTCCGAACCACAAATGGGACTGTCATTGGTGCAAAATTGCAAATATTATTATACTAAGATAGACATACACAAATACATACATATAAATTCGATAACCCTGATCTAACTCGAGTTGGTCTCCAAAGCCTAGAGCACAGGCGTAGAGTAGCCAGCCTTTCGGTGTTCTATAGGATGCATTTCGGGGAGTGTGCGAGGGAATTGCATGATTTAATTCCCCCATCTCCGTTCCACCAGCGGACGACCCGTCGTACGGCTGGTTTCCACCCTTACGTTGTTAACACCACTACGATCCGGACGAAGCGCTTCGCCTCCTCCTTTATACCGCGTACATCGAGGGACTGGAACAATTTGCCCGCGGCGGTGTTTCCGTCGGACTACAATTTGAGTGTCTTCAAGGCTAGAGTGAATAGGCTCATAATAAACTAGTGCGCTTTACCATCAACGATTGCGTCACTGCTTACCATCAGGCAGGATTGCGGTCAAGCGCTGGTTTATAACTTGTAAAAAAAAAAAAAAAAAAATTAGCGAAAAAGTGTTTGTTGGACGAAGATCATAACGACAAGTAGTGTTCCTTCACAAGTCTCTTGAATTCTTGCAACGACTGCGCACGTTTTATTTCAATTGGCAATGCATTCCACAAACGAGGGGCATGAACAGTGAATGATTTATCAAGGAACGTTGTTTTATTTTTCCAGTGTAGCGGTTCAGAAAAGCTTTAAAATGATGGCTCATTTATGTAGAAGAAAAAAGCCCTTAAGAAATAATACATATGATGGATTTACGCTTCACATCATAAATACGTATTTTCGTCGAATGTATTTTCATTTACTTTGTCTTCCAAATTTAACGAAGACGGAATTAATGAGCCTACAAATTTTATTATAGCAATCTGTGTCTAAGTAGCAACTGTGGATAGTTGCCTTAGTATTAGGCGTTACTTTCTTTTTGTGCGTGTTTTTTTTTTTTAATTTTGTGTTCAATATGTTTGGAACATGAAAATTTTATTTTCGTGAGCTTCCGTTATCAGATTTGCAGGGTAGCGGAAAAGATTATTGACCTTTAATCTTACCCACCCATTCTACTACATACAAAACTTGCAGTAACTAATTACCTCCCTACTCTTTGTTCCCAGGTTCTCGACGTCTACATGCCTGAAAACCCCTTATCAATCCAAGCTGCATGTGCCTTGACCTTAGTGCCACTGGTTCTAATCTGTCAAATACGGAATCTGAAGTACCTGGTACCGTTTTCCGCACTAGCCAACTTTTTGATTCTCGTGGTCTTCGTGATAACCCTGTACTACGTATTTGTGGACCTTCCACCTATTAAGGACAGGGAGCTGGTAGCTGGTATTACACAATGGCCTTTGTTTTTGAGGTAGGTTTTGAAAATTTGCACTTTTTAAGTCTCCGACATAGCCCAGCGGATTAGCTCTTTGAAGTTGCAGTGGGTGGGGACATAGCACAGAATGACTGGCAGAAAGGCTCTTAATTGGCGACCACGTCCTGACAAGCGCAGCATCGGACACCCACCGACTAAGTGGTTGGATGACATGATCAAAGTCACAGGGAAGCGCTGGATGCAGGCCGCGTCCAACCGGTCTTTTTGGAAATCCTTGAGAGAGGTCTATGTACAGAGGACGGGTCTGAGCAGTTCTGTTACGATGTATAAGTCTTGCCGCCAAGTAATTCGTCGTGTTCCGGCATGATGTCTGGTGAAGCCGTACGGAGGACGGATCTGAGCAGTCGTGTTGCGATGTGTGCCGGGTACGATGCGCCAAATATTTTTGTCTCGGGAGTTTGGTCGTGGGTCTCCAGATCAATCTCCCTCTGACGCAGCATCGTTGGTCGTGTTGTGGGGTTTAACATTTGAATTTAATCAAGAAATATGACAGATTTTAGTAACTTAACGTGCTGTTGTCTATACTTTAAATGTTAATTTAAATTCCGCCCACATTTAGTGTCATTTTAATGCGAGTTTTGGCATTTTATTGTGTACATAGGTACAATTCTCGTTGATTTTAATTATGTCGGTCTCATTAATTTATCGAAGTAATTAATCCAAATAAAAACAAAAATTATTATATATGTGCAGCGAGAATATTATATTTTCTTCTACCGATTTCGTTCGCAGCCCATCGTCCCATCCCATCGCTATCCCGTCCTACTACAGTAGAACCTCTATAACTCAAACCTCTGTAACTAAAAACCTCTATAACTGCAAAAAATAATATGTTCCCTTCCCATCAAACCCAAAACCTCAATAACATAAAATACGCAACCTCTATAACTTAAATAAGTAATCTCTGTATTGGCCCTCACGTCGCGTATCCCCACTAATATTATAAATGCGAAAGTAACTCTGTCTGTCTGTCTGTCTGTTATGCTTTCACGTCTAAACCACTGAATTGATTTTATTGAAATTTGGTACAAAGAGAGAGTTGACCTAGAGAAATAACATAGGATAGTTTTGATTCCGTCGAACCCCCCAAAACGGCTGAACCGATTTGAATGAATTTTCGTATACATATATATACACTAGCTTTCCGCCCGCGGCTTCGCCCGCGTGGATTTCGGTTATATCGCGCTTTTTAGATTTCCCTCGGGAACATCATATTTTTCGGGATAAAAGGTAGCCTATGTTCTTTCTCAGGGTCTAAAGATTGTCTGTGCCAAATTTCATCAAAATCGATTGAGAGGTTTAAGCGAGAAAGCGTAACAGACAGACAGACAGACAGACAGAGTTACTTTCGCATTTATAATATTAGTATGGATTAATAATATTAGGCATGGGAATAGGTTTTCATCAGTTTTTTTTATGACTACTACTTACGCGGGTGGAATCGCAGGGCGCAGCTAGTTTTCTATAAAGATCCTAATGAAAGGGCTAGTTGTCTTAATTTTATGAACGTTCACAGTCGTATCTAAGTCTCAAATTTGTCGAAAATACATCTAATTTTCGTATATTTTGATTTTGGTTTGTTGCCGAGATGAGCCTGTGTAAAATACGAGAATCAACCTTCTAAACTATGAGGGATAGTACGGTGTCAGCTTGCCTAACTATCAACTGAGACGTTACAGAATTAATTATGTATCTGTTTGTAACAATTCGGAGAGCAGCGATAGCCTTTATTTTTTGTTGGGATAGGAAATCATCAAATGACTTCTCCCGCTCTGGGCGGAGCGAAAGGGCGTGGCAGACTTTAACTGACTAAAACTCACCCGTGTTTCTTCACTTGCCTGTGCGACGGCCAGGGTCACGGTTTCTTGTTTAACCAACCCGCAACCCTGACCAAGGAGGCATCGGTCTTCATGGACCCCACGATGTGCTGACATCTCTTTAAGCTGCGCGTGAAACACGACGCCCCGTCAACTCGGGCCTGGTCCTTACCGGGCGGCGAGCTGCCCACTGCCCAACGCCCGCAGGCCCGCGCCTACGGTGGCTGGGAGGTCGGTGTCGTCTTCCGACCAGGGCGTCTCCTGCGGCGGCTAGTGGCGTGAGGGCGCTGGGATTCCCGGTAGCAGCGTTAGCCTTGGGTTGGAACCGCTTCAAGCGCTTTACTTTTTTAAATGATTTCATCAGCACTGCTCTCAAAACGAAGGAAAACATAGTGAGGAAACCGGCATGTCCAAGAGCCAAATAAAAAAAAAATTAAGACATGTGACATCCACCAACTCGCACTGAGCCCGCGTGGTAGATTACGGCCCACTCCCTCTCACCGAGGGGAGGCCTGGGTCCCAGGAGTGGGAACATTATCTGCAGATTATGTTGTAACAATACAACTAATGATTCTGAGAGAAGAGGAAAACATTATGCAGAGTCAAAAGCATTTTGCCTCGTCTTTTAAACCGCGTACCTGCATCGGGGACCGGAACAATTTGCCTGCAATTTCCCATCAGATTATAATTTGAGTGTCGTCCAGGCTACAGTGAACAGGCACATAATAAACTAGTGCGCTTTGCCATAATACGATTGCATTACTGCTTGTGAATGATCATGTTCGACCAAAAGTTCATTAAAGACCATTAGTTCAACAAAATAAATATATTTCCACATAATGAAACTAGATGGCGTTGACGTCGAATAAAAAGTGGTAAGCGTTGTCTGAGAACGATTTAGATGGGTTTGTATGAATCTGTTTTTTTTTTTAATTGTTATAAACTAGTGCTTGACTGCAATCCCGCCTGATGGTAAGCAGTGATGCAATCGTTTATGGTAAAGCGCACTAGTTCATTAAGCCTATTCTATTTATTTCTAGTTTAGTCTAGTGTGTAGTAGCCTATGAATTTTGGAAAATATATTACTAACTATAGAACAGTTTACAAACTTCACAATATGGTTCTTTTATCCAGACCTTCAACCCTATTTGTATACACATAAGGTCAACATTTAAATATTTAAGTACTGAGCGCCTCAACAGGAGTTTGGTATACACTGCTGACTATCAGGCCGGATTGAGGATCAAGGGCTACCTTAAAATAAAATAAAAAAATAACTACAAACTAAAACCCCCTTCCATAAATACTTATTTATTTATTTGAGAGTTGAGGCAAATTTCGATTAATGATGAGTACGTCATTATGCATTGAAAATGGCCACGGCTGTTATTAGGGAGCTTTTCAATTCAGTGAATATAGTTTATAATATTGACATAGAATTTCAAATGAAACAGAATAAGTACCTACTCCATTTTGATAGCATAATGTAAAATGATAACGCAGTATGATTTTTTGATAGATTGTGGAATAATATTTTATTACACAGCTTAGCAAAAAGATGCATGTGTAATCAGCATCATCATCAACAACCTTTTTATCATCCCACTCCTGGGCCGAGGTCTTCTCTCATACAGAGAAGAATTGGGCGTAATCACCCCGCTTGCTCAATGCGGGTTGGCGATTTTATACTTAAAGTTCAGGTTTCCTCAAGATCTTTTCCTTCACCTTTTTTAACCAGTCAATGGTGTCCAAGATATACTTAGAAAGTACATAAATAACTAAGAAAAGTTACATTGATACTTGCCTGACCTGGAATCGAACCCGCACATTCATACTTGAGAGGCTGGTGTTTTAGCCACTAGGTCACCACGACTTAGTAATCAGCATATTATTACAATGTTTTATTTCCTAAGCCACAGGTCTCCTCCCTAAGAGAAGGAGTCTACACCAGCACTAAACTCTCAGGGCTCAGTGCGGGCGTATAGACTATAGACTATCTATAGACCGATCATAGACTAATTCTGTCTATAATAAAATAGCCTTCGATTTTATTAACAGAACTAGCTTTCTGCCCGCGGCTTCGTCCGCGTGGAGTTCATTAATTCGCGTTTTTAGATTCCCCTCGGGAAATTCAAATTTTTCCGGGATAAAAACCCTATTATTTAATCCAGACTTCTAAATTTACGTCTGCAAAATTTCAAAGCAATCGGTTCAGTAGTTACGGCGTGAAAGCGGAACAAATAAACAAACTCACTTTCCCATTTACAATATTAGTAAGAATTAGTCTATGGTCGCTGGTGGTAGAAAAAGACGTGGGATGAATGTAATATCTTAAAATATCTCATCAATATCTTAAATTTTTTAGGTTTAGGACATGTCTGTATCTTCACCATGCTGTTCTTCATCATTTTGAGAGCAGTGGTGATGTAATTAAACACAAAAAAGTAAATGGCTTCCCTGAGTTGGAACTTACGACCTACCACTTGTAAGTTAGCACCGAAACCGCTGGGCCATCACTGCTCTAAGCAAAAAGATCAATATTAATTTAATACAAACAAAAAAAATATATTCACATGATTTAAATAGGTGTATTTTATATTTATGTAAAGTATACATATATAAATATAAAATGAATACATATGTATTATAATTTTCAAGATTTGGCTTTGCTGATATCCCACGAGCCACCCGCGTGGAATGATCGTGATATTAGCAGCAAATTTCTGGAAAGTATTAATATTCATATGCAACGAAACATTTTATTGTCACAGGTGCCTTAGTTAAGTATAATTTATTTTTAACCGACTTCAAAAAGGAGGAGGTTACTCAATTCGACCGTATATATGCTTTTTTTTTTTATGTTTGTTCGCGCATAACTTCGTCGTTTATGAACCGATTTTGATAATTCTTTTTCTGTTGGAAAGAAGACGTTCCCAAGGTGGTCCCATGATAAGGATATCAGGGTTTGATGGTGGAATACCAGAGAAAACAAGGGGACTTTTCAAAAGTTGCAGGGGCGACTAGTGCATTTCTTAGCATTTTCATTAAGTATTATAAAGCACTATAATTCAATAAAGGTCTGGAGTAGATCTGATGATGGAGCCGGGAGACAGTCGAAGGAACTCCTCAACAATTCACAGCAGCTACCTTGTGTTTGGGCTCGATTAATTTGTATTGATAAGAACTTTACACCTAGATGGGTTGTGACTGTCATAAAAGGTCTGATGATGAAGACAAAGGCCAGTTCCGGGAACTCCTCAACGGTTTACAGTAGCTACTTTGTGGTTCGACTTCATTCATTTATATTGATGAGACCTTTACACCCATTGGGTAAAAATAATGGTCTGCAGTAAATTTGATGATGAAGACCATAGGCAGTTGAGGGAATACTTACGGGTAAAAATTAAAGTAAACAAAATTACGTCGTTTCCCAACTATATTTGCGTCAGCTTCCAGTCTGAACGGATGCAACTGAATACATAGTACTTTTAATAACTAAAAAGTGTAAAATAAAAACTTTTTTACAAAAAAACAACCGACTTCCAAAAACCACTACAAAGTGAAAAATAACTAATTTCGAAAGTCGGTGTCAAAAAACGAATATACAAAACAAAGACACCGACTTCCGAAATTAGTTATTTTTCACTTTGTAGTGGTTTTTGGCAGTCGGTTGTTTTTTATCATGAACTCATATCATGATCACCATTTACCTACATCTACACTAATATGGTAAAGAGGATTGATTGATTGAGGTAAAGGGGATAATATGGTAAGGACATTTGTATTTTTGTGTGTATGTTTGTAATGAATAAACTCAAAACTTAGTGTGCCGATTTTAAAAATTCTTCCACCATTGGAAATTCACATTCACCCTGAGTAAGATATACTATATTTATCAATATCTACAAAAACTTCGCAATAGGTTCTATATGTCCAACTATTATCATTATATAACAAAACCACATTTTACATGTTTAAAGTTGATAAAAGTACGGACTAAAATTAGACCAGATCATTCATACTTCTGTTTAAATCCTTATCCAAATAAATCACATTGTTTTCAAGACTGATTCAATTCATACAGATTATTTTTTGAACTGTTGAAATTGGATATTCCATTCAATAGATATTACGAATTTAATAATTAGTCACAGATCCGCCCGAGCCATAGGCAGCGCCTTTTCTATGCTAGCCAGCCATTGTAGTGGTGCGGGAGAGGGGCGGCTATGAAATTGGTAGGGGTGGCTCAATCGCGCGGTCAGCTAGCGGTAAACAGAATATAGATCGAATGACTATAGAACAAGTATCGGGTCACTTTAAATGTCACAAATCTGTTCACATCGTGTGCAACATCGAAGATAAAATGCACTGCCCACAAGAATTTTTAATTTCCCTCTATCCTGCCGGCTTACCACCCCAGGAACTGAAATTAAAAAGAGCTATTCCCGTTATGCTATTGACAAATTTAAGCCCTCCCAGTATGTGTAATGGCACAAGGCTTTTGATAAAGGAATTACGAGACAATGTTATAGTAGCAACAATCAAACCTAGGCCCGCGGCCATACAGCTCGCTCACATTCCGCGAATCCCGATGGTTCCGAGAGATTTGTCTATATCATTTAAAAGCTTATAGTTTCCTGTAAATATATAATTTGCTTTTATGATAAATAAATCACAGGGACAAAAGTTTTCTTTGGCATCAAACTAAGAAAAGACTGTTTGTCTAATGGGCAATTACTTATACATATGTTGCCCTTTCTCGAGTGGAATGTCCTGAAAATCAATATGTTTTGCTATCGCTTACAAATACCACTCCCAATATAGTGTACAGTGAAGCTTTGAGATAGAGTTTTGTAAAATAAAAGTAATAACCAATATAATTAAATAGGTAAAGCTTAGAAATAAAAAGTAAATAGAGAAATTTAAAAATTAAAATACCTTGAAATATTCTTAAAAATATAAGAGAAAAAAAATACACACACATAAAAGAAAAAAGAAGAGAAAATAAAAATGACAACAAAAACATACATATTATGATAAATAAATCACAGGAACAAAAGTTTTCTTTGGTATCGAACTAAGAAAAGAGTGTTTGTCTAATGGGCAATTACTTATACATATGTTGCCCTTTCTTGAGTGGAATGTCCTGAAAATCAATATGTTTTGCTATCGCTTACAAATACCACTCCCAATATAGTGTACAGTGAAGCTTTGAGATAGAGTTTTGTAAAATAAAAGTAATAACCAATATAATTAAACAGGTAAAGATTTGAAATAAAAAGTAAATAGAAAAATTTAAAAATTAAAATACCTTGAAATATTCTTAAAAATATAAGAGAAAAAAATACACACACATAAAAGAAAAAAGAAGAGAAAATAAAAATGACAACAAAAACATACATAAAAAATGTAAATATTCAAAAACTTTAAAAAAATCTATTCACTCAAAACATTTCTGAATTAAAAAAAAAAACATCAACAAATTTAAATATAAATAGATAAATTGGCACTGCTTTTGAAAAAATATTAAGATAAGAAACAACAAAATCAAATAAATAAAACATCCCGTGCGAATCCAGGACGGGCCGCTAGTTTTAAAAATATAAAGGAAACACTCAGTAATACATATTTTTTTAATTAACTGTATCGAGACAAGCTAATCAAACATTAATTTTGTAATACCGGTTTTTTTAATCAACTGTATCCAGACAAGCTAATCAAACATTGATTTTCTTGTCGTCAAGGTACATTTAGGTGTCTATACTATTAGCGCACAGAACACATTGCATCAACTTATATAATATATAATTAACTAGTTTGAGCTAGCTCCAAAGTAAGTTCGAGACTGTTATGGGATTTTTTTTTCCGGCGTGGAAATCCTCATAGGATGTCCGCCGCCCTGGGGTGGGCGACGGGGTCTGTCAGACTTTTACTGACTAAAACCACCCCGGTGCCTCTTCTATCACGATCAAACCCGTGGGGCCGCGGGAGTCTAAATTTTTCCACGGCCCCACACCCTCATGCTGGCCCGGTCTGTCCGGGCCTCGTCTCCTGCACGGTATAGTGGGGTGTTAAACTACCCCGTTCATCGCCTCAAAGACGCGTGCCGACACTCGCGCGCGCCTCCGCCTCGGGGTCATTCGAATAGGTGGCGCGGACTTCCCCATGTCCCTTGCCCCTGGACCCATTCATCGGGAGCGGAAGAGGGCGTTATCCGCCCTTTTTCGGTGCCCGGTGCATCTTCTGCGGCCCGGGAAGGGAGTTGAGATCTCCCTCTCCCGTTCCGCAGCTTCCTTCTGCGACATCACGTCCTCGCAGAAGGACACCACCGCGTCCCACGACTCTGCGCTGCTGACCATCCTCCGCACTACTGCCGGCAGCGTCGCCTCCTAGTTCATTTGTGAGGACACGGCACTGCCCCTCCCAAGCTACACACACGGAGAGCGTGTGCTGCGCCGTGTCCTCCCCTCATTGGAACCCGGGGCTTCCACGTCGCAGGCTGGCGTGTTGACCGCTGCGCCACGGAGGACGTCAACATAGATGTCAGGCTCTACATGTATGTGTTTCCTGTGATGACTTACGAAACTGAAACGTGGTCGCTTACAATGGGGCTCATACGAAGGCTCAGAGTCACACAAAGGGTAATGGAAAGAGCTATGCTCGGAGTTTGCATGATCGAATCAGAAATGAGGAGATCCGCAGAAGAACCAAAGTCACCGACATAGCTCTGCGTGTCGCTAAACTTAAGTGGCAGTGGGCAGGGCACATTGCTCGTAGAACCGATGGCCGATGCCCCATCGGCCATCGGTTCGGTAAGGTTCTGGAGTGGCGACCACGTACTGGAAGACGCAGCGTAGGGAGGCCCCCAACAAGGTGGACCGATGACCTAGTGAAGGTCGCGGGAAGCCGATGGATGCGGGCAGCACAAGACCGGTCAACGTGGAAAGCCTTAGGGGAGGCCTTTGTCCAGCAGTGGACATCTATAGGCTGAAGATGAAGAAGAAGAAGGCTTAATAAAGTAGCGCGCTTTACCATTAACGATTGCATCACTGCTTACCATCAGGCGGGATTGCAGTCAAGCACTAGTTTATAATTATTAAATAAAAGTTCTATCTAATTCAATAAGAAAAGGACAGAAGATAAAATATTAGTTTAGACCTGTTAAATTAGTCTGCGTAAATTGACGTATTTTTGGTCGCCATGTTTATAATCGCGTCTAAACTGTCTATGGAATATCTTAATTTGACAGAATTAAACTAAAATATATATAACTAGCTTTTCGCCCGCGGCTTCGCCTGCGTGTAGTTCGGTTATATCGCGCTTTTTAGATTTCCCTCGGGAACATCAAATTTTTCCGGGATAAAAGGTAGCCTATGTTCTTTCTCAAGGTCTAAAGATTATCTGTGCCAAATTTCATCAAAATCGGTTGAGAGGTTTAAACGGGAAAGCGTAACAGACAGACAGACAGACAGACAGACAGAGTTACATTCGCATTTATAATATTAGTGTGGCTGGTCAAAAATACGCGGATTGGCAAGCGTGGTGATTACGCTCAATCCTTCTCTGTATGGGAGGAGACCTGTGCCCAGTAGTGGGACGATTAAAAGGTTGATGATGATGATGATGATTAAGTAACAAAAACCCTGTTGTTCCTTCTGCCTACGTTTTAAGAATCGGTATACGGATGTAATAAAACATATCATTTATAGAAGTTTGTTCAACAAAAATTATAATTAAAATAAGTATTTAATTATTGATATTTGTAATCTTTAACTAATTTCTTACCTTTGCAATTCTGCATGAAGAAGACATAAGTAGAAAGTTCCCGGCAATCTCTTTTACTTATAAAATCAAATATTCTAAACATTTTGTCGAATGCGTCGATTTTAATAGTTATTTGATGTTGAGCCCTCGACTAGACAATAATTATGTGCTTGTAATTAAATATATATGTCCCTGAAAGGATCAACAGGGTTTTTGTAACATAGTGTAAAGTTCTAAAATACAGTATGTTAACTAACAGAGGGCGTTCCCGTTAACCCGAAGTAGTATAGCATACATACATGCTAAAAAAAATATTTCCATTCGAAAACAAAATGTTTTAAAATTTTTTCCAATAAGAAAATATTCAATAAAAATTTTAAATTGACATGTAAAAGAAACACACTGTACACGCGAACATGAAAGACGGCAAAGTCGCAATTTATTTATACATGACGACTACTATTTTGATTTAAAACAGGCGGTTTCAAATTTATTTCCAATAAAGAAATTTTTTTTTCGGATTTTTTTATGCTTATTTTTCTATGCTGATATTTTTATTTTAATCTATTAATGATATATATTAACGAGTTTAAGGGAACGCCCTCTGTTATTTAACATACTGTATAATCTTCTATCTTTTTCTTAATGATATAGCAACCAAAAGTTGCACTCAGCTTAAAATTTGTTGTTATAGTGGCAACAAAAATACATTATCTCTGAAAATTTCAACTGTCTAGCTATTACGGTTCGCGAGATACAGCCTAGTGACAGACGGACGGACGGACAGACGGACAGCGAAGTTTCAGGAATAGGGTTCCATTTTAGCTTTTAGGTACGGAACTCTAAAAAAAATTGCAGTCATGGAACAGGAAACACAAAAAGTATAAAACAAAATACCATCACAATGTCGGCTCAGTAACGCTCACACGATTTCAATGTTTTTCCCCATCCAACAAAAGTGATCGACGTCTTTAAAAAGTTTTTACTTTAAAAATCTCGAGAGAGTGATTGTAAAGACTGACTTACACGGTGCAATTTAATGGCCTATGGCATACAATAAAATTGATGCAAGAAATGGCTTGCATCGTCTAACTCTAGATGGTGTTTAGACAATGCAACTTTTACTGTTCATCATCAACGTTTTTATCTTTCCACTGCTGGTCTCCTCTCATACAGAGGAGGCTTGAGCGTAATCACCACACTTGCTCAATGCGGGTTGGCGATTTCAGACTTAAAGTCCAGGTTTCCTCGAGATGTTTTCCTTCACCTTTTAATCAGTCATTGGTGTCAAAGATATACTTAACCACTAGGCCACCACTTTACTTTTATTGTGACTAATAATGCTGTTTCAACTTAGGTAATTAAAGCCATAGGCAATTAAATTGCACCGTATAAATCATTCTTTAAACTTATCTGTAACTAGCTACGCCGCGCGGTTTCACCCTCGTAGGTTTCGATATGTTTTTTAATATGCTCCGCTCCTATTGGTCGTAGCGTAATGTTATATTCATGTCTTCCTGGATTAGAGGGCTATCTAACGCAAAAAGAATCGCACTAGTAGTTCCTAACATTAGTGCGTTCAAACAAACAGACAAACTCTTCAGCTTTATATATTAGTACAGATTTTCAATCGTGTTGAGCAATACATTGTAATTTTATAATGTATCGCACAAGTTTAACACAAGACAACTCAGTGCACTCGATTGAAAGATTAACTAAATCTAAACATTGTTTACGCTTAAACTTGTTTGAAACAAGGATTAAAGACCCTTCGCGGTCGTCCTTTAATTCTTGATGTAATACACTGTTTCCCACAAATCCACATCAGTTACATAACTCGTTCGATAAATCTATAGATAATATTTGTTTTTTAAATTGAAATATTATCAGCTAGTGCTTGAATGCAATACCGCCTGATGGTAAACAGTTGGGCACGCCACAATAGCGGTGGTAAGTCCCCTCTTTGAGGAGTGGCTAGAGAGGCGCCACGACGCTCTCACCTTCCGCCTGACGCAGGTCCTCACCGGACACGGTTGTTTCGGGAGGTTCCTGTTCCGGATATAAGGCGGGAGGAAACGCCAGGGTGTCACCATTGTGTGGATCGCCTCGAGGGTACGTTGGAGCATAAGGTGGAGGTCTGCCCAGCTTGAGTACAGCACCGCCGTGATCCGACCCTGGTCTAGACCATGGTCCGGAGCGAGAGTGCATGGCAGGCCGTCACCTGTGTTTCAATGCGAAAGTTTTTGAGGATAGATGAATGCTTTTTACTCTTTCACCCAATTCCTGCTGCGTGGATTTCCATTCACATAATGTGGCCCACAGTTTGTTAATCATCAGGATTAACTCATGGGATGCTTTTACCCCGATACAGTGTCATGTTAAATGAAACAAAAAATCTGAATTCAATAAGAGTGAAGCGTCGGATCAACTTAACCGGTGTTGGCTTAAAATACATATACATCTTTCTTTTCCAGTACTGTCATCTTCGCCATGGAAGGCATCGGCGTGGTCATGCCTGTTGAAAACGAGATGGCTAAGCCTCAGCAGTTCTTGGGCTGCCCAGGAGTGCTCAACACAGCCATGGTTATCGTCATCTCGCTGTACGGCATTGTTGGATTCTTTGGATACCTGCAGTATGGAGACGCCGTGAAGGGTTCCATTACGCTGAATCTTCCTGAGGAGGATATGTGAGTAGAATTAGATATTAGATTTCTTTTCAATTTTGGGAATAATCAACATCCCTATTTAATAGTAGTGAAGTTGTACGGAGGACGGGTCTGATCAGTTGTGTCGCGATGTGTGCCGGGTACGATGCGCCAAATGTTGTTGTGTCGGGAGTTTGGTCGTGGAAAGTAGCGGCTTCCGAAGCACGGTGTTCCGTTGGCCGACTGTAGGTAATTGGGGGTTCAAGTAGTGTGCCAGCCATACAAGAAAGGCTACCCCGCCTACTGCAAAAAATCCCAGGGTAGCCGCATCGTGCCGGTTGGCGAACAGACCAAACTACGAGTGTCCCTGCAATCTCTAGATTAATTTCAGACTGGCGCAGCTTTATAATTATAAAAAAAATTAAAACATTTTTTATTAGTCAAGCAATACGTATATTTGTATATCTGCTGTGTATGTATGAACCAGAAAATATATATTAATATAACTTTAAATTCAATATTTAAAAACATTTAGTAGTCAGACGCGTGATGTTTATATAGGTGTTTATAATTTTGCATAGTACGTCATTTCTCACCGTTTAATCTTCATGCAAAATCAATTTACAATTAAATGAAGATTCTACGGATCTTTTTATTTTACATTATATACATTACATAAATTGAAATTTACGGTACTACCTAATATTTTAATTATTATATTATAGAACAATGGAAAATTTATTTCGCAGACTGACATTTATATAACTTTGCATACTGTTATAATATACATACATTACATCATTTTTTCAAGGCCTTTCTCTATTATATACATACATAGTATATTGACTTTCCAATTTTGACGAAAATGATTTCGGAAACTTAATGAAAAGCATAATTTACGTTAGAATAGTTTCTGAATGCGCAATGAGCACAAGCATCAACATGATCATCACCATCAACCTTTTATCGTCCCACTGCTGGGCACAGGTCTCCTCTCATACAGAGAAGGACTGAGCGTAATCACCACGCTTGCTCAATGCCGGTTGGCGATTTCAGACTTAAAGTCCAGGTTTCCTCAAGATGTTTTCGTTCACCTTGCCAGTCATTGAAGTCCAAGATCAACTTAAAAAGTACATATCATAACTTAGAAGAGTAACATCGGAACTTGCTTGATCTGGAATCAAGCCCGCACACTCATACTTGAGAGGCTAGTGTTTTAACCACTAGGCCACGACGACTTTTTTTTTACCACAAACGCGAACTACTGACTGTGAGGTACTGGGTTTGCTTCCCAGATCTGGAAGAGTATCATTGGATTATTCTCTCATGAATCTGTCGATAGCAGCTTGAATTTCTTCCAAATTGTTTGCAATAACACGCGAGAGATAAATTAAACATAACTTGGGAAATTTGGGTGAATATCTTTGTTTAACCTTCTGAAGAAAGTAAACGTGATGTTTTGAATAGAAAGATATTGTTTCCAAATACATGGAGCCTCTGAGAGATTCGCTGTAATTAATATATTTCTCGGTGGTAGGCAACAACATCAGCCGCCGGCATAAGTTACCACCCACCAGACAAAGTCTTACTGCCAAGCGATCCGTCGTGTTCCGGCATGATGTCTGGTGAAGCCGTACGGAGGACGAGTCTGAGCAGTAGTGTTGCGATGTGTGCCGGGTACGATGTGCCTAATATTGTTGTGTCGGGAGTTTGGTCGTGGAGGGTCTCCAGATCATCCTCTGGCGCAGCATCGTTGGTCGTGTGTTGGGTTAAACATTGCATCACCTCGCTCAACTGCCGTCTTCCTTCCTATTCACTCAGTTTTTTTGAGTGAATAGGCTTAATAAGCTAGTGCGCTTTACCATCAACGATTGCATCACTGCTTACCATCAGGCGGGATTGCAGTCAAGCACTAGTTTATAAATAATAAAAAATAATAAAAAAAAAATACAGAGGAGTTTCTACGGGAAAATTTATCAAGGAAGTTTATGTTGAGCTTCTGAAGTAACAAAATAGCGGATTTCCATTCAACTTTTCGTTTACCTCTGCCACCTTTATGGTAGGGACAACGAGCAACTTTTATCTCAACAATAATTATTTGTCTCTTAATTCAGAACTAAGAAAGTGCTGCTGTTGCTGCGTCGCTACTTGAGCGCAGTTACAAATAATCCCGCAGATTTGATGTGAGAAACGAAATTACGGCCTGACGGAAAAGTTGCTCATGGGCTTACCCATAGACATAAAATAATAATAATCCATACTAATCCATACTAATATTATAAATGCGAAAGTAACTCTGTCTGTCTGTCTGTCTGTCTGTTACGATTTCCCACTTAAACCTCTCAACCGATTTTGATGAAATTTGGCACAGACAATCTTTAGACTCTGAGAAAGAACATAGGCTACCTATTATCCCGGAAAAAAAATGATGTTCCCGAGGGAAATCTAAAAAGCGCTATATAACCGAACTTCACGCGGGCGAAGCCGCGGGCGGAAAGCTAGTAATATAATAATAATTTTTATTCAAAAATCTTTACAGGATAAACTACATACAGTCTTAAATATAAGCTTAGTATAACAACTAGTTTGTCTGTAACAAATCCATACTAATATTATAAATGCGAAAGTGTCTATCCGTCTGTCTGTCTGTCTGTCCGGCTTTTACGCTAAAACTACTGAACCGATTGTAATAAAATTTGGTACACAGATAGTCTAGAGCATGAGAAAGGACATAGGCTATATAACATCCCGCTATGACCAATAGGAGCAAAGCAGTAAAAAAAAATGTTGCGAAAACGAGAGCTAACGCGATCGTACTACCTATTGCTTCCATTATTTTAACAGGCGCTTATTTTATATCAACTGAGCTCTTTTTATTTACGGGAACCACCGCGCGCTGTAAACCGAAGTCCACGCGGACGGAGTCGCGGGCAAAAGCTAGTGCTACCATAAATATAATGTTATTTTAGATAACTATGTAGTTGTAAGTGGCCTGTAGGTTAAAACACCAGCTTCTGAAGTATGAGTGTGCGGGTTCAATCCTGGCAGCCTAATCGGCGAACACATTTTTGTGAAATGATTGCGGCTACTACTCGCGTCACTTAACTGTGCACCTCGTCCTGTGACGTAATTCAGACGGTACTGTTTGTACAGGCGGCCTGTACCCAGCAGTGGGACGATAAATACAAAGATTGATGATGATGATGATTATGTAGTTGAACCAGTGACTTTATTTCTACTATCCTTTTTAAGTACGCTTAGGTCAATCGTCACAAACCTTTATCCATCCATACTAATATTATAAATGCGAAAGTAACTCTGTCTCTCTGTCTGTTACGCTTTCCCGCTTAAACCTCTCGACCTATTTTTTATGAAATTTGGCATAGACAATCTTTAGACCCTGAGAAAGAACATAGGCTACCTTTTATTGAAAAGAAATGATATTCCTGAGGGAAATATAAAAAGCGCGATATAACCTAATTCCACGCGGACGAAGCCGCGGACGGAAAGCTAGTTCTTTATAAAAGTAGCGTATAATGCGACTTTTACCGCCGCTATACGTCAGCCCGATTTACAGAGCTGCCCTACAAAAGCTATCTTGTTTGTGGTTTGGTCCTGTTGGTGGCATTTAAATCATGTGCCGTAAGGAGCCATATAACTCTCTATTAAATTAACAATGTATTTAAGGTGTTTAATTGGATAAGGATTAATGCTGTATTGGTTAAACTCGATTCGAAAATTAGCCAATATTTTTCGTAAAAAGTAAAAGACAAAAAATGTTATTGAGGGATATCTATAAGAGATAGACATATACCATTCGTGAGTTTTCTATAGACCTTTTCAATGTGTACAATACTAAGTACATTATTTTGATAAATATCGTAGAGTTAAGCCCGCATTTGCAATGTACATATGCGCAAAAATTGTAATTATTTACGAAATCACATTAGAAACCTCACAAATAACAGTATTTCTCCGCCATCTATTTAAAGGATATTATACATAAATAAACCTTCCTCTTTAATCAATCTAGCTATTAAAAAAAAACCGTATCAAAATCGGTTCCGTAGTATTAAAGAGAAGAGTTTTACCACAGTATAAAAATCACACAGTAGGTCGACGCCTTTGATCTCGTGTAAAATGCAGACATTGTCTAGACAGTAACGCATCGGCCAGGGTTGTCAAAAATAATTAATATTTATGAAATTATTTATTTATTGCAGATCAACATCGATAGCTGTATTATATTTAATTAATTTGCTATTTTTACTAAGGGAACAACTCGAGACAGATTTAAGTTATTTAGATGACATTTTCGTAACCAGCACCCCAATCGACCTCGGAATTAACACCCATATCATATTAATATACATTTAGATTGGCGTCCGCCATCTTGCATTGCAGAAAGGATAGCTTTTTCGTAACAAGCACCCCAATTATATTTACTTAATTGACACCCATATTTGATTACAAAGAAATGATGTCCGCCACTTTGGATGTCAAAAAGGATGGCTTCTTCGTTACAAGCACCCCAATTATACTCAAAATTGACACTCATATCAAATTATAAAACAAACAAATAAAAAACAAACACGTGTTAGCCCTTAATGATAGATACCGAGGTACGAACGTCGTTTTGTTTGCAGCTCGGGTGCCGCTTACCCGCGTCTCGACCCTCACACCCCGCACGATTGCTCTGTCTAGACGTCTTCGTCGGACGACTGTATGATTTTTAGACTGTGGTTTTACACAGAAAGCAACTTTGTTTTATACTATATAGTAATACTATAAAAATAAACGATTATATATAGCTTGTATTACGGCAAACAAAACTAGTTACTTAGTTAATAGTCGATATGGGTATATGAAATTATTAGAGATCCCCAAATTAAATGAAGTTACAATCTTTAACTAAATAAACGGAAACGGAAACGGTTCTCTAAAATTCAATTACGATGAAACTTTTCCTACGAAATGCTTTTAGCAGAACCTCAGTATCCAAGGCCTTAATATTGTTAAATATTTTAAGAGATAGTTTCAACCACGAACTAAAGCTATGTCGGTAACTTCAGTTTTATTCACAGAAAGGATAACTAACAACGACGTCTATGTTTTTGTTATTCAATAAATAACGTGTTTATACGTACCTAAATGATTAGTTTTAACGTACGGAGGACGGGCCTGAGCAGTTGTGTTCCAAAGTGTGCCGGGCACAATGCGCCAAATGTTGTTATGTCGGGAGTTTGGTCGTGGAGGGTCTCCAGATCAGTCTCCCTCTGGCGCAACATCGTTGGTCTTGTTGTTGGATTTAACATTGCATACCTCAACCTCACTCAACTGTTGTCTTCCTTTCTATTCACTCTGTTTTTTTTTTTGAGTGTATCCACTCACTTTTTATTTTATTTTAAGGTAGCGCTTGACCCTCAATCCGGCCTGATAGTCAGCAGTATATACCAAACTCCTGTTGAGGTGCTCAGTACTGAATTATTTTAATGTTGACCATATGTGTATACAAATAGGGTTGAAGGTCTGAATAAAAGAACCATATTTTAAAGTTTAAAAACTGTTCTATAGTTGGTAATATATTTTCCAAAATTCATAGGCTCTAAACTAGAAATAAATAGAATTGGCTTAATAAACTAGCGCGCTTTACCATCAATGATTGCATCTCTGCTTACAATTATTTATTTATACTTTTGCACAAAGAAAATGTACAGAGGCGGACTTAATGCCTTAGGCATTCTCTACCAGTCAACCTCGGGTGGTGAAGAGACTAGATGGCAGGTGCTTTAGTTACGGTACAATGAACAGGAAAAGAAAAACTCATAACACTATATAAAAAAATACTTAAATAAGCTATATACATATACAAACTATTACTATATATATACTTATAATATATACAAAAATAAAACTTGTGAGAGAGGTGTTGAGATGACCCTTTTTTTTTTCTTTTTTTTTTTTGACGCTGTGGTAATGCGTTTACGCACCATACCCCGAAGGGCGTGTGTGGGACTCGCCCAGCCGAAGCCGGGAATACCCACTAAACCCACAGCGGCACAACGACATCGCCTGAGTGGCGGGGTCATGGGAAAATGGCACAGCCTAACTACCAATCCCCCGCCGGCGATTCCCGCCTAGGGCGGGCCCACAGTGGTCCCTCCACTCCACAGGGAGGGGCCGGGCTGGGTACGTCTTTTTGTGCGAGAAGACGCAGCAGCCAAGGGTTTTTTAGCGAGGTGTCCTTCCTCTTAGCCCCACTCGTTTGCCCGGAGGCAAACGGGGCCCCCAGCTCCTCTCAATGAGGAGACCGGGTTGCCCGACGGTGACCCGGAGTTCGGGTCACGTCAGCCACCTCGGGTGGTGGCCGACCCGCCGCACGTGTGACCGCCGAAGCGGTCCCCGCATCTGGTTTTGGTCCGCGCCGGTAAACCGGTAACCCCCATATCTGGGGGCCGTTCCCCTATCCGCCACCTGGGGACGCGTCCGATGGCAGGCCAGAAACTGCACACGGAGTTGAGATAACCCTACCCTAACTATTCGCAAAATAACTCTGCAATTTCCGCTTAAATGCAAACCGACTAGTCGCCATCCTGATATCAAGAGGAAGCGCATTCCACAAAAGAATTGACTGAATATGAAATGAAGAGTGAACAAAGTCAGAGGTATGAGAAGGACAGAGTAAGAGAAGATTATTAGAAGAACGCAGATTCTTGCTGTGTGAAGAACACAAATATTGGAAGTGATTCGTAAGATAAGAAGGAGGAGTGGGCGAATTAAGAAGGGAGAAAAGCGTGGTCAAGGCTCGCAAATCTCTTCTTTGGCGAATGGGCATCCATTTCAGTTCAGACCTGTAACTGGATACATGGTCATATTTCCTCAGATTGAATATAAACCTGATGCCACTATTGAGCAATCTGTCAAGCTTATCCAGCAAAACCGAATTCAGGTCAAAGTAGCACACGTCACCATAATCGATTATGGGGAAAATCAAAGTCTGCACAAGCATGGTTTTCGTTTTAGCGGGTAAGAAGTTCCTCAAGCGATATAGGGAACGCAGGGTACCGTTGACCCTTTGACTATCATATGACACCTGACGTTGCCAGCTAAGCGTCGAGTCAACACTCAAATTGTAGTCTGACGGAAACACCGCCGCGGGCAAATCGTTCCAGTCCCTCAACGTACGCGGTATAAAAGAAAAAGCGAAACGCTTCGTCCAAATCGTATTGGTCTCAACAACGTGAGGATGGAAAGTCGCCGTACGACGGGTCGTCCGATGGTGGGACGGAGATGGGGGAATTAATTCATGCAAGTCCCTTGCACACTCGCCAGAATGCATCCTATAGAAGACCGAAAGGCTGGCTACTCTACGCCTGTGTTCTGTCTGTTCCTTGTTACAAATATTTATAACATTTTCTCTATATTTAGCCCATATGGAGGCGGAAAAATTATGGTATTGGACAAATATTAAGAGGTCAATATGAGGCAGTATTAATTAACTATGAACTACTTTCTTATTTATAGCTTCGGTGTGAAGATAGTTCGTTGGAGTAATATTGATTCGGCGGTTGCAAACTTTTAGAGACTTATAACATTAACGATTTATCAGTTACAGCTACTGTAGCGTATTCGCAGCCTATTCACCGCGATTTATTAGCGAGAGCTATTGATGAGAATGTACAACAGAGCCAGCAATTAACAAGTGAGTGTACAATATTGTGAAAACGAGGCATGACGTGTGATCGTGGTTAGCTTACTACGCAACCTCGGAGAGTAGGTACGTAGACAAATCGCCTCGCTGGAAACGAGGTAGCAAATTGCTCCTCATATGCAAAACACTCTACCCTCTTATTTACAAACACAGAGTAAAGTTATGTCGAATTTATTCGTTGAAAATAGCGCCATTGTCCTTGCATATCTACTAAATTAATTTGAAATGTAGTGCATCTTTTTATTTCTTTAATAAAATAACAGCATAAGTTGAGTGCTGCCAAATTAAGATATCTTCTCAGCTTAGACGTCATCAAGAACATGGATACTAAAAATACCTAAATTACAGTCGCTGACTAATTTCAAAGCACTAAGCTCTCCTGCCCTTAATGAAATAGAATGTAGTTTTATCGGTGGTAGGCCATAGCATCGGCTGCTGGCAGAAGTTACCAGCCACCAGACAAAGTCTTGCCGCCAAGCAATTCGTCGTCTTCCGGCATGATGTCTGGTGAAGCCGTACGGAGAACTGGTTTGAGCAGTTGTTGCGATGTGCGCCAAATGTTGTTCGGAGTTTGATCGTGGAGGGTCTCTAGATCCGTTTGGCGCAGCATCGTTGGTCGTGTTGTTGGGTTTAACATTGCATTACCTAGCTCTATTTTTTTTTGACAGCTTCTGTCATAAAAGTCAACAGTCAGCTCCGTAATTATATTTTAAATTAATATGTAAACTGGAGTATTAACGCTAATAAATAACGTCAAGTTAAACCTTAACGTACGAGTGACCAGTGACAGTGTTATCCCTGAGAAATATATAAAATTGACCAAAAGAACAGTTAAAGTGACGAACGGCAAACATTGCTAATAAATTCAAATTTTGTGTACTGTTGTGTATCAGTGCGGTGATATTTAACAAGTTTTTGAACTTAGACATCAATACAGCGTAAATTAAAAGACTAAAAACAGTGACTATAAGAAAAATCAACATAAAACTAAAAACTAACGTATTTTTTATTCAAAAATTTGATAACTTGCAAAAGTGACATCTACCCTACTTGTTTTAATTATTTGCGTGAGTACCATAGACAAATATAGACTACTTACTGATCAAAATTAAATGAACTTATCTACTAGTAGTGCCATCTATTATTAACAAGAGAAATTATTTCGAAGCTACCGAAAGTATTCACCAATTTTGCATATGATCACAAATGCAAAGTTGGCAGTGAGAATTAAGCATTGGCATCACGGTCGATTGTTTGCTGGTTCGAATCCGCCTAGCCACGTCCTTCACTTTTTGTAATCCTTAGTAATTGTTGACATTTAATATGTCGGACTACGAAATTGACAACATTACTCGACGAAGACAAAAACGTGGGCATAGTCTGGATTTCAATTGTAGTGAGTTTGACATGGATGTATCGTACCAAAGTGAACCGAGCAATGGATGTACTGAGGTACAAAATGAGCTAACGGCGAAGTTAAATAAATTGACCACAGAACTACAAATTGCTAACAACGAAATAGAAAACTTAAACATTGAGAACGAAAGTTTAAAAAAAGAACTAAATGTTTATAAAAATAAAATAAAGCTGTTCAAAACTGTGGGTGCGACAGAAGCGTATAACTCAAATAATATGACGCCCCTAAAGTTTTATTCACCGCAATACCGTAGAAGAATTAATTGCTCTAACCTAAAAGTAGGTCTCCCTAGGACATGTTCGCGTGTGATGAATGACCCGACGGATGCTGCAAATCATCAAACTCCCAAAACCAGCCGACCATCAACAACAGGCTTAAGTCGTAATTATGATTACTGGGAAAAACTACAATCGAATGAAAGGTCTCAAACTTGTAATTCAATAGATATGGCCACAATTGTAGATGGTACAGAAAACTCATTAGCACACAAAAATACCTCTTCTTTAAATAGATGCTTAGAAAAGTTAACTCCATTATCACGCGAAAATACAGCCCTAGTTAAAAAGAAGAAAATCGTAATTATAGCAGACCAACAAGGACGTAACCTTCGTCAAAATCTGCAGAAACTAGTTGGTGACGAGTATAAAGTGTACTGCTTCTGGAAAGCCAATGCTAAACTAAGTGAAGTTTTACATACAGATAAAGGAGCTATATGTAATTTAAGTAAAGATGACTTTGTAATCATACTTGGCGGTACAAATGACGTTAACCCAAATGAATTTCAATTCTCTCTAAAAAACTTTTTGGATAGAATGCAAAATATTAATGTGATTGTTTCAGAAGTACCCTATAACCGGCAACTAAATGAAAAAAAGTTAAATTATGAGTTGAATTTCATTTGTTCTCAGTATAGACACGCTACATACCTTAATATGAATTATTCTGTTCACTTGCCCAGATATGATTCGCGTCCGCTGCATATGTCACAACTTCTTCTTAAGGAGATACTTCGTATAACTTATAAAACTAATTATGACACGTACATCAGTAGGAGAAAAGTATCACAGCGTTTGCTGAGTGCTCAAATATATATTGACAAGTCTACTCAAACAGATGCACAGTGTAACAGTAGTGTAGCAATCGAACCAAGTTCCGAAAATATATTGAGTAGTAATGTAGTATCAGAATTAGGCCTCCCAACTAGATCTAACGACTTTTTCGTGTTTAAAGAAATAAATATTTTACATCAGAATATAAATGGTCTTAACAACAAATCTGACTTATTATTATTATCGTTAGACCTACTAGAAAAGGAGGGAAAATCTGTGGATATTCTTTGTGTTACTGAGCATAATATGATGCGTACTGACACTCAATTTATTGATATACCCAACTTCACAATAGGATCATGTTTTTCTCGTAAATGCCGTCGAGGCGGTGCATGTATTCTTATCCGTAATATTTATAAATACAAACAAATAATCGGATTAAGTAGTTTTTGCGTTGAGGGCATAATTGAAGTGTCAGGAATAGAGCTGGTAGATCAAAAGTTATTTGTGTTCTGTATATATAGGCCACCTAGAGTAATACAGGAAGACATTAACATATTTTTTATGAAATTCACATCGTTGCTCACTAGGTATTGTCTTTGTAAATGCAAAGTTGTACTGTGTGGTGACTTTAATATTAACATTATGACTAAAACGAAACTATCAAAGGACTTCTTAAACATATTATGTAGCCATAATTTAAAATATGCATTTAATGAACCCACACGTATAATTAGCGGTACATGCCTTGACAACTTTATATACAATATTTCAAAATGCAAATCCAAAATTCTTGAGTTAGCATTATCCGACCATACAGCACAAATACTAACATGCCCAGTTAAGGCTAGTGTTGCTCACAGGTACTGGTATATTAAAAAACGGGATCTTCAGGAAGAAAATATTAAAAAGTTTCAAGATTGCATAAACTCATTAAATTTCACGGAATGTTTTATGAGTAACGATCCCGATGAATCATTTACCTACTTCTATGACACATTTTATTTGTTCTACCGTTTATGCTTTCCTATAATTAAATTTAGAATAAGTATACAAAAGAGACAAAAATGGATCTCAAATGGTGTTAGGTTATGTTGCCGACGCAAAAGACGTCTGTTATGGCAATATCGGAAAAATCGTACAGCGAAAAATAGGGATAATTTTAATGCATTATCCGCAAGACTCAAACGCATAATTAGGCTTACAAAAAAAGCTCAAAATGAGCATTACATACGGACTGCTAGCAATACGTCTAAAGCCACTTGGACCCTAATAAATAATGCAAAACACGCTGTTCCTAAGGAGGAAATACATAGTATTAAAATCAGCGATGCAATCTCTGTTAAAGATCCGTTGTTGATTGCCAAAGCTTTTAATAACTTTTTTATTGATCAGGTTAAAAATAATAACAAAGGCAACAATTTAGCTATGCCAGCGCATGTGTCCAATTCAATATTTATGAATCCTACCACGCCTACAGAAATATGCTCAATAATAACAAATTTGAAAAATACCAAGAGTACTGGATATGATGATATATCTACAATAATACTAAAACGAGTCTCTACAAAAATAGGTAATATTTTAAGTCACGTTATTAATTTATGTATCAGCGGTGGCATATTTCCTGACAAACTCAAATTGACAATAATCAAACCACTATTTAAAAAAGGTGATCCATGTTGCATGGCTTGTTATCGACCTATCGCTTTGATACCCACAATTTCGAAAATCTTCGAAAAGGTCATACACGATAGGATCTACCAAATTTTAGAAAAACACAATCTTTTTTCTAAAGAACAAGTTGGTTTTAGGCAAGGCAAAGGTATAAACATGGCCATTTATAACTTCTTAAAAGTCGTTATAGACAGTGTAGATAAGAAGGTTCCCGTTTGTGCACTTTACATGGATCTCACAAAAGCATTCGACTGTGTAGATCATGAATTATTGTTAAAAAATTAAACGCTAATGGCATAAGAGGTAAGGCCTTAGATCTCATTAGATCTTATCTTACAAGAAGAAAACAGTGTACCCAAATAACGCGCTTATGTCCTAAACTTAAAATAGAGACACATTTTAGGTCAGATTATAGGGAAATTAATCTTGGTATACCACAAGGAAGTGTAATAGGGCCCCTTTTATTTAATGTATACATTAACGACCTTCCGAAAATAACAAAACATCCGACTATTATGTTCGCGGATGATAGCACAGTTATATTTACAGGTAAAAATAAGACGCTTATTGAATCTGACATTTTTGACACCCTTAATAATATTATACAATGGCTGACATTAAATAATCTAAAAATTAATTTATGTAAAACTCACCTAATGACATTTAAAAATCGAACTCCCCTAATGACGAATATCAATATCAACTATAATGACGAAACTATTACTGAGGTAGATACAACAAAATTTTTAGGACTTAATTTAGATGGTAGCTTAAATTGGAAAGTGCACGCAGAGATCCTCTGTACAAAATTGAGTACTCAATCGTATGCATTGTATATGCTCACAAAAAAACTTAGCGAGGTCGCAGTTCTGACAGCATATTATGGGAACGTTGAGAGTATTTTAAGATACGGAATCATATTTTGGGGAAACTGTACCGAAAAAGAGCAAATATTCAAAGCACAAAAAAAGTGCATAAGGGCAATGTGCAAGCTCGATCAAATGGATAGTTGTAGGCCATTCTTCAAAAAACTAAATGTATTAACAGTACCGTGTCTGTACATGTATGAGTTGGCGGTGTTTGTCAGATGTAATTTAGCGATGTACGAAAATTATAAAAGTAAACGTCACAATTTAAAAGTTAACTGTCCTCAACACAAAAGTGCTTTGATGAATAACAGTGTACTGTGTATGGCGCCACGTGTTTATAATCACCTACCAAAACCATTATTAGAAAGCCTAAGCTGTAATATATTTAAACACAAAGTAAAAAAATTTCTCATAGAAAAAGCCTATTACAGTGTAAATGAATTTATAAATGACATGCAATATAATAATGAGAGATGACATTACTGTATTTGGTACTTACTTATTGACTTGACTTGTTTTAATTATTAATTATTATCTGACATCTTTATAAATTCGTAATTGACCAGTCCATAATAAATTTTTGACATTTATTAATTTTGTGACCTTTTTATATCTTTTTTATTTTTTGTTTTGAATGAATTTATACTTAAGTGATTATTAGTTGTGTATATTCAATTGTAAGTAGAGACAAACGCCAAGTAAAATTGCATGCCTTCAGGCGGATTATGGAGATGCCAAACTATTTTACCTATCGATGTGAATTATATCAATTACCCATTATCGCAATAAATGAGTTTGAGTTTGAGTTTGAGTTTGAGTTTGAGTCTACTGCCGTCTTCCTTCCTATTCACTGTGTTTTTCTGGGTAAGTAGGCTCTTAATAAACTAGCGCACTTTATAGGTAAACTAGCGCACTTTATAGGCAATAATTTATAATCATAAAAAGGTACTGAAAAGACTCACTGAAGTTAAATTTACCTCATTTTGTGAACAAAGGAATAGGCGATTTACTATCACTTTATATCACTTTGAACCAAATTGCATATCCATTGCTCGATATGTTCGAAAAATGTGCCTGCTCAACAATGTAAATAATGCAATGAATTTTATTTAAAAACTATCAAAATGAAACTCATTGCTACTGATAGTGCGTTTTGCTTCTTCTTCTTCAGCCTATAGAGGTCCGCTGCTGAACGAAAGCCTCAAGGTTTTCATTACATTATTTTGGCTTTGCCATAATCCCCGCGCTTAGCAGGCGGGTTGGGGATCGCAGTAATTTGATATTCCACAGGACAAGCGCTGCTGCCCGCTAGTGTATTTTTCATTGCGTACAATTACCCTGCTGGAGTGTATTGAATGGAATTTTACTCTGCGTTTGGTTAATAAACGCATTAGGCATTAGGCTTCATGAATAGACACTTCAACGTTACTCTTCTTATCTGAAAGCTAAAATCTGTAGCTATTAAAAATTATGTTCGTTCTCCACTTACAAGTGGCCAAAAATAAGACGGAAAATTAAATTGGCTGAGTTCTTGCCAATGGTAGCAATTACGTATTTCGATACCCCAGATTGAATTAAATATCGCAATCTGTGTTCAACTTGTGTCTAATGAAATCAATAAATAATGTTTCTAGCTACTTTTTTTTGGGTTCGCCAAAAGGGGCCCTGTTGCTAAAACTCTTTGTTACCAGGCTGACTGAATCTCATGAAACATAGAGTTGAAATTCGATAATTGTTTTATTTAGAAGTCTCAATCTAGAATCGAAGCAGTTGCTTTTTCTCCTTACCCTGATATAAAGGCTCTGAATGATTTCAGCGATCAAGCTGTATTGCAATCAATACCCTTGGGTAATTGCATAACACACTATCAGTAGCAATGGGTTTCATTTTGATAGTTCAAAAACATTCCTTGCGTTATTTAGGTTGTTGAGTTGACACATTTTCAAACATAGGAAGCAATGGAATAGGAATAAGTTTCAAATTGATTCCAACTGATAGTAATGATGACTTTATTAATTATGACGGCATGTTATTGTTGTACCTACTTTTCAATTTAGCAATGTTAGAAATCGAATTATAATGAAACTAAATTGAAGAGTACAACTGTGGCGTATAATGACAACTGAAGTGAATCCTATTAAATTTTGACGGTTAACTAAATCGCGTGGTTTTTTGGTTTACCTTTTAGTTAATTACCTAAAGTGATGGAGCTTTAGTTTTCTATCATTTTAAACCTTGTGTACCACTATAATAACGTCTCGTGCAGAAGTATTTACACTTGTGTAAGGACCCTTGTCCTTACAGTAACCTCTGTATTTCACTGGCTCCCCACTACACTCGTATCGCAAGCAGCACGATCCCGCTTGATTACAAGCAGTGATGCAATCGTTGATGGAAAAGCTCACTAGTTTATTCACTCTGGCCTTGAAGACACTTAAATTGTAATCAAACGGAAAGACCGTTTTAGGCATATTTCGTACGTATTGTTTTTCGCGCATAAATTACTATTCAAAAAATTTCAAATGTTGACGTAATAATTTTATTTCATTTTGAATTTAATTTTTCTTATAAAGAAGACTTACAGCTAGCATATATACAGGTAGAAGTAAGTTAGTAAAAGGAGGCCAATTAAAAGTTTCCACAGACAATATAAGGTTAGCACAAGAGACAGTAACAGGTACAGCACAGAACAGGAAAGTAAAATGAAGAACAAGTGCACTCGGAGAGAATTTAATAAAACTGAACAGGTTTTAGTGATTTACCAAGAAGTTATCACAGAGATTTTTTCTGTTAGTTCAGGAACACTAGTGGAGAATAAATCGAGATCATCAATCTTCTGACACAAAAAGTTGTATGCTTCTTCAAGTTCTTATCATATAAGAGTTTAATGCTCGTAACTTTAAAATTCAATCTATACTAATACTAAAATTCCGCCCGCGACTTCGCCAGTATGCAATTCGGTTATATCGCGCTTTTTAGATTTCCCTCGGGAATATCATTTTTTTTTTTTTTCAATAAAAGGTAGCTTTCTCAGGGTCTAAAGATTGTCTGTGCCAAGTTTCATCAAAATCGGTTGAGAGGCTTAAGCGGGAAAGCGTAACAGACAGACAGGCAGACCGAGTTATTTTCGCAATTATAATATTAAGTATGGATATAAAGCTGAAAAGTATGTTATCAAATGAGCAACTTTTAATAAAATGATATCGTTATCGACGACGTATGATTATTTAAAAAAGGCCAATTTTTTTAACACAGCTGCAATTTAATTGCAATACATCCCTCAGTTTCTTATTAAACTTCAATTGTTTGCTTGAACGCGCTAATCCCAGGAAATACTGCTCCGATAAGAAAAAATCGTTTAGCGCTAAATAGCCCATTAATCCAGGCAGGCTACAGGCTATATAACATCACGCTGCGACCAATAGGAGTGGAGCATAACAAAAATTAAAGCTTATGCTGTATATTTTTTTTATTATTCCACGAGAGCGTAGTCGCGACCGGGCGCCAGTTACTAAATAAATGTACTAACTTATTTTTTCCTCTTTGCAGTATCGCTCAGGTAGCTAAAGCACTAATGGCTTTCGTGATATTCCTGTCATTTGCCCTTCAATTCTACGTGCCCATGGAAATGATCACCAGGATAAGGAAAGGCAAGGAGTCCAGATACGAAAACCTGGTCCAGATCCTCATCAGGACAGTCATGGTCACTGCGGCAGGTAATAATTACTATTTTATTATTATTAGGAATAATATTTTAATACTAGCTTTCCGCCCGCATGGAATTCGGTTATATCGCGCTTTTTAGATTTCTCTCGGGAATATCTTTTAATCAAAGGTAGCCTATGTCCTTTCTCAGGGTCTAAAGATTGTCTGTGTCAAATGTCATCAAAATCGGTTGAGAGGTTTAAGCGGGAAAGCGTAACAGACAGACAGATAGAGTTACTTTCGCATTTATAATATTAGTATGGATGGATAAAGGTTTGTGACGATTGACCTAAGCGTACTTAAAAAGGATAGTAGAAATAAAGTCACCACACCATGTTATTACTATATGACGACATCAGCGAAGGCGGAGCGACAGGGTCGTCACCATCTTGGTGGGGTGGTAAGTGTAGGATATCTTGGTTCTACGACTTGAATAAAACGAGTTATAGGCTTTTTATAACTGTGTATATTATCAGCCAATTTAAAAATCACTAGGAAGGTTATACATCCGTCTATACAGAAGCGCAAACGACCAAGAGAGAGACTGATGTTGTAGGTAGTAGGGGTTTACTTATTTATTAAATAAGTACCCACAATATATCGATTATTACAGACTCGACTAAAGATTGATTTTTGTAAATAGATAAATCAAATAAATCAACAGTAAGGGATCCATTTCGTAGGTGCTTTTTAAATTAAAGCACCCAAGTGTAAATATACCCTCCAATGTTGGCAATAACAATTTAAAAAAGTAAACCGGCAGTTTTGCCCCGGTGAAGTGCCCTGGTCCGCGTCTCAATACGAAGTCCGTTCGACAATCCCTACTTTTCAAAACGACTCTATCCACGTGCCGCCATTACAAAATAACGTCACAGCGTTTGCCCCACTACTACATAAATCAAATGAGCAACTTTTAATATAATGATATCGTTAGCGACGACGTATGATTATTTAACAAAGGCTAATTTTTTTAACACAGCGGCAATTTCATTGCAATACATCCCTCAGTTTCTTATTAAACTTCAATTGTATTGAACGACCCTCTAGGGTAATTGCGTAATACACTATCAGAAGCAATGGGTTTCATTTTGAACAGACCTATTACAGTGTAAATGAATTTATAAATGACATGCAATCTAATAATGAGAGATGACATTGCTGTATTTGGTACTTACTTATTGAATTGGCTTCTTTTAATTATTAATTATTATCTGAGATCTTTATAAACTCGTAATTGACCTGTCCATAATAAATTTTTGACATTTATTATTTTTATGACCTTTTTATATCTTTTTTATTTTGTTTTGAATGAATTTATACATATGTGATTATTAGTTGGGTATATTCAATTGTAAGTAGAGACAAACGCCAAGTAAAATTGCATGCCTTCAGGCGGATTATGGAGATGCCAAACTATTTTACCTATTGATGTGAATTATATCAATTACCCATTATCGCAATAAATGAGTTTGAGTTTGATTGTAATATTATGTTACGGAAATAAGAGTGCTGGTAGTAATCTTCTGTGGTCATACGTTATCTAATGTTTATTTGTTTTGGATTAAGGACCAGTAAACAACCTTTCAGAAATTCTTAAAATGACACCATATCCCTAAGAGTTAATTCGTTTAATAAGTAATTAAAATAAATAATTATATTTATGTAACACAGTCTGAAGGGTTCCATTAATTATAATTAAATATACCCAGAACTTGTTGCTCTTACGTTTGTGATAAAATTATTTGAGAAAGTTTGACTTCGGTTAATAATGGTACATTAACTAAGGCCCCGCGTTCATTTAATTTACTATAAAATCCGGTCACTAGTTTTGGTTTTGAGTTTACCACATTCAAACAAACTAACAAATATGGTGACTATGTTTTATAATAAACTAGCAGCCGCCAGCGACTTCGTTCGCGTGGAGTTAGTTATGCTCCGCTCCTATTGGTCGCAGCGTGATGATATATAGCCTAAAGCCTTCCTGGATTAATGGGCTATCCATCGCAAAAAGAATTTTTCAAATCGGACCAGTAGTTCCCGAGATTAGCGCGAACAAACAAACATACAAACAAACTCTTCAGCTTTATACAATATGTAAAGAAAACCCTGTCCGATCCGTGAAGGTATTGTTAGGTATCGATAACTAATTCTACTAATGACTACAAAGCCGGGCTAAACTCAAAAAAAAAATCCCCCTAAAAAAATAAATATATTATTATTTCGCAAAAAGAGGTAACTTAAAACATGTGCGCAGGCCATCCAGACGCGGGCGAAGAGGAGAGGGGCACGCGGCACGCGGTCGCATCGCTATTCGCTCAGAATTATACCGTCAAGAATAATGTTGTCACTTTTTAAAAATTACCAAATTTTGGGGAAGTTGGAATTAATTCGCGGGAAAAAAGATTATTTCAAAATTCACTAGTATTGTTACTATGATGATCATGTAAAATTTAATATGTTATTTAGTCATGTGTTTACCTAACCTTTACTATCCTTACGGGTCGAACAGCGTTTTCTTAACATATTGTATATTAGTATAGATGTAGTATTAGTAGAGATATTCCCCTTTATTCATAAAAGTTGCTCAAAGTTGTGGTTAGCGACTTTTTAACCATACATTTTTGACATTTACACGTCACATAACTTTAATCATTGTTAATGAATAAACCCTTTAAACAGTATGTAGTAGCTCATCAGACAAAACTCCACGAAAGATCCACCCTTTTCAATTGAAGATGAGTGAACTTTGAACCCTGTTCTTTTGACCTATATGTGAAGTCCATGAGACCTGTTTTGACAATGTATTTTTCTAATTCAATTCAATAAGGTCATAGTTGGCGCAATGGTTAAGCGAATGACTACTACGCTGCGTGTCGCGGATTCGATTCTCGCACAGAACTAATATTTGGATGACCTGCAAGAAGTTGCTCCGCGTCTGGCTGTTTGTAAACGCACCCACGATACAGGAGAAATTCGTAGAGGGGGCAACGATTTTAAAAAAATATAACGTCTTATATAACCATAGAGACATTTAACTTCACTACGGTCACCGGTTACTGCCAACAATAAATTTTATACTGTGTCTGTTGTCTGGCAGTCAGCATGATTAACTGCTTTACCCGAATCTCCTCTCAAACGACCGAACAATCAATTGACAGTCGAGTCAATTGTCGAGTAAAAATCGTTAAAGTGTTATTCAATATTAATAGCAATTATCTTGGCTTGAAATTCAACACGAATTCTGAGCGGGCTATATTGCCCGGTCGAGCCAATTAGTCTGTTTTAATTTTCCGAATGAAAACGTCGTTATGGTCATTAAGATTGGTTTAAAATTGGTTCATTATTTAGTGGGAATGAATAGGTTTCACATTTTAATACGTATTTTGGGGGCATTGCCAAAGTTTATAGATACATTTCAATATATCTGCTGATATATGCAGCGTTTAATTGAAAGGGTATAATATGTAAAGAAAACCCTGTCTGTCCCGTAAGGATAATAAAGGTTAGGTAAACACATGACCAAATAACATATGAAATTTTACATAATCATTATAGTAACAATACTAGTGAATTTTGAAATAATCTTTTTTTCCCACGAATTAATTCCAGCTTCCCCAAAATTTGGTGATTTTTAAAAAGTGACAACATAATTTTTGACGGTATAATTCTGAGCGAATAGCGATGCGACCGCGTGCCGCGTGCCCTGCCCCTCTTTGCCCGCGCCTGTATAGCCTATCGCACATGTTTTAAGTTACTTCTTTTTGCGAAATAATATTTTTCTTTTTTAAGTTTAGCCCGGCTTTGTAGGCATTGGTAGAATCAGTTATCGATACCTAACAATATCTTCACGGATCGGCCAGGGTTTTCTTTACATATTGTATATAGGTATGCCAAGGGCACCTCTTCTTTGGGTGATATCAAACGAAATTGGAAGGGTTTCTAAATTCAAAATAAAATACTCTAAGAATTGATACCAAATTTTTGGTTTATTGTTTCCTAATTTAAAATCACGTCCCTTTATCAATATCACGATAACTCTTTTCCTTCATACTCTTCCAAACATATAGGATTAAATAGAATTATTTTATTTTAAATTATCTTTTTATTTATGCTAGATGTATTGTGCGTCTTTAAGTGTGTGCTTAATAAATGTATTTTCTTTCTTAAAAAATCCTTCCATTGTCGTTTGATAACATTCAAAGGAGACGTGGCCTTAGTATGTATACATACACCCTTCCTTTTACTTGCAACACTGAAGTGGCAGTGGGCCGGGCACATTGCCCGTGGGATCGATGCTCGTTGGGGCCGACGGGTTCTCGAGTGGCGACCACGCACCGGAAGACGCAGCGTGGGTAGGCCCCCGACAAGGCGGACGGACGACCTGGTGAAGGTCGCGGGAAACCGCTGGATCGGTCGTCGTAGAGAACCTTGGGGGAGGCCTGAGTCCAGCAGTGGACGTCTTTCGGCTGAAATGATGATGATGATGTTTGCCATTGTACATGAATAGTAAATAACTTGTGTAATTTTATAGTTTAGCATTTTATGGGTATGGACGACAACAGGTGAAGCTACCCTAAACTGTCAAACATTCCCAATCAATCTTAAGTGCTAATACTTTAGCGTGAAAGTTGAAATGTTAAGAAAGAAGTCTTCTGTCGTCTGTACAAATAAGGCAATATTTATTCCTAATTGTTGTCTTTGTCCACAGTCGCCATCGCCGCAGCCTTCCCAAATCTGGAACTGGTGATCAGCTTTGTTGGCGCCGTATTCTTTTCAACTCTTGGACTCTTCATCCCAGCTGTGGTTGACACCGTATACAACTGGGACACACGTCTAGGGCCCTTCAAATATGTCCTATGGAAGAACCTGCTGATTGTATTAATATCTCTCGTGGCTCTTTTCTCTGGAGCCTATGTTTCTGTTCAAGGTATGATCGAGGATTTCGGCGGTCACGGCGTCGAAAGTCACGATGCTCATGATAACGCAACGCTGACATGATTTTGGAGTCATAAAAATAATTGTGTGACGTTTTATAATAACCTGGGGCCTATTTAATATTAACACAGATGACAGGTGTCAATCTGATAATCTGTCAGTTTCACAAATTTCTTTCATGCATTTTCTTGTTTATTAAGTAACATTATCAGTCGGGAAAATGTCACGTAATCTGGCTGTTATTTGTGGATTATTGACAGTCGTTACGAGCTGTCAGTAACCCCAAAGTTTGACAACCAATGTTACCGTAAGGGGTATCATATTGCCCATAAGAACTATATGCATACATTTAGCCTGGAAGCCGGCCTCAAAATAACCAGTTAAGGGCAAATGATGACTTGTCTGACAAATGTCTGATAAATATGTTAAATTGTCAGTAGTATTAAATAGAGCCCCGGTTGGTTTCGTTGATTATATCGTAAGTAGGTAATACGCATTATTGTATAATATTTTACCTCTTTGCGCGACACTAAACCTCTAGAGTCGTAATATAATTGGAACTTTTCACAACTATTATGTCTCGTTCAGTGTCCTAAGTGAAAATGCAAGGAAAGTAAAGTTACCATTATTAGATATTAAGTAATCTGTGAAGATATTCAGATGTCATTCAGGTATTCCCAATTTTCTAATTCTGCCATGGAATCAGTAAGTTCTGTAGAAATTTTAGTTATTTTACAAGAACAGCCCACTTCATCGACCAGTGACTACAAAACATCATGAAAAATAAACAAATAGTTCGATTTTAGAATAATTTAAAAAATATTATTAATTTTTCACATGCCCTTGGATCGTAAGACTCGGACTGCGTTCGCTCCGAGTACTTTGATCTACCGTCAACTGTGTTCTGCGCTAGGTAACCACACTGCACCCTTTTCTAAATGTTTTTTTTTTTTTTTTTTTAATTTTATAAACTAGCGCTTGACCGCAATCCTGCCTGACGGTTAGCAGTGACGCAATCGTTGATGGTAAAGCGCACTAGTTTATTAAGAGCCTATTCACTCTAGCCTTGTCAAATTGTAGTCCGACGGAAACACCGCCGCGGGCAAATTGTTCCAGTCCCTCGATGTACGCGGTATAAAGGAGGAGGCGAAACGCTTCGTCCGGATCGTAGTGGTGTTAACAACGTAAAGGTGGAAACCAGCCGTACGACGCGTCGTACGGCTACGGGTCGTCCGCTGGTGGAACGGAGATGGGGGAATTAAATCATGCAATTCCCTCGCACACTCCCCGAAATGCATCCTATAGAACACCGAAAGGCTGGCCACTCTACGCCTGTGCTCTAGGCTTTGGAGACCAACTCGAGTTAGATCAGAGTCACCAATCAGCCTCTTTGCACGTCTCTCCACTGAATCCAAAGTGGCCAGGTGACACTTAGCAGCACCAGCCCAAATGTGGCTGCAGTACTCCACACACGAACGGACCTGTGCCTGTGTGATTTGGGAAAAAGTATAACATGGTGTAAAAATTATACAACCTATAATCAGGTTTCGTATAAAGAAAAATAACGTAATAGAGTGTTTCAGAGTACGTCACGCATCAAAATAATGTATGATAACTGGTTTCATTTTATAAATTATTCAGATGCCGTTTTTTTTCCACTTTAAAGAAACATTGTAGTCTTTGGATAAATGAAGTGGGCGCAAAATTTCACGATGTATATATATATGAATGAAACAATTTACAACACACCTTTATAATGGTGGTAAAGGGGCCATAGCAAAATTATTTTTTTCAATATTATTTACGAGTAAAGATTTTTTATACGTAAATCTTTCAAGTGAATATAAATTTTAAAATTACTTAAGGCATTGCCCATAAGTTCTATAGAATGGTACTAAATTTGTGGAAGTGAAAAAAAATAAAGAGTCAGCATAAATTAAATCAGTCATTAAGTCAAGTATTTTTTAACACTCTTTGAAAAATATGTCGTTTATGTGGCTTCTTTACCGCTTATAAATGTTTCTCTAATTTTGTTTATGAATAGATACTCCTTTTATACAAAAAGTCTCCTGTCATTCTGAATATCTATCGTTAATATTGTCACCTATGAATGACCATTTATATCTCTGAGACATTGAGATAGAAATTTCACTACTCTCTAACATTTTTTTTTATTCTTAACATGAATTCGGAAAAATGTTTTAACAATAAAATGTCATTGCATGGGCGTACCCAGGTGGGGGGACTGCTGCCCCCCCTGAATATCTTGCAGAAGATGTATGAACTCCCCTAATTACTAATCAAAGTATAAACGGGGGCTTATACAAGAACGTTTGCGTCTGTATGCACTACAAATACCTAATGGTTCATATAGATGTGCTTGTGTAGTCTGTAAGACAAAGTAGCCGGGGATGATTCGACCATAAAAATTTGAATTGCCCCCCCTAGCCCTGACTTGCCCCAAGGTCAGTAGCTGGGTACACCCATGGTCATTTCTTTGATCGCTTCGTTTCTACGGCGGTCGTGTCGAGCATAACTAAGAGAGAGAATTAATAAGAACTTATATTAACATGATTTATCGGTTGTGAACATGGAGTATGGTTGTGAACTAGAAGTTTACAACTCGTGACGTCATCTTTTAAATTATTATCACACATAACGACTGTTTTCATACTAAATAGTGGTTGTCAAAAGTTAAGTACAAACTAAAAATTTGTAAGAAGTCTAGTTGATAAGATTTGTAATAATTTTTACCAGATACAATTAAAGTTAGTGAGTATGCACACGAGGTGGCTATCTTTTTATTTATTTTAGGATCTCCAACAAAGGATATATAATAAACATTACATATGTACAGTAAGTGGAGGACATTGTATGCCTTCAACTACAGGAGCCAATAGCACGCACAATAAAATGAAAACATAAGTTAATAAATTAAACACCTAATACATAATGGAGGTAACCACCGAATCACACTTTGATCAAAACTTAAACAAAGAAAACTAGAATACATAAGGTAAAAGAATAAATATTCACATTACAACTAATACGCTATATATTTTATTATGTATATATATTTAATAGAATAAAACAAAAAAAAATTACAAAAACAATTTTAGAGGCGTTGTGCACTTTTTGGGATTTGTAAAATGGCCGTGACCAGATCGAAAATTCGTAAAACGGAAGGAGAGTAGACCGGCGTGACGTAGGAGAGGCAATAATATCCCCTTTCTTTCTACCGTGTGTAATATATGCCTGCTCCTGCTGTTTCGTTTGGACTACGCAGGGCGCTTGCGCGTGTGTGCATTTGTGTTTGTATTATAGCCTGCTACGCATATCCACTGATGCTGGCTGCTGATGGTTTGGTTGAGGATGATCAGTAACAATAAGTGCATTTCAGAAATCAATAAACTAATTTATGATAATGTGTTTAATTTTAACAGTTAATACGTCCATTATTGGCGTTATGAGGCAGATTCATTAATTAATTTATAAGCATATATTTATTTGTTTAAATATAAAAACAATAATAAGTTACGAAATGCGATCCGAAAATGATTTATCGATTTTGTTGAATTTTTAAACCAATTAAGCAAGCAATGGATTTACAAATAATAAATGATTTGATTTGATTTGGAAAATGCTATAAAACCTTCTGGTTGTAATTGAAAATGTGTTACGTCAGTAGGATGGAGATGTAGTCTCTAAAATTGTTTCATTAAGACTTATTCTGCTGATAATAATAAATTGTATACCACAAAAACACTTCTAAAGTTGTTGTTATTTCCAAATGTAGTTTAACAACTTAATTGAAAACCAAACCAAAGTCATACGCAGATCATTAATAACAAATATTGTAATTTTATTCTTAAACTAGCGGCCGCCAGCGTCTTCGTTCGCGTGGAGTTAGTTATGCTCCGCTCCTATTGGTCGCAGAGAGTGATGTAATATAGCCTAAAGCTTTCCTGGGTGAATGGGCTATCCAACACAAAAATATTTTTTTTTAATCTAACCAGTAGTTTCTGAGGTTAGCGCTTTCAAACAAACAAACTCTTCAGCTTTATTTATATTAGTGTAGATTAATTAATGGAAGAATACCTGGGTCATTTAGAGTGGGTTTCAACGCTTATAGCACAGGTCGTGAGGAGAGCCCATTTTTTTACCCGACTACGGCAAAGCAAAAGGAGGGTTATGATTTTGGCAGGCTATGTATGTATGTATGTATGTATGTATGTATGTTCATCTGTTCCCTCGTAACTTCTAAACTACTTATCAGAATTCGACAAATGACATATCATTAGAAGTGTCTTAATTGTCTGCTGGTTATAGGCTATATGGGGTTTCACAAAATCTAATGTGGCGCCCTCTAGCGGACAAAACATACACAGTCAAAAAATAAAGTTAAGATAAATATGGCGTGTTTGATATCATTTGAAACCTCTTTACTTGTACATTTTGAATATATATATATATATATATATATATATATATATATATATATATTGCTAGCATTTGCTTGTGACTTGACCTGTATTCATGGGCTGATTGCATATAATTTACATCTTTTCGTTCATAGCTTCTTTACTACTTATCAGAATAAGACCACTGCAGTACCATTAGAAGGGCCTTAATATTCTGTTGGTTATGAGCTATAAAGCTTGTCACCAAATTTAGTATTGCGCCCTCTAGCGGACAAAAAGTTCTATGTGAATATAAAATTAAAATAAATATACCGTGTTTGGACGTGAAAGAGCTTCACGAGTACTTTATGCTTGTACATAATTACAAGAATGCTTTAATGATGTTAAATATAAGCGATAAGAGTAAAGCGCAGATTTCGGTAACTGTGAATCGCTTTAAGCAATGTAGAGCAGTGTGAACGTTAATAGAATATGTAATGCACTAATGAAAACTACATAAGCTGGGAGTAACTCCACGCAGTGAAGGCGGAAACAGTTTCATAACTGGCTAAAACTCCCATAAAAATGTCCTCTGCACTATATGCCTTCGCGCTTATGTTGTTATATGTTCGTGTAGATGTAATATGTCAAGTATCTAGTTTTTAGTTCATCAAATTAACTTTTGTTAATATTATGCTCCACAAATACACTTTAACACCAAAATAGTACAAATAATAAAAAGTAAAAACTAAAACCCAACTACGACAAAAAACGACGCTGAAAAAGTATAAAACAAGATTTTCAGAATACTAAACCGAACAAAGTTGCTAATGTAGTTGCAAGTAAATGGACACAGTAGACTCTGCCAAGATGCCTTCTTTGCAAATTGACAATAATGTCATACAATACTATTCTGAAGTATGCAATATTCAGTATGTAGAAATAAATTTTCATGTTTGGAAAGGCGTAGTCACACGTTACATATACCTACCTACCGTAGCACCTTGACAACGTGTGACTACGCCTTTCCAAACATGAAAATTTATTTCTACATACTGAATATTGCATACTTCAGAATAGTATTGTATGACATTATTGTCAATTTGCAAAGAAGGCATCTTGGTAGAGTCTACTGTGTCCATTTACTTGCAACTACATTAGCAACTTTGTTCGGTTTAGTATTCTGAAAATCTTGTTTTATACTTTTTCAGCGTCGTTTTTTGTCGTAGTTGGGTTTTAGTTTTTACTTTTTATTATTAAAGGTTAACTTTTTATTTTGTCATAAGAGATTTCACATTACATTGTTAATTTGGTTGTATTTATAAACTTCAGATAATTTAGTGATCTTTGTTTATTAAAGTTTGGCGGCGACTGAAAATATAAATTTTATTTTTATCGGTAATTATTTGTAAAAAAAAAGAAGGAAAGAAAGAAAAAACGTTTATTTACAGTAAACATGACGCAAGAGTTTACATTTAAAAACATAAATAATATGAAATAATTGAGGAAAACATGCGTCACATCTACGCAAAACGGCTGTCGCTATGACTCTATGCAAAAACAGAGCCCAGCGTTGGTTTTCAGCGACAGCCGGCAGTCGATGTAAAGACGTCACCCGATGCAACAGGAAAAGGAATTGTGGCTATAATCTAGTAATTATTTTTTTGCAATACACAACTTTAAAGTCGAATCATAACTTATCTTACTGAATTAACTACTACTACGATACTTTCGACTGTTGACTTCCGCACATTTTTGTGGGAAATTTTCGTGGACACCCTTCGCCTTAAATTCTGTAAGTGAACAATAAATTATCTCTATTTTTCTCCCTTTAGGGTAGGATTTATTTTTACCCGACTACGGCAAAGCAAAAGGAGGGTTATGATTTTGACAGGCTATGTATGTATGTATGTATGTATGTTCATCTGTTCCCTCGTAACTTCTAAACTCCTTATCAGAATTTGACAAGTGACATATCATTAGAAGCGTCTTAATTGTCCGCTGGTTATAGGCTAAATGGGGTTTCACAAAATCTACTGTGGCGCCCTCTAGCGGACAAAACATACAGAGTAAAAAAATAAAGTTAAGATAAATATGCCGTGTTTGGTATCATTTGAAGGCGCTTTACTTGTACATTTTGAATATACATATATTGCTAGCATTTGCTTGTGACTTTACCTGTATTCATGGGTTGGTTGCATATAATTCACATCTTTTCGTTCATAGCTTATTTACTACTTATCAGAATAAGACCGACATAGCTCTGCGAGTCGCTAAACTTAAGTGGCAGTGGGCAGGGCACATTGCTCGTAGAACCGATGGCCGATGGGGCAGTAAGGTTCTGGAGTGGCGGCCACGTACTGGGAGATGCAGCGTAGGGAGGCCCCCAACAAGGTGGACCGATGACCTGGTGAAGGTCGCGGGAAGCCGATGGATGCGGGCAGCACAAGACCGGTCAGCGTGGAGAGCCTTGGGGGAGGCCTTTGTCCAGCAGTGGACGTCTATAGGCTGAAGAAGATGAAGAAGAAGAATAAGACCACTGTAGTACCATTAGAAGGGCCTTGATATTCTGTTAGTTATGAGATATAAAGCTTGTCACCAAATTTAGTATTACGCCCTCTAGCGGTCAAAAAGTTCTATGTTAATATAAAATTAAAATAAATATACCGTGTTTGGTATCACGTGAAAGAGCTTCACGAGTACTTTAAGCTTGTACATAATTACAAGAATGCTTTAATGATGTTAAATATGAGCGATAAGAGTAAAGCGCGGATCACGGGAACTGTGAATCGCTTTATGTAATGCAGAGCAGTGTGAACATTAATAGAATATGTAATGCACTAATGAAAACGACATAAGCTGGGAGTAACTCCACGCGGTAAAGGCGGAAACAGTTTGATAACTCCCATAAAAATGTCCTCTGCACTATATGCCTTCGGGCTTATGTTGTTATGTGTGCGTGTAGATGTAATACGTCAAGTACCTAGTTTTTAGTTCATCAGTTTAACTTTTGTTAATATTATGCGCCACAAATACACTTTAACACCAAAATAGTACAAATAATAAAAAGTAAAAAACTAAAACCCAACTACGACAAAAAACGACGCTGAAAAAGTATAAAACAAGATTTTCAGAATACTGAAGTGAACAAAGTTGCTAATGTAGTTGCAAGTAAAAGGACACAGTAGTAATATCATACAATACTATTCTGAAGTATGCAATATTCACTATGTAGAGATAAATTTTCATGTTTCGAAAGGCGTAGTCACACGTTACATATACCTACCTACCGTAGCACCTTGACAACGTGTGACTACGCCTTTCCAAACATGAAAATTTATCTCTACATAGTGAATATTGCATACTTCAGAATAGTATTGTATGGCATTACTACTGTGTCCATTTACTTGCAACTACATTAGCAACTTTGTTCACTTCAGTATTCTGAAAATCTTGTTTTATACTTTTTCAGCGTCGTTTTTTGTCGTAGTTGGGTTTTAGTTTTTTTTACTTTTTATTATAAAATTTATTCAGGACTAACTTAGAGGTATGTCATATTCAATAAAGAAGAAATGAAAAAATCAGACTACTCGGTAAAATTTATGCCTATTCATACTCGTACATTACAACCAGTGAGTGAACAATCACAAAATTACTCCCTGTTTTCCTACCCTTAACGTTGGATATTTTTTCCCCAATTCTTATAATACTTTTATACTTTATACTACTTTTTTTGGAAAGGATATACCCCGACAGTATGTCTGAATTGATTTGAGTATTTAGATATGGAGAGATCTCTTTAAAAACTAATGCCTGATCAAATATTTAAAAAAAATACGCGTCGACTTCAGATACGTCTCTTTTTTTTTCGTAGAAAAAGAGAGAAAATGGGAAGGCTAAAGAGACGCCTTTGGCCTCAAGTGAAAAATAGGTTTATATTAATAATATGTACATTTACCACAGAGCTCTCACTTCCTTCTTGCGTTTATTGGTATAAACAAATAATCGCAAGACCAAACGTGCCTAGAGGATGGTCAAGGTCGCTAAAAGTACTTCTTTTTAGTAAGTGCTATTAGAGGTCTTGCCCATCTTCCGAACTCGGGAATTTCCGGGAACTCTTTCTCCCATGTACCTACAATAAAACTTTGATCAGGTAAGAGACGTAGTCCTTCCATAATTCTGGGTCACCAGTTCACCATAGCCATCCAAACATATCTAATATCATAGTTTTCATATCCAGCAGTAGTCTTGCACCAATCAAGTGCTGTTCGCGCGTATTCGGTTGGTGTATTATTTCATTGAAAGGGTCTAAACGTGCCTTTTTTTCGTAGTACGCTCCTTCCGAAGGCCTCAAGAGACCTCAAGGTCCCGACATTATGTCAGATATAATAAAACTTATTAAGAATAGGATGTTAGGAGGAAATGTGGAAATCAACCTCGCGTTATTTCTTTTATATTATGGCTATTTTCATTTTACTAAATACGCCCAAACTGATAAAAGAGATGGAATTGGGTTCCGCCTCATGACGTAGATATTAATAAAGCATAAGTGCTTTACTAGAGGTAGAAAAACCTCTGGTTCGTGGTCTCTCTGGACAGTCGTGGCTCAGTGGTAGTGGCATGACTTGAGAGTTGTATGTAGTTGGCCCGAACTGTAACTAACTGTGTTCATAACTGTAAAATTATCCATCATCATTGCACACAAAACGATGAAGAAAAACTTCGTGAGGAAACCGGCATATCCTAGAGCAAAAATTTTAAGACATGACGCGTCATCTACCAATCCACATTGGCCTGGTAGATTACCGCACTTACACAAAGAGGATGTTTATCTCCCAGGAGTGGGAATATAATGGGTTGATATTTTTTTATATTATCTCTTGTTTAATGACCCAATAATTTATTATCAGTTGTAGTACTTTAATTACGAGCATCATCATCATCATCTCAGCGTTAATCATCCCAGTCGCATCCGCAGCTTTGTTCAGCTTTGGAGTCTGGGGTCCGCTCCACCAGTCTAACTGCTCATTTTGGCTAAACTTCGATATTTCCGTGAAGCGACTGCCGTCTGACCTCCACTACCCGAAGGCGATATCTAAGCTTTGCAGTTAGACCAATTGTTAGACTTTTGAGGGCTCTAACAACCCGTAACGATTGCCACTAGATGTTCGTATGAGCAAAAATTCGAAGACATGACGGTCATCTGGCACTTACATAAAGAGGATGCTTATCTCCCAGGAGTGGGAATATAATGGGTTGATAATTTTTATATTATCTCTTGTTTTAATGACCCAATAATTTATTATCGGTTGTAATACTTTAATTACGAGCATAATTGTTACCACCTGTCAATAGTCATTGGGTTTGGCCTTTAATCATCTTCTGCTTATTTATTCTTATACCCAAACTTATATCATGGCTTTTTTCATTATCTTTGGGATTAAGAATATATAATAGAATAGAATTGATACGTACCTATTGACTCAATCTGTGCACATCGTTATATTAATTGTATAACAATAGACATATTTTATTAATAAGAAAATATTGTAGCGGATTATATTGTGTCATATCAAGGGATCATTTCAGTATAAGCTGACTTCCCATTATATGTACAGCTTATAGAATGCGAGGTCAGCTAAGACTGGAATTTATCCACTTTGCTGTGTCTTCGTTGGTACCTACCATAATATTATGTATTAATCAGCGCGAGGATGAGACTAATGTATTTAGTGAGATGATTTATCCAATAATGTAAATATTTAGTCGTATTATTAAATATGTATATAGCTAACTAATTAAATGAATGATTATTTATGAATATATTCAGTCTTTTAATAAAGCTGCTTTTACTAATGATTTATTTCTAATTTGAGTTAAACCTAAGAATTGTGAAGCAAATCCCAATCTATATCAATTTGCAGTTTTGTAGATATTAACACAACTGGGAAAGAATAACGGTTGTATATTGTACATAGGATGTACAATGGAATCAGCAGATCGATGCATTTTGAGAGTGTGCCATAATCAGACCTGCTGTCATTGAATACGACGAATATCCAGCCTTACGCTGTTGACACCACTACGATCCGGACGAAGCGTTCCGCCTCGTCTTTTATACACGCGTACATCGAGGAACTGGAACAATTTGTCAGGGGCGGTATTTACGTCTGAAACTAACGCGCTTTACTATCAACGATTGCATCAGTGCTTACTGTCAGGTTGGATTGCGGTTAGGCAAGGTGAAAAAAATTAAGTAAAGTGAGTGAGTGTCATTCCAACTAATTTTAGGAATTGACACTTTTACTGTAAGTTTTGTACAAAATCGATTTCTACAACTCTAGGGTATGAATTATTGAGACTTGTGATTAAACAACAACCACCACACAGACCAATCGATCAGGTTAAGCTATGCTTGCCGCGGTTGGTCTGTGGATGGGTGACCCAGCCGGAGGGGAGTAATGTAGCGGTACCGAAAACGTAAATCCTCACAAGCAGAGTTTGGCTGTGCAACTAACACGCATACAGGTTCACGACATCAACCGATGGTCAAACTCAACACCTCTCTGGTCAGAGAATCCTCCCTTTTCTATGGAAGATGAGTGAACTTCACTCCCTGTTCCTCATGTCTCTAAAGTATTACTACTGAGTAATGCTTGGTTGTGGAGGTACTTAACTGGGTTCTGGAGGTCATCCATAGTGGTATTTGGGGAAAGTCTGGTTTTAGCGATGAGAAGTGGTGTTTATTAATTTAGATAGGAACAAAACAACAATATTATTACGGGCTAGGGGTACTTAAACGCCGGTTAAGGGTTACGAAGTTTATTGGCAACGAAGGTACAGTCGATTGTAGGCAATGACAAGTAGAATGTAGCTGATGTCGCACCGAAGTCTTCTCTTACGTCCACGAAGTCCGTGTTGTAAACACACAATAACTCTACAAATGTTACTTCCCGTAGTACTCACAGTTCTCGTTACAGTTGTCGCAGTAGGTATTCTCGAAGATCGCTTCTTCACTGTCGCTGTTTTCGTATCGCTAGTCGAGTGTAGACTGACTGTGCGCTGGCGTCGCGGCGCCTTATATAGCCCAGCTGATCGAACATTCCAGATTCCTCCAGACGTAATAATAATAGCACATAACTTTGAGGTCACTCGGAAGTACCTACGGTAATTCCCGGAAACGGGTTTCTCGAAATTTCGATGTCGACACTTTGTTGACAAAACTGTTGAGACCTGTACCATTCGATAGGCCGTCCTAAGTCTAGCAATGCGTTTTATTATTGTACCTAGAAAATGTCTAGATCTGAAGAAATAGGGCTTAAAAGTGACTCACTGCATGTCACGCGATATTGAACCTTATGCCATCGACATAAGGTCCATTTGTAACATTGCCCCCTTCTTAGTCATGCTCGTCCCGAGCATGATTTGATCCATAATAGCGAGCTAGGCGGTCTACGTGTACGATTTTCAGCTTCCCTCTAGGTCCTTTCTTAATCCGGTAGGTGACATCGTTTATTCTGGTTACTATCGTGTACGGACCCTCCCATTTGGCTTGGAACTTTGGACTCTTTCCTTTTCTTCTAATGGGATTATGTAACCATACCAAAGTTCCCTCTTCGAATCCGGGCACGTTAGCTTTGCGGTCGTATCGGATCTTCATTTTCTCACTGGTTTTCAGACCATTCTCTCTCACTAGGTCATGTATACCATCTAATTTACGCCGCAGGTCGGCCACATAGTCGACGGCTAGGATAGGAGCATCGGGAGGTGTTCCGGTTAGTGCATCTATGGGTAGTCTAATTTCTCGGCCGAAGTTGACTTTCGCCGGTGTGCAGTTTGTGCTATCATGTGTTACAGAGCGATATGACATTAAGAAGAGTGGAATGTATTGGTCCCAATCCCTTTGATGTTCTTCCACTACTTTGGCCAAATGATTCTCCAACGTCTGATTGAATCTTTCGACCATTCCATCTGACTGTGGGTGATATGGTGTTGTACGAGTCTTATGTATCCCGAGTAGTTGTCAAACCTCTTGAAATAGTGAAGACTCGAAGTTTCTACCCTGGTCAGAGTGTAACTCCAAGGGAACGCCAAATCGACAGAACACCTCGTGAACTAGCTTTTTGGCGACTGTATGAGCTTCTTGGTTAGGCACTGCAAAAGCTTCTGGCCATTTACTGAAATAGTCTTGCATGACGATGATATACCTATTCCCTTCTTCAGTAACAGGGAAAGGCCCAGCTATATCGACAGCAACTCTTTCCCATGGTGCACCAACATTGTACACTTTCAGCCGACCTCTGGCTCTTGTTTGTGGTCCCTTTACTGAGGAGCAAGCTACGCATTTTCTACATCAGTCCTCTACGTCTTCGCGGCAATGCACCCAATATAATCTTTTCCTCACCTTCTCCAGGGTTTTCTTTACTCCTAGATGTCCTCCGGATACTCCGTCGTGCACCTGTCGTAGCACTAACGCAACTTTATCACCGGGAACAACTATCTGTAAGGTGAACTCCTGTCCACTGGGTGATTCCCATTTCCTCTTGAGAACTCCATTATCAATTATCAGGCTGCCCCATTGAGCCCAGTAACTTTTTGCTGTTGGGCTAAGCGCTGATATTTCACTCCAAGTGGGCCTTTGGCCACGTGCCTTCCATTCGATTACTGTCTTCAAGTCACTATCTTCTTTCTGTGCATCTTCCAATGACTGATTATCCCAGTCTTCATCCAAAGCGTTCACCTGGATAATCCGTACGTTCTCTTCCTGTTTGTCACAATGTCGGCCCTTACTTCCTGAAGTAACCTGGCGACGGCGGTCCTTTTGTCTTGCCTTTTTCTCGAGGCGCTTCTTCTTACGGGCCTCGGGGTCTGCCTTACTCCATGACTTTCCGCGCGACCACTCGCGCTCTTGTTTTCGCCTGCCGGAACATTCGCGTTTCCGGTCGCAGTCTCGCTCCAGGTCCTTGACGCGTTCCCGCTCTCGTTCAGCGGGTCGCTCGCGGTGCCCGCTCCGATCGCTCCGCTCGCGCCACTCGACTCACTCGCACGGGCGCTCGGGCTCGACCTTCGCATCGCGCTTGCGCCACTCCATCACCGCGGCCTCTTCACGTGACCAAGAAGTTCTTCTTCCCTTAGCCTTCCTGGGACAATCAATTCGAATGTGCTCTTTTCGCTGCACTCGTAGCAAGTTGGTCCTCGTCGGGCTTTTACTTGTGTGGTCACTTTTCGAATACGGCCATGTTGTGGGCCATCTTGACGTACAGCTTCCACCTCCAGAGCATGCGACAAAGCTGCCTTCAGGGTCTGATGGTGACCCAGACGTACAGCAGCCCTGACTTCTGCATCTCGAATCCCATCAGTAAAGAATCGTAGAGTAGTAGCGCCAATCAATCCCGGTGTTGATGCATATGCCTTCCGCACCATACGTTCTATTTCCGATGCCCATTGTTGCAAACCCTCACTGCTCTTCTGTGTGCGGTCGCGGAGTTGAGCCCTGTAGACATGTTCGAGGTGTTTCTCCCCGTATCTAGACTCCAACGCTTCTAGCAGACAGGCTAGGGTATTGCAATCGCCGGAAATATTTTCGAGAATTTTTACTGCATCACCACGCAGAGCAAGCGTAAGAGCGGTTACCGCTTGATCGTCGTTCCAGTTGTTGCCTTTTGCGACCTTTTCGAATTGAAGGCGGAAAGCCACCCATGACGCTGTTCCGTCAAAATGAGGCACTTGGAACGTCGGCAAAGCACTAGGTATCACCCCTTTGATGCCTCCTTTCTGTACCTTGTCATGAAGGAATTTTATTTCTTTCTCACACTCCATGATGGTGCTGTCTAGTGCCTCGAAACGCGCATCATGTTTGTCTATACGAGCATCCTGTTTGTCTATACGCGTATCCTGGTGGTCCATACGCGCTTCTTGTTTGTCTATGCGCGTATTTTGCTGGTCCATACGTGCGTCTTGTTGTGTTGCTTTTATTTTAAGCTCGTTCACCTCTTCTTTAGTTTTTTCCCACTTTCCGTTTAGTTCCAATACTAGTTGCTGGGATTTTGCCTGGGATGCTGCTACATTTTTAATTTGTGCCTGGGTTTCTGCCGGGGATTGTTTTATTTGTGCCTGGGTTGCTGCCTGGGATTGTTCTATACTCAGCTTTATTTGCACCGTCAAGTGAGCCAGTAACGCCGAAAAATCGGATCCGCTGGCTCCGGAAATAGTGGTGGTAGTAGGCGCACTCACATTCGTCGGTGTTACGACGGCCGCATCTACTCCGGGTGCAGGGACACCAACCGATTCTTCCTCTTGACGCGCCAAATCCATCGCTGCTTGACGTCGCGTGCGAATCCTTTCGTCTTCCCTTGGCGTGACCGGCATGCCGCTTCTGACACCAATTGTTACAGGCTAGGGGTACTTAAACGCCGGTTAAGGGTTACGAAGTTTATTGGCAACGAAGGTACAGTCGATTGTAGGCAATGACAAGTAGAACGTAGCTGATGTCGCACCGAAGTCTTCTCTTACGTCCACGAAGTCCGTGTCGTAAACACACAATAACACTATCAGATGTTACTTCTCGTAGTACTCACAGTTCTCGTTACAGTTGTCGCAGTAGGTATTCTCGAAGATCGCTTCTTAACTGTTGCTGTTTTCGTATCGCTAGTCGAGTGTAGACTGACTCTGCGCCGGCATCGCGGCGCCTTATATAGCCCAGCTGATCGAACATTCCAGATTCCTCTAGACGTAATAATAATAGCACATAACTTCGAGGTCACTCGGAAGTACCTAATTCCCGGAAACGGGTTTCTAGAAATTTCGATGTCGACACTTTGTTGACAAAACTGTTGAGACCTGTACCATTCGATAGGCCGTCCTAAGTCTAGCAATGCGTTTTATTATTGTACCTAGAAAATGTCTAGATCTGAAGAAATAGGGCTTAAAAGTGACTCACTGCACGCTGTCACGCGATATTTAACCTTATGCCATCGACATAAGGTCGATTTGTAACAATATGTAAAACGTAAGCAATCAGCTCTTAATTAATATGGAAAATATAGGTCTCACAGAGTTTGCACAATGTGACTGTTCCGAGTGACGTTTCTAGAAAGAGGACGGGTGCGGGTAGGCCTCGCCTTGTATAGTGAGCTTGAGCTGGGGTGGCGGTCTTCGCTAACAGTAGGCAGATGATGAACTCTAGGATGAATCAGACCATACCAAAGAATGAATGGAACTGACATAAAATTATGAAATATTTTTCAAGTACCTCCCATATTTTTTGTTTTCTGTTTTCTCATAAAATAATCCGACAAAGTCGCGATTATTAATGCAAAACACCCTTACCTGAAATACCTATGACCATGTCGCATTTTATTAGCTTTATACAAAAATTTGGTTTGCATGAAAATGAAATTACTCGTACTAGGTGAAATCAATGAAAAATAGATACCTACATAGAAACTAAGTATGTGCTTTTGGTCCCAAAGTAGTATTATATTATATTATTCTATTATTATATTATATAGGTTTAAGTAAAGATTATTATCTTTACTTAAACCTATATAATATAATACTAGACTTATGGGATGATACCGGAAAAAACACGGTCCATAAAAATGGTGATACAATTAGGACGCCGAACTACTTTCATCACAATTTCAACGGTGACACGCTTCGTTAGGATCGTAGTGGTGTCAACAATGGTACCTATTTGATCCATGTTAAAATGGTAAATGGTCAATAACTTTATACTGTGTGAAAGGATGGCTACCCTACGCCGCGCTTCAGGCTTTATAGATTAGTCTTAACCCACTCTGGAGCATCAACTAAGGTAAAAAACAACTATAACACACTACTTTTACTGTCTGAATATATGTATATACTCTTCCTGCAAAATTATATGCGTATCCTACTTTCAAGGTAAAGTTTACACCAACCGCCGTCTCCCCTGAGGTTTTCAGTAACGTGACCACTTTTTTTTATCAGAGCGGGACATCTGCGGAATTATGTAATAAACAAAAGGTTATTAGTGTCTTATAAAAAATCGGGGTGGTGACAATAATATCTTTAATGAGGCAAAAATAATAATTATAATGAGAAATAATTATTATCGAATATCGTTTTATATATAAATTCTCAAACTTACCGTTTGAAGCTTTATTCGATCCAGTAATAGAGGAATAAATTAAAACTTGAAACTGAAACATACTTGTATATGTTAAAATAATTTTAATTCTAAATTGGCGATATTCAGTTGTTAATTACAAGCATTTTCAGGCTATAAAATTTACGAATTTGTTCAAGTATTTGCTTTTTATCTTTTTAAATTATCTTTTGGTCTGTTTGCAAAAGCGGGAAAATTTCGGCCTCGCAGTGGACACCGGGAGAGACTGCCTTACAACAGGACTGTCCCGCCGACAGCGGTACGCATGGTCACATTAGTTATAAGCAAACTGTTGAAGATTGAGAGTAATTGTACAAATTGTTCAAATTAAATTAATAGTGGAAAGGCGGTCTTACGCCGCCGGTAGCCGCGGGGCGCTGTTAGTGTTTTATAATAATAGACTTTGGCAATGTTTTCATATCATAGTGGGTATTGGAGAACAGCATAGATCTGTCAACATGTACCAGGACTTAATAATGGTATACAGATTTAAAGTCTACAAGGCCTAAAAGGTGCTCATTTTTACCCGACTACGGCAAAGCAAAAGGAGGGTTATGATTTTGACAGGCTATGTATGTATGTATGTATGTATGTATGTTCATCTGTTCCCTCGTAACTTCTAAACTACTTATCAGAATTCGACAAATGACATATCATTAGAAGCGTCATAACTGTCCGCTGGTTATAGGCTATATAGGGTTTCACAAAATCTAATGTGGCGCCCTCTAGCGGACAAAACATACAGAGTAAAAAAATAAAGTTAAGATAAATATGCCGTGTTTGGTATCATTTTAAAGCGTTTTACTTGTACATTTTGAATATATATATATATTACTAGCATTTGCTTGTGACTTTACCTGTATTCCTGGGCTGATTGCATATAATTCACATCTTTTCGTTCATAGCTTCTTTACTACTTATCAGAATAAGACCACTGCAGTACCATTAGAAGGGCCTTGATATTCTGTTGGGTATGAGCTATAAAGCTTGTCACCAAATTTAGTATAGCGCCCTCTAGCGGACAAAAAGTTCTATGTAAATATAAAATTAAAATAAATATACCGTGTTTGGTATCCATTGAAAGAGCTTCACGAGTACTTTATGTTGGTACATAATTACAGGAATGCTTTTTAGTTCATCAATTTAACTTTTGTTAATACACACATCAAAAGTGTCTAGGGATCAAGCATTTTTATGCGGATTTCTTGAGATTGAGATGTGGCTTTGTAATAAATTTATGATTTTATAAATTTATATGGATCCTTTTTGGTGCATTTCATAATTTGAATCAGGAACTGTGAATCAAATTCGAGTAAAAGATGAAAATCAGCTGTCAATATTTTCCCTATAAAACATACAACGCATTGAAGACATTATTAGTGCTACTGTTTCCCTACTACTGATTAAAACCAACGTTATTATGGAGCGGCGACGTCATTTAAGCAGGGAAGAAATGCTCAGAGCCGTGGGAATGATAGAAGCTGGTTCCCGGCAACGTACTGTGGCTTTAGCTCTGAATACAAGTCAGAGTGTTATCAGTCGACTTTGGACACGTTACCGAAGCACTGGTACCGTGGCTGAGCGCCATGGAGGACGGTATCGCTGCACCACACGGAGACAAGACCGATACATTCAAATCTTAACTCGAAGAGCTCCAACAATAACCGCCATGATGTTAACCGTGAGGCTTCATCACTCTTCAGGGAACTTAATTAGCGACCAAACAGTCAGAAACCGCTTGCATGAAGTGAACCTTCATTCCCGAAGACCGCTACGGGTACCACCTATAGCAATGCACAATCGTAGGATTCGATATCAATGGGCTCTTGAACACAGAAATTGGGCAGAAGAACAATGGCGTTTCGTGTGCTTTTCTGATGAGTCTCGTTTTGGTATGAGACCGGATACAGACTCTCGCCGCAGCTAACATCAATGTCCTGCCCTGGCCTGCTCAGTCGCCAGACTTGAACCCGATTGAGCATGCATGGGATATGCTACAGAGAAGAGCTCTGCCGAATATGGAGGGTATCCAGTCGCAAGAAGACCTTTTTTTGTTGTTGCAACGAACATGGGCGGCCATTCCACAGCGTGATTTGGATGAACTCATTTTGAGTATGCCAAACCGATGTTCTTGTGTTGTAGTTGGGTTTTAGTTTTTTTACTTTTTATTATTTGTACTATTTTGGTGTTAAAATGTATTTTTATGACATGATTGTGATCTTTCCAGACCTCAGCCTCCGGTGGAGACAAACGCCCATCGCGCAACCACAGATTACTTGAATGTCCTCAAAAATTCTGACTTCTACCAGGCTACGTCTACGTATTGACTTTACTATGTCTGAACGAGAACCTACAACTCAGGCTTACTCATCGCCACTGTGGTTGGTAGCTATCTACTTCGACTAGTGTATGACCTACTACGGGCATATTTCTTATCCTATCGTAGGCATAATATTTGAGAGTATGGTTTCTTGGTTAGAGAGCGATCACCACTCAAAACTTCCACTGCCTGCCTCGGGCGGATGAATATCTTATCGAATCCAATCGATGTAAGTAATCAAATCAGCTTGATAATTGCGTTACACACTATCACTAGCAATGGATTTCATTTTGACAGTTCAACAACATTCATTGCGTTATTTAGGTTGTTGAGCAGACACATTTTTGGATTATATAGAGGAATAGCAATATGCTTCAATAATGATTTCAATTACAGTTGTTGTGTGAATGTATGACACGCAATTAGTATGTTGTTTGATTTCGCTCTTTGTTTTCTCATAACGAAACGAAAACCAAACAAAACGTTTGTTAGAACTCTCGTTTGTCCTACAAAATGGAGCCTTGTTGTTGTGTGTTTAAAACCAGATTTATTACAAGAACTTCAGTCAAGATTAACCATGTCACGAACATGTTGAACTAAAAGCCTAGGATCAGTTATATTACTCGTACCTACATTACATACATAAATATATTAAGTGCTTTGCATTTAAATGTCCTACGTGTGGATCTTAGCAGTTGCATTCTATAGCTTCTACATGGGAAATAGGAAATAGTTTATTTATGTCATTAATATACGAGTTTAGGTCCACTTATTTTCCTTGTCACAAAAACTGGCCAAGTGCGAATCGAATCCGGAATTAATGCGAGTAAGACTCATCTTCTTTGCACTTTCTAAGTATATCTTGGACACTGTTGTGGCCTCTTATATTAGTGTAAGTTGTGTTCCAAGGGTCCTTCAATGAAACTCCGTAAACGCATAACTATTTATATTTGAAAGACATACAATCTGTACAGAGGTATTTGGTCGACTGACTTATAATCTACCTAACTGTAATTGAGTAACGAGAGCCTTGTGATCTCATCGTACTACAAAAGGAAATGTGCTGCAGGCACAACACCAATGACTGATAACAAGGTGAAGAAAAACATCTTGAGGAAACCTGGACTACCTTTTAAGTGTGAAATCGCCAATCCGCATTGAGCAAGCGTGGTGATTAAGCTCAATCCTTCTGTGTATGAGAGGAGGCCTGTGCCCAGCAGTGGTACGACAAAAAAAAGGTTGATGATGATGATGCCCATAAGGCGTATGATTAATTGTAAACACACCCATGATACAAGAGTAGCTCTTAGTGCAGGGCAACAAAGAAAAGAACCTTCAGACAGTCTATGCAACCGACCTTTATTAAATCAAAATGGAAAATCATTTATTCAAATAAAAAATATTATTTAAAAACAAAAAACCCGCCTGTCCAATATAGTTTGTATTTTTTGTTTGTTTTGTCGAAAGCTGTTGCTATATCAGCCGTAGATTGTGTATCATCAGTTTCCACAATCGTCTTCAATTCGTCATTGTCGACCAAACGTCTTCAGACGACCGCGGGGTTCATTTTTAAAGTCGAAATTCCCAGAACGGCAGTGAGCAAACCAATAACAAGTGCTGCGTTGGTTTGTAGTGTTAGCTCCGTAAACGTCGTAGATGTTGCGTGCCGCTTATGTCGCGTTGTTGGCATAACGGTACTTATATTCGATAATTACTCAAATTTTTAACGTATCCATAATGACGAAAAAGATTGAAATGTGATGGAAATGTACCACTATTCGATAAACAAACGACTACTTTTGGAAAAAAAGAGCTCCATGTTGAAACAAACAAAAAATCAAGATAAAATGAATTTGAAATTAGAATTATTAGCCAAACAGGTTTTTTTTTATTTGAAATGGCCTGTACTGCTGAATAGCAATTTCATAAGTAAAGAAATATTATAACGTGCAGTATAAATTATAAATGGAAAGAAAAAAATCTGCTATATTAATATGTATGTAACGCGACCATGACAGAAAAGTTAGAAAAGCTCACAAAAGTATACAGTGTTAGTGCTGTAGACATCTCATTTGATCAAAAACCACGAGAGGAATACATACCTGAAGATCCCAATAAATCAGGTAGTATACCAAACCAACTCAAATTAGGTATAAGCTCTCGAGTCATGCTAAGACGGAACATCAATGCTAACCATGGGCTGGTTACGGTGCTATGGGTATTATCCGATGAATAGATTGGCCAGCACTACGCAGAAAGCAGTTGGAGCCAGGGAAACTACCACAAGCGGTATTTGTGGAGCTCGATAACACAAGTATAACAGGGAGCCTACCTGGTATTGGAGACTGGATCCAGCCTCGTGCTACAGAATTTAATGCTTTACGTGGTAAAGGCAAGATTGAGCGACGAATGTTTTCCTTAATTTTATGCTGGGCAGTGACGGTGCATAAACTACAGGTCACAACTTTAGACCCAGCAGTTGTAGATTTAAATAGAAACTTATTTGCAAAAGGTCAAGCTTACGTTGCTTTGAGTAGAGTGAAGACTCTTTCTGGACTTGATATCAGTTTTCTCAACCCTAACAAATTGCTAAATCAACCACATGACATAAACTTATTTAAGGAATTAATCCGGTTACGTAATATTTCTTACCTAAAAAGACATACATTTATTAATAATTAAATAAACGATAAAACCACTTGCATGGATAACTACAATTAAAAATCAACTGAAAAGACTAAAACAAGATGAAAATTCAATGATAAGACATTTAAAAAAAATAACGATGATAAATCCAGAAACCTACATTGAAACAGTACCAAACCTATGTACAGACGACATCACATCAAGCTACTACAATCTGTCAGATTTCCTTATTAGATTTTCAACTTTATCTCTACAGCATTAAGGCTCTATGTTGATTGGAAATATCTGACCGTTTGAGGTAGCTTGACCTGCCGTCGTCCCCGTACCTACGTAATTAATGAACACTTAGAATTTTCAGCACAAAAGTCAGTCAGTTTCAATTTTTTGCAAAATTATAAACAGAAATTCGGAGGCATGCACAAAGCGCGTATCTTGTATATATGTAATATTGTATATATGTAATATATATTGTATGTAATATTCTTTATTATCTTGTATCTCCAGAACCGGCTAACGGGTTTTCACATTTGAGACATCGTTAGATTTATCTTACACGGTGACATTAAAAAAAAAAACAAAATGGCGGATGTTTGACGCCATAATTGTGAGGTAATTTTTATCAACCAAACTTATCGAATTGGTTTTAAAATGAAGGATTTAAAATACTCATTAGAAAATATGTATATAACGTGCACTTTTAATATTAAATGGAACGATGAAAAAAGAAATTAAACAATTTCTTTAAGTTTTTCAACATTAGAAACATAATTTGTTAAAAATAAAAAGATAAAAATAAAAAATATTATTTAAAAACAAAAAACCCGCCTGCATAAAACTCTAACGAACTGAAAAGGTAGAAACAAGTTGAACCACAGAACAGATAAATGTTGAACAATCGCAGTTGGGGGACTGTTCTATGGAATACTTGTTTATCTAGCTAAGAAGTCCCCCAACTGCGATTGTTCAACTTTTATCTGTTCTGTGGTTCAACTTGTTTCTACCTTTTCAGTTCGTTAAGAGTTTTATGCAGGCGGGTTTTTGTTTTAAATATTTTTTATTTTTATCTTTAACAAATATGTTTCTAATGTTGAAAACTTAAAGTGTTCTTTCATCGTTCCATTAATATTAAAAGTGCACGTTATATATTCTGTGGTATTTTAATCCTTCAAAACCAATTCGATAAGTTTGATTGATAAAATTACTCACAATATGGCGTCAAACATCCGCCTTTTTTAATGTCACCGTGTATAAATGTGAAAACCGTTAGCCGGTTCTGGATACAAGATAAGAATATTACATACAATATATATTACATATATACAATATTACATATACAGATACGCGCGAATTTCTGTTTATATTTTGCAAAAACTGACTGACTTTTGTGCTGAAAATTCTAAGTGTTCATTAATTAACGGGTCAAGCTCAAACGGTCAGATATTCAATCGCTGCTGGAGAAAAGTTGAAAATCTAATGAAATCTCGCAGGTTTACTGTTTCAATGTAGGTTTCTGGATTTATCATCGTTATTTTAAATGTCTTATCATTGAATTTTCATCTTGTTTTAGTCTTTTCAGTTGATTTTAATTGTAGTTATCCATGCAAGTGGTTTTATCGTTTATTTAATTATTAATAAATGTATGTCTTTAGGTAAGAAATATTACGTAACCGGATTATTCCTTAAATAAGTTTATGTCATGTGGTTGATTTGTTAGTTGAAAAACGATCTTCACTCTACTCAAAGCAACGTCTACCTTTCAAATACAACCTGGGTTAAATTGTGGGGTCTAGTTTATGCACCGTCACTGCCCAGCATAAAATTAAGGAAAATTCGTCGCTCAATCTTGCCTTTACCCACGAGGCTTCCAGTCTCCACCAGGTAGGCTCCCTGTTATACTTGTGTTATCGAGCTCCACAAATACCGCTTGTAGGCTGGCTCCTTCTGCTGCGTAGTGCTGGCCAATCGGATATCACACCATAGCACCCCATGGTTAGTATTGATGTTCCGTCTTAGCATGACTCGAGAGCTTATACGAGTTGGTTTGGCTGGGATGTATTCTTCTCGTGGTTTTTGATCAAATGAGATGTCTACAGCACTAACACTGTATACTTTTTGTGAGCTTTTCTAACTTTTCTGTCATGGTCGCGTTACATACATATTAATATAGCAGATTTTTTTCTTTCCATTTATAATTTATACTGCACGTTATAATATTTCTTTACTTATGAAATTGCCATTCCAGTACAGGCCATTTCAAATAAAAAAACCTGTTTGGCTAATAATTCTAATTTCAAATTCATTTTATCTTGATTGTCTTGTTTCAACAGTCTTGTTTCAAAGTCATTTACGTTTGTCTTATCGAATAGTGCCAACAAAGTCACGCAACATCGAATGTAACTACAAACCAACGCAGACGTTTACGGCTGCAGCACTGTTGGTTTGCTCCTGCCGTCTGAAGCGGTCGACAATGACGAATTGGACGACGATTGTGGAAACTGATGATACACAATCTACGGCTGATATAGCAACAGCTTTCGACAAAACTAACAAAATACAAACTATATTGACCATATGTTGAATTGGCAAAGGTATATTATCTTGCCAAATGGGTGCCCCACGAACTCAATGATCGCCAGCGCGAAGTACGCGAGACGTGTCTGGCAGTGCTCAACAGACAAACAAATGAAGGAACTTTGAAAAACATTGTTACCTGCTATGAAAAATGGTTTCTGTTTGCTAACCGCAAGCGCTTAGCAAGTTAATTAGATCCTGGTTCAGCACCTAAACAATGCCCCAAACGAAATCTTACCCCTAGAAAAGCGATGGTCCCTGTTTGGTGGTCTAACCGGTGTGATTCATCACATCTTCTTACCAAACGGGATGAGCATTACTGCAGATGTGTACTGTGAAGAACTGAACACAATGATGGAGAAACTGGCACATCTCCAACCAGCATTGGTCAATCACTCCTCTCCGCTGCTCCTGCACGACAACACGCGACCTCATACCGCACAACATACAGTCTTCAAGTTGCAATAAAAGGTTGATGGGGTTGGAGGCTCTTCATCATCCGCCCTACTCACCAGACCTTTCGCCTACAGACTACTTCTTTTTCCAGAATTTGAATAGATTTATTTTTTAATTAAATTATAAACTAGCGCTTGACCGCAATCCCGCCTGATGGTACGCAGTGACGCAGTCGTCGATGGTAAAGTGCACTATTAGTTTACTAAGAGCCTATGCACTCTAGCCTTGAAGACACTCAAATTGTAGTCCGACGGAAACACCGCCGCTGGCAAACTGTTGCAGTCCTTCGATGTACGCGGTATAAAAGAGGAGGCGAAATGCTTCGTCCGGATCGTAGTGGTGTTAACAACGTAAGGGTGGAAACTTGCCGTTCGACGGGTCATCCGATGGTGGAACGGAGATGGGGGAATTAAATCATGCAATCCCCTCACACACTCCCAAAAATGCATCCTATAGAAGACCGGGAGGCTGGCTACTCTACGCCTGTGCTCTAGGCTTTGGAGACCGTCTCGAGTTAAGTCAGGGTTACCAATCAGCCTCTTCGCCCGCCTCTCCACTGAATCCAAAGTGGCCAGGTGATACTTAGCAGCACTAGCCCAAATGTGGCTGCAGTACTCCACACGAAACGACCTGTACTTTGTACAACATTAAAAGCTGCCCTGGTGTGAAGTACCGCCGGACCCTTGCAATAACGCCAAGTTCCTTGGCAGCCACCTTGACTTTGGATTCAATGAACCGCCCAAAGTTTAGGGTGGAGGAAATCTCAACTCCCAAAAGCTGAAGGCGGTCGGTACAGTCCAAGGATACATTTTGAAAAGTAGGAGCCAAGGTGAATGGGCTCCTTTTGGGGGTGAAAAGACACGCCTGTGTTTTGGCGGTATTGAATGCTACAAGTTTGGCTTTGCCCCATTCGGAGACTGCCACTTGCCTCTCGTCCAGCTGGTTTCTTTAAGAATCAATAAACTGCCACTGTGTTGGCAAAAATACATTGATTGCATGGGTAATTACTTCAATTAATACAAAAGATTTTTTTTCTATTAAACGGCAATTTTATATTTAAAGACTTTTTTATATAAAATATATTTAGAATCAATATATTTATTATAATCAGTAATTAAAATCCTTAATTTTGATACCCAACTCGATATGATTGGCAGAAAAAAACAAGTTAATTCTTTTTTTTTTTTTTCCATTCAATACTAAGTTATATACATATTTAGAATCAGTGTTTAAAATCCTTAATTTTGATATCCCACTCGATAGGCTTGGTAGAAATTTATTTCTTTATATCTCACAACATGGCGTCATACATCCGCCATTTTGGATTTTTTAAAATGTCACCTATCTAGTAGCAGTTGGGCATTTAAGTCAAATCTAACGATACCTCAAATGTGAAAATCCGTTCAGCGGTTCTGGAGATACTAGGTAATAAAGAATAATACATATAAGATAGGAGCTAAAAATATAACCCTCCTGGCAGTCGGGTAATAAGGCTGAGAATCAGCACTTTTCGAACATCTATATTACAATAGACAGTCCCTCAAATGCTCGCCCTTCGACACTGCCTAGTGCTTTTGCTGAGAAGAAGTAGCGGAAATATCTCCCCAGCAGCACAGCTGTCTGTTCAGTTAAATAAAAACTTACTTTATACAATGTATGTTACTAACATAACAAAACAAAATACATAACAAATTAAAATACTCCAGAAAGTTTACCCCCAACATTGACATATTATAAAAGTTTCTAACGCAGATGGCGCAAGGCGACCACAATTTCTCCAACTTATCGCTCGGTGAACTCAACAAACTAAAATATTATTTATATTTAACTATTTATCGATGTATTTAACTACATTTTTTTTTTTTTTAATAATCCTAAACTAGTGCTTTACTGCAATCCCGCCTGATAGTAAGCAGGGATGCAATCTTTGATGGTAAAGCGCACTAGTTTATTAAGCCTATTCACTTAAAAAACTTAGGAATAGGAAGAATGACGGCAGTTGAGCGAGGTGATGCAATGTTAAACCCAAGACCAACACGACTAAACGATGCTGCGCTAGAGGGAGATTGATCTGGAGACTCTCCATGACCAAACTCCCGACACAACAACATTTGGCGCATCGTACCCGCCAAAAATCGCAACACTACTGCTCAGACCCGTCCTCCGTACGGCTTCACCAGACATCATGCCGGAACACGACGAATCGCTTGGCGGCAAGACTTTGTCTGGTGGGTGGTAACTTCTGCCGGCAGCCGATGTTATGGCCTACCACCGAGAGAAAAAATATATAATAATACGTAAAAAGATAAAAATAAATAATAATACGTGTTCTATTAGTGTGTTTTATTTACCTGAATAGCTCAGAATCAGAATGAATTGCTATGTTAAGCCTTTTTTTTGCGTACGGGAAATCGTAGGCGCCGTGGTGCCTCACTAGTCACTTCTTAAAAATGGGACTTACCGCCACTATTGTTGCGTACCCAGCACTGGGTTGCGACAATCGCAGTCTCTATGTCACCATGAGATCCTGCCGGAGCTCTATTTATTGTACCGCGATTACTTGCGACAGCAGAGTAATGCTCTGGTGTTTTGCCTCCTCTCGCCACTCCTACATGTGGGCAAGGGCTTTATCCTCTAAATCCCATGGCGGCAATCCGACAAGGTGACTCGCCGCCTCAGGGAAAACCGTGCTGTAACCCCGGACTAGCCGGACGGCCATGACGCGCAGGGACGTGGTCAGGCGTCGGGCCGGTCGTCGCCTCAAGGACGGCGCCCACACCAGTGTCCCGTAAAGGGCCAAGGACCACCCGACCCTCGCATTTTTCTCATTTCTCTGGTAGGAGGTATTCGGACCCCTTAGATTAGGGAGGAGCCAAGATCAGCCCCGGCCCGTTCCAGTCTGGGAGCCAAACATCGGAAGTGCTACCCGAAGTTTCACCTGCTCCTGAGTCTCAGGTACTTCATCATCGACCTGACACCGGCTATGTTAAACCTCAAACATTCACCGTAATTATGTAACTATCTATAACACTAGCATTCATTGCTTCAAAAGCTTGAAACATTATTCAGCACCCTAATTACGTAATACACTATTACTATTAGTTGGAATCATTTTGAAGCTTATTACTATTCCATTGCTCCCTATGTTCGATATTGGGTTTGCCCAACAACGTAGAAAATGCAATGAATGTTGGTGAACTGTCAAAATGCAACCCATTGCCACTGATAATGTGTTATGCAATTACTCTGCTTGACAAAAACGTTAATAAAGCAGTGAATGTTGTTGAACTGTCAAAATTAAACCAATTACCCCCTAAGTCGATTTAATATATTGTACTCTTGTTTTCAGAAAACTTAGTATTAAAACACATAAATTTATATTGTAATTACAGGGCGGCCGACTAGTAGAATATGTTCTTGACACTTTTATAGAAACGTACACGTGTTTTGCGAATTTCATGTTTCGAAGCTAAGCTATTATATAAAACGGGGTAAACCGGGATGCTTAACTTCAAAATGGATTTTAAACTTGAAGTCATAATAATGATACATAGTTTATTGCCAGAAGAGACTCGTGGTTATAGTTTTTTTCATTAAGTAACTTCGTTAGAAAAAAGCTTCTAGTTCAAATCCATTCGTTCACATTCACCCTTTCATCCCTATCCACCCCTTCTTACAGGTAATTCGATTTTATTCACTGATGGAAACCATTTTCTCTACAGCCGGACAGTATCAAAAAAATTGGAAAATGCGGAACTCGTCCTTTGCCGGTATTTTTGCCAACCTAGAGTGGGACCGCGTAGCCGTACCATTTATTTTGTACTGCATATTATATACATAAAAGTGTGATTTGTTAAATTAAGTTTTGGATTTTTTTTTTGGTGATTCATTATGACGCTGGTTAATTATAATAATAGTCGGCCATAGAATAATTTATTTTTCGGAAAAATTATAATTTTTTCATTTCTTTCATGAGTCTTCTCGTAGAAGACTTATGGTAAGGAAGTGGACGATGCAGATGGATCGTCGATCATCAACAGAAGCCCATCGACTGGCCGTCCGTCAGGGGTTAATTCATTATTCTGGTACCAGCAATTTCCCAGGCATGCTCCGATCGTCAATCGTATTGATTGATTATCTAAAACCGTTCACACCTTTTGAAACAATCAAATTTGTACAAGGTACTGTTTTCTTAGGTAAAGTTTATTTTAAATGCTCTTCCAAGCAGTTTAAAATAATTGTCAAGGAACACGTAAAAAGTAAGTTATATAGTGTACATAATATAATAATTTTTGTAAGAATTATGTATGTAAGAATAGGAATGTATGTATAAATATAGCGGCCCGCTCCGACTTTGCACGGGTATAAAGTATCTCACTGAAAAAGTTATTAAACTCGATCCAGTAGTTTTAATTTATGATTACTACCCGTGGCCCGTACGCGTTTAATTTCGAGTAAAAGAATTACCCTTTCCCTATACCATGAAGATTCCTTGCTAACTTTGGAATATATAAATTCATAAACTACATTTTTAACTATTTATTTTTAAATAAATGATGAAAAATTTTTTTTTTAGTAGTTGGTTTGTAGGACCACTTTCAAAAACTACATAGTTGAGGTTGGAGTTTATCTCTCTCTGAGGAGAAAGGCTGAGCCAAACGCACAGGTGCCATGTATTAGGAAGACTATAGAAACGTAGATCTATTACTTTCTAACAAGGAGAATGTATGTTATCAATAATATCAAAACTCTTTGGCCCTTAGTCCGGTTTTCAAAGCAAATACCTTCCGGATTTAGTGTCTTGGCAGCAGAAATCAATTTTAGGTGAGTCGGATGGATCCCTAGGTTTTATGTGGGAGTGTCCGGATTTCTTTGAATTGAATGGATATCATGTACTGTTATTTTCACCACAAGGTATTAAAGCTCAGGGGGATAAGTACAATAATCTTTATCAGACTGGTTATATCGTTGGCAAATTTGATTACATTACCCATGTGTTTACGCCTATAACCGAGTTCATAGAATTGGATCATGGCCATGATTTTTATGCAACACAAACAATTTTGGACAACGGTCGTCGCATAGTTATAGCGTGGCTAAGTATGTGGGAGCAAGTGTACCCTGAGCGCGATGATGGCTGGGCAGGTCAAATGACAATCCCGAGGGTTTTATCTCTTTCGAAAGATTTAAGACTTATTCAGAAACTCATAAAAGAGATTTCTGCTGCCCAAGGCCGCACACTGTACTCCGGGAAGGCATCGGGTGGTCACACAGTTCAGTTGAGAGACAAAACTGGTGAAATAAAAATAAAAGCACCAAAGGGGCAGAATTTATATCTATTTTTAGAGTCTACAAATGTGAATGTTTCAATTAGTTACGATTTCCGTAATGGTACTGTTACACTCCATCGGGGTGGTGAAGATGGTGTGCGCAGAACAAACTTCCTTGTGGACGCGAGTTCCATTGAGTTATTCTGTGGGGAAGGTGAAGTTACGTTCTCCAGCCGCTTCTTCCCGAAAAACGATGTTACTCTTAGATTAGGAGATAAGGTTCGCGTTGATAAGTTGACTGTTTCTGCAATGAAACGTACTGTAGATGTGCCCGATGAGTATTAAGCTGTTCGATGCTTGTCTATCTTAACCTTTTTGTAATTCATTTCTATAATAAATGTGTTTGTGAAAAAGACAATTTTGGTCCTTTTTACTTATTGTCAACTAATAATGTTACTTATTGAAAACAAATTGTCTTTTTCGCTTGTAAACCCTGTGATAGGTTTTTTATATTAATTGATTATGATTTGCCGCTTGTCTATTACATATGTATACTTTTATTATTTTGTCCACATTAAATAAAAACATGAATCTTATACGTTTTTTATATATATATAAGTTGTATACACCGTGAGATTTGAATCTTCTTACAAATACAGTCCACAATCTAATAGCTAATGAACATATTTCGTCGAAAAGGCACAAGTTCATTCAAACCTCTGTATCGCCACTGACGGAGACGTGATGTCTTTGAGGAGAGTATATCTCTTTTCGATCATCAAATTTTACTTCGGTAAATAGTAGTGTAACACATTACTTCAATTTATCATCAAATTCAATTTATGTAAGTTGAATTGTTCAAACTTACTGTCAGTGGTAGAAAGCATAGCTTTCTTTTTGTTCTCGTTTTTAATGGTCTCGAATCGAATATTACGAGCATGATAATTAATCCTCTATGCAGTAGGCTAAGTACTCAACCCTGTATAATAATAATAATAATAAAGCTTTTTATTTCTGTATAAAAGTATGTTTACAATTCAAAGTATTAGTAGATTTTCTTAATTTAAGTTAGTATATATTTAAATTTTTTATTATTTAGATTATTATTCCTTTTACACGAACCCCTTTTGGGTAAAAGCCTCCTCTAATTCCTTCCATTTGTCTCTGTTTTGTGAAACTGTTAGCCAGTTTCTACCTGCTATTTCTTTTATATCGTCAGCCCAACGTTTTAGTGGTCTGCCTTTGCTTCTTTTACCAGCAGGCCCTGTCCATTTAGTAGATTGTAAAGACCATCTCTTGTCTGTGTACCTTGAAAAATGACCAGCCCATTTCCACTTTAGTCGCAAAGCTTGTTCAAGGGCATCTGTGAGCCTAGTTTTCCTCCTAATGTCTTCACTGCGAATTTTTTGTATTTTTCTTATTTTAAGCATACTCCGTTCCATTGATCGCTGGCATGTTTTGATTTTACTTTTAGTTTTATTTGTGAATGTCCATGTTTGGCTGCCATAAGTTAGGGTTGGAACTATACATGTATCCATGACGATTTTCTTTAATTTTAGATGATAGTCTCCCTTCACAATGTCCTTGTGTAGCCAAAACTTCTTCCATGTGCTGTTGATCTTTCTGTCCACTTCCTCCTCGTTACTGTTTTTCTTAAATGAGACTTGTTTTCCGAGGTACATATATTCTTGTACATAATCAATCTGTTGTTCGAACACATGCACAGGTCTTTCTATGCTATTTGTCATCACTTTAGTCTTGTCTACGTTCATCCGCAGCCCACATTTTTTACTTTCATATGCAAGAGATCGCATCATCTGTTCCAACTCTCTGGCAGATTTGGCAAACAAAATGATGTCGTCTGCAAATCTCAGGTGACTTAAGTAGTGCCCTAGTATGCATAGTCCATTCCGGCTCCAATCAAGGTTTCTGAAGATGCATTCCAGTACTGCTATAAATAGTTTCGGTGATAGAGGATCACCTTGTTTGACACCTTTTCCTATTGAAATCTGTTCTCCTTTGTTTTCCATCTTGATTCTGCTTGTACTTTGAGAGTAAATGTTTTTTATAATGTTTATATATTTCTTACTTACCCAACCCTGTAGGGAATATTTATTTCATTTCTATGTTGACTATATTTTTGAACCAACGTGCTTTTGCCATCTGTAGTGGGAATACGCAATAAAATGGACGCGTTATGAAACGGACACTGCCTGATGTCTTAGAATTTTTGCACGAAAATATTCATGTTTCGTTATTGGAAATTAATGGCTGCCGCGAGCCGTCATTATTTTGGGTTTGTCTATGTTCAACAGTGTTACGACGTCAGCACAGTGCTTGTTTTTGCTCTCATTGTAGTGTAAAACTGATAACCTTGACTAGGTGATTGTTAGAATAATGTGTATTTATAAAGTAATAGACAGAATAAAGCAAGGAAAATCGCAAGATAATAACGTAAACGTTGGCGACATCGCGTTGTGTTCCACACGCGCCTCAAAGAGATCACAGTAATCATCACCTGCCTAGAGTTTTACCAATTATGCTGAGGTCAGCTTCTTAGCTTAGCTAGGTTCGGCTTAATAGTGTTTTACATGAAACGACTGGCTGTATGACCTCCATAATCCAGTTAATGGGTAAAACGATACCCCTTGGTAAGACTGGTGGTCAAAACTAAAAACTATGGCAACACTGCTTGAGGGCGTAGAGAAAGTGATATTCTAACAGCAATAATGATGATGGAAAAGTCAGATATGCATTGATTTAGGCAAGTTTTATAAGACGTACCCCCATGAATGGGTCCAGGGGCGGGGGACTTGGGGAAGTCTTCGCCACCTATTAGATGGAATCGAGGCGAAGGCGCGCGCGTGTGTCGGTACATGCCTCTGCGGCGATGCATGGAGTAGTTTCACACCTCACTACCCCCTGCAGGAGACGAGATCCGGGCCGATCGAGCCAGCATAAGTATGGGGCTGCGGAAGATTCTGGACTCCTGCGGCCCCGCGCGCACCTGTGTGGAGAGTCACCGGGATGGTTTTTAGTCAGTAAGAATCTGACAGACGCCGTCGCCCGCCCCAGATCGGCGAACATCCATGAGGATTTTCTAGCCCGGAAATAAAATAAAATATTTTATGAGGCGTAGTTAAACTCAACCAATATTTAATAAAAGTAAAACCGTGACTCAATATAGCAAACTGTGTTTTTGTACTACTTTACCGTTTATTTTAGTCTTCTTTAACAATTGAGATGACCATGAATTTGTTATTTATTTAAGCGAATGGACGTAATTGGAATCGAAACACAAGTTTATACAGTTTTTCTCTTTATTATGCTAAAAATATATATACTTATTTATTCAGTAATTTACGTCATGTACTTTTGGGCATTGAATATTGGGTTAAATATAATTGTTATATTACTTAAGTACTAAATGTAATATTGTTTAAATGTATTTTTGCAGTGAAAACTTCTTTAGCGTAAAAAGTAAAAAAAGAGTAAAATTTCAAAGAACAAGTATAGAATCAATATTATAATCAACAAAGAAATAAAATGAACATTCTTTACAGGGCCGAATAGTTGGCATACTGTATCATCACTGCTGGACGTAGGCCCCCGGTTTTTGGAAGTACTTGACTTCCAAAAATACCGGTTGGACGAGGCCTGCATCCAGCGCTTCGTGAGTGTTCGACGCTGCGCTTACCAGTACTTGGTCGCCATTAAAGGGTCTTTCTGCCCCATCGGCCATCGGCTGTACGTGCTATGTGCCACTTACAAGACATTGCATACAGTATCGAGACTCAATTATGATGGGTTTTATAATACCTACTTTAATTTAAACGAAAACTAAAAAAACTTTAACTTAAAAACTACTTTCTTTCAGTCACAGTAAGTGCAATTAATTAAACTTACACAAATTGAATTTGTGAAGTATATGCACTACAATGTATTTACCAAAGTGAAACTTGATGATCAAAAAGATAAATATTTTCCTCATAGTCATTACGTCCCTGTCAGTAGCGGCATAAAGGTCTGAAAAAGTTGAGCCTTTTCTTCAATCCATCGATATTTATTGAAATAACATAAAGGAGCAGAGAAGTTTCGGGAATGATTGTTCAAAGAGCAAGTTTGGATGAGAAGTGGAAATGCTAAAAGTTTTAGGCCAACAAAATATTAAATTCAGACGTGTCATTGAAACAGAGAAGAAGATCACATTACTTTATATTAATCATTGGTATTTAGCTGAGAGGATTAGCAAGCTGAAGTGGCAATGGGCTGGTCTCATATACCGCAGGGCCGACAACGGTTGGAGTGAACGAGTCCTCGAGTGGAGACCGCGTCTCGGCAAACAGCGTAGGACGCCCTTGGGCGAGATGGAGCGATGAAATCAAAAAGGTGGCTGGTAGTGGCGGAGAACTGCCCAGGATCGAGCTTGTTGGCGTGCCAGGGAAGAGGCCTATGTCCAGCAGTGCACGAGTAGAGGCTGATGATGATGATGGTGATGATGAATCATTGGTATTAGGTACCAATTTAAGGTAAAAGATAACAGAAGTAGGAGTAATTCTTTTCACACGCCGGTGTGGTTTTACACACGAGATCGTTCTGCCTGTTCTGTACTGATTTACTTTGATGGCTGAGGTATGTTCTATATTCTCTGGTGGTGTGGTAGTTCTATATGTAAGGTGAAGCCGTACGGAGGACGGATCTAAGCAATTTTGTTGCGATGTGTGCCGGATACGATACGCCGAATGTTGTTGTGTTGGGAGTTTGGTCCTGGAGGGTCACAGATCAATCTCCCTCTGGCGCAACATCTTTGATCGTGTTGTTGGGTTTAACATTGCATCACCTCGTTCAACTGCAATCTTCCTTTCTATTTACTTAGTTTTTTTCTGACTGAATAGGCTTAATAAACTAGCACGCTTAATCATCATCGATAGCATCACTGCTTACCATCAGGCGGGATTGCGGTCAAGCACAAGTTTATAATTATTATTAAAAAAATCTCATCACGAACTACTAATTTAAAAAGTAGCAACGTGAATAATAATTACATAAAAGAATTAATTGGTGACTTTTATTGTTCGGTGATTTATTAAGGCCTTGTGATTGTTGGAAATCACGACAATATTATAATCTTCATCGTTATAATAATTAGTCTAGCATCTATTACCACTTGTTCTAACGAGCGTGCCAATTCCAGTACATTTTTAGTTTTTTAGTGTTTTTAGTTTCTTTATTTTTTTTTTGCTAATGTTCGTATTCGAATTTCAGTTTCAAATTGTTAAATACTTCTAATTTTTATTATATATTTATTACAAAATAATTTCTTGAATGTACTTGACAAGTATTTAGACATTGATTGACTAGTTTTTTTTTTTATGAATTGGAATAATATATTTAAAATACTAATAAATTCATTTGCAAAAAAAGAAACGGGCACCTAAGCAATGAGCTATTTCAAATGTTAATATTGCCTTGCAATTTGGTAAATTAATAAGAAAATAATGGTTTTCATCAGTATTTCATAAAATTTAATACAATTTATGGCAAATAATGCTAAACTTCGCTAGTAATGTATGTTCGCTAGTAGTGCATATGTCCATGAAGGTAAAAAGTTTTTCTGGTTCTTTTCTTTAATAAAGTAAAAGCAGAATGTTTAGTATCGAGTGTGACCCCCTCTAGCTAAAATCACAGCTTGAATTCATCTGGGCATGCTAGTGAGTATATCGCGGATACTTGCTTGCGGAATACGTTCTCACTCAGCAGTAATCACATTCATCAGCTCTCTGATGGTCTGCGGAGTCAGTTGTACTGATCTCACACACCGTTTCAGAACGTCCCAGACATGCTCAATGGGATTGAGGTCGGAACTTCGAGCTGGCCAATCCAAACGACGAACCTCTTGCACATACGCTTCAACATCGCGAAATCGGTGGGCACGAGCATTGCCGTCCATAAAAATCGAGTCTTCACCTAGAGCGGCAGGTTGCGTATGAGGAATTAGAACTTCTGTTATGTATCGATGCCCAGTCAGTGAGCCGTTTTCAATAAAGACTAACTCTCTCTAATCCATTGAATTCATTCCTGCCCAAACCCCCCCACCATAAGGTGTGATTTCTTCGAAACATGCCTCTACAAGGACTCCCTGACGTTGAACATTGAAAAGTACAACTGAAACATAGGTTGACAACTGAAGTGACTCGCCCTGGAGCTCAGGCGAAGAGTAGCCAGCCTGTCGGTATTCTATAGGATGCATTTTGGAAACTGTGCGAGTGAATTATATGACTTAATTCCCCCATCTCGTTGTTGTGAGCCGAGTTTCCAACATTACGTTGTTAACACCACAACGATCAGAACGAAACGTTTCGCCTATCACGTACATCGAGGGACTGGAACAATTTGCTAGCGGCGGTTTCCGTCGGGCTACAATTTAAGTGTCTTCAAGGCTAGAGTGAATAGGTTCTTAATAAACTAGCGCACTTTACCATCACCGTTTGCATCACTGCTTACTAATTCCTCATAAGCGGTATTGCGGTCAAGCGCTATTTTATAATTTATACAAAAAAAAACGACTTGTTTAACTAAGACATATTGTTTTTTGTTTACCTTTGTGTAACTAACTACACCGATGCAGTATAACGTCGTCTACATCGTGTACATCTATGTACTGAGGTAGTGTCAAGATTTTCTAATAAATTCCACATTTTTGAGAAGTTTTGAACTCAATTTTTCAGATTTAGTTTGGGTGTAAGTACAGTGACAGCCTCCGTGGCGTAGCGGTAGCGGACGCGGCCGCTGCGCAAGGTGGCGCGGGTTCGATCCCCGCACAGTGCAAGTATTTGTATGCATGAATATGAATATTTGCACTGGTCTGGTCGTGCCTCGGAAAGCACGTTAAGCCGTTGGTCCCGGTTGCCATACGAACATCTAGTGGCAGTCGTTACGGGTTGTTGGAGCCCTCAAAAGTCCAACAATTGGTCTAACTGCAATGCTTCGATGTCGCCTTCGGGTTGTGGATGTCAGACGGCAGTCGCTTCACGGAAAATGTCGAAGTTTAGCCATATCAGCAGTTGGACTGGTAAAGCGGACCCCAGACTCCAAACCTGAAAAGGCTTCGGATGCGACTGGGATTAACGTTGTGATGATGGTGATGATGAGTTTAGGTGTAAGTAAATGTAAAAACACAGTACGATAAATGAGAAACAGTAGACACAATCCCCCTTATTCATAAACGTTGCATAAAGTTTACTAGTAGCGATTGTTTAACCATACGTTTTAGACGTTTGCACGTCACTTAACTTTCATAACGATGATTAAAGTTAGTGACGTTAAAAGGTCAAAAATGTATGGTTAACCCTCCCGCTCGCAGATGTTCACATTTGACGTACTCCCTTCCGCTCGCGAACATGGCAGCGGCAGAAATAACCGAAATCGCAATAGTTTGGACTTTTCCCTCCTATTATATTATGGGGCACTATTTTTCAATGAAACTTTCAGGTTTTGTTGAGGAATAAACAAGGAATGCATTTTTTTTACTGATTGCGAAATAAATCAATAGGTTACATAAATGGCGTACACAAGATACCAATTATAATTCTCAGCACGAAAGCCCAGTAACAATTTCGAACACATTTTATTTACTTGCCTTTACTTTTTCACCATAAATTATATTGGTATGCTTCTTCTGGTTATAAACTATAATAAAATAACAATACGTACCTTTTTATCTTCAAAAATACACCAAAAATACCCAAAAACAAAAGAGCACCGAAATTTTGGTTCACACGCTTCCAAGGACAAACTTTGTAGACAGATTTCTTTGTTTTTTTACTGGCTTGAGTACGGGGTCCAGGTACTAAATTCAAGAGCGATATTTTCTCCTTTTCTTTCCCATAGACATCATATGTCAAGAAAAAGACAAAACATTATTATAACCCGATGTTTGACTTGACAGCACACATGCACACGTGCACACATGTGTTCACGTCCCGAGTTGGAGGGAGAATCGCTAAACACTAGTTAACTTTAAACAACGTTTATGAATAAGAGGGATTTTGTTACGCAACTACCTTGCAGGATCGTTCTATACAATTGAAATTAAGTAAAATGAAATTGACGTTGAATTGAAAAATTTGCCCTTAGTTAAATAATTATAGTAATAAATTGGTTTAATGAATAATATTTTAAGTAATTATTACTTTTTGATTATCAATGGAAACCCAGGCAAAGCCTTTGGTCCCAGCTGTTACTTGTAGATTTTTAACAGTCGTTATGGGTAGTCAAGTAGTCGTGGTGGCCTAGTGGTGAAAACAGCAGCCTCTTAAGTATGAATGTGCGGGTTCGATTCCAGGTCAGGCAAGTACCAATGTAATTTTTCTAAATTATATGTAGGAACTTTCTTAGTATATCTTGGACAACAATGACTGATTAAAATGGTGAAGGAAAACATCTTGAGGATACTTTAAGTCTGAAATCGCCAACCCGTATTGAGCAAGCGTGGTGATTAAGCTCAATCCTTCTCTATATGAAAAGAGACCTGTGCCCAGCAGTGGGACGATAAAAAGTTTGATGATGATGATGGGTCATCAGAAGTCCGAAAGTCTGACCACCAGTCTTACCAAGGGGTATCGTTTTACCCAGAAACTGAGTTGTGAAGGTCAGATAGGCCGTCGGTCCATGTAAAACACTATTAAACCGAACCTAGCTAATCTAAAAAGCCGACCTTAGCATAATTGGTAAAACTCTAGGCAGGTGACGATTATTATGATCTCTTTGAGGCGCGTATGGAACGGAACGCGATGTCGCCGACGTTTACGTTTTTATCTTGGAAATTACCTTCCTTTATTATGTCTATTCATTAAATACACATTATTCTAACAATCGCCAAGTCAAGGTCATCAGTTTCACACAATAATGAGAGCAAAAACAAGCACTGTGCTGACGTCGTATTACAATGTTGACCGTAGACAAAACCAAAATACTGACGACTCGCGGCAGCCATTAATTTCCAACAACCAAACATGAATATTTTTGTGCAAAAAGTCTAAGACATCAGCCATAGTCCATTTCATAACGCGTCCATTTTATTGCGTATTCCCACTACAGATGGCAAAATCACGTTGGTTCAAAAATACAGTGAACAGAAATAAAATTGATATTCTCTACAGGGTCGAGTACTTAGCATAGTGCATAGAAGATTAATTATCATGCTCGTGATATTCGAATTCTAGACCATTAAAAACGAAAACAAAAAGAATACTAAGCTTTCTAACATTGACAGTAAGTTTAAAGAATTCAACTTACATACATTGAATTTGATAATAAATTGAAGTGACTACTATTCACGGAAGTAAACGGTCGAAAAGAGATATACTTTCCTCAAAGTCATCACGTCTCCGTCAGTGGCGACACAGAGGTATGATTGAACTTGTGCCTTTTTGACGAAATATGTTTATTAGCCATTAGATAAATAAAGTGGACTGTCTTTGTAAGAAGACTCAAATCTCACGGTCGTCATCATCTCAGCGATACAACTGGGATCAGTTGCATCAGTAGCTTTTTTAGCTTTGGACTCTGGGGTCCGCTTTACCAGTCTAACTACTGATTTTGGTTAAACTTCGATTTTTTCCGTGCAGCGACTGCCGTCTGAACTCTACAACCCCAAGGGGACAAAGAACCATTTGTTGCACTTTTGAGGGCTTCAACAACCCGTAACGACTGCCACTAGATGTTTATATGGCAACCGGGACTAACGGCTTAACGTGCTTTCCGAGCGACGACCAAACCAGTGCAAATATTCATATTTATGCATACAAGTATTTACACAGCGCGGGGATCGAACCTGCGCTTCCTGGCGCAGCGGCTGTGTTCGCTACCGTTACGCCACGGGGCCTGTCAAATCTCACGGTGTATACAACTTATAAATAAAAAAAAGTATAAGATTCATGTTTTCGTTTAATGTGGATAAAATAATAAAAGTATACTTAATTATTAGACAAGCGACAAATCATCATTAATTAATGTAAAAAACCTATCACAGGGTTTACAAGAGAAAAAGACAATTTGTTTTCAATAAGTAACATTATTAGTTGACAATAAATAAAAAGGACCAAAATTGTCTTTTTCACAAATATATTCATTATAGAAATGAATTACAAAAAGGTTAAAATAGACAAGCGTCGAACAGTTTAATACTCATCGGGCACATCTACAGTACGTTTCATTGCAGAAACAGTCAACTTATCAACGCGAACCTTATCTCCTAATCTAAGAGTAACATCGCTTTTCGGGAAGAAGCGGCTGGAGAAGGTAACTTCACCTTCCCCACAGAATAACTCAATGGAACTCGCGTCCACAAGGATGTACCACTCAAGGTTGGAAGATAGAGGCCTCCAGTTTGTTCTACGCACACCATCTTCACCACCCCGATCGAGTGTAACAGTACCATTACGGAAATCGTAACTAATTGAAACCTTCACATTTGCGGACTCTATAAATAGATATAAATTCTGCCCCTTTGGTGCGTTTATTTTTATTTCACCAGTTTTGTCTCTCAACTGAACTGTGTGACCACCCGATGCCTTCCCGGAGTACAGTGTGCGGCCTTGGGCAGCAGATATCTCTTTTATGGGTTTCTGAATAAGTCTTAAATCTTTCGAAAGAGATAACACCCTCGGGATTGTCATTTGACCTGCCCAGCCATCATCGCGCTCAGGGTACACTTGCTCCCACATACTTAGCCATGCTATAACTATGCGACGACCTTTGTCCAAAATTGTTTGTGTTGCATAAAAGTCATGGCCATGATCCAATTCTATGAACTCGGTTATAGGCGTAAACACATGAGTAATGTAATCAAACTTGCCAACTATATAACCAGTCTGATATAGATTATTGTACTTATCGCCCTCAGGTTTAATACCTTGTGGTGAAAATAACAGTACATGATATCCATTCAATTCAAAGAAATCCGGACACTCCCACATAAAACCTAGGGATCCATCCGACTCACCTAAAATTGATTTCTGCTGCCAAGACACTAAATCCTTCGACGAATAAAGTAGTGCTCGTCCGAGAGTATTATTGTTGAAAGAATTTCCCAACACCATGTAATAATTTTCACCATGTTTCCATACTTTTGGGTCTCTGATATTTGGTTGATGTTCCTCTGCTATGATAATCGGATTCCCTGCATATTTCTTGAAATTAATTCCATCAACACTTGTAGCTATAACTTGATGTTCTTCGTAATCTGATGTGTCTTCAGAATTTATAACATGTCCCGTGTATAATAGAAACATTGTATCCTGTTCAATTATAGCACTTCCAGAGAAAACTCCGCTTTTATCGTATGATTTGTCTGGATACATAGCGATTGGTAGATCCTTCCAGTTTATTAGATTTGAACTCGTCATATGGCCCCAATGCGCAATACCCGGCTCATGACTGCTCTCAGGGTTAAATTGATAGAACAGGTGGTAAGTATTTTGAAATTTGCTTAAACCGTTGGGATCGTTCATCCATCCGTATGGTGGAGAAGGATGGAACCGTGGTTTATTGATTCCATTGACTTTAATAGCTGAGCATCTGTATAAAAATGATGCTATTAGTAAAAACTTCGTCACGGATGATAGCATTTTGCTCGCCAGTAGAACAGATGCGATGACTGAGTTATGTTCTGTCTGAATAGTTGATTTCCGCAGTCCACGCCATTTATATGGCATCGTAATGTCATGGCGTATCCAGCTGTGTTGATTCAAAATTATGTAAAACTATTTAAATAATTTTCTACTTATTAAAATTGCAACACGTGTTCTGTTCGTGATGTCATTAATATGTGAAAAATATTCTTTTCATATGATAAATGAATTAATAAGAGTTTCGTTATAACAGAACAGAAGCAGCAGCCGAGTTATCTTGACCGACTTTTATTTTTATTATTATTGTGTTGACCTTAAATTAAATATTTTTATTTTTGTATACTTGCACTAGTTCAGATCTCTTAGGTCCGTATTACAGAACGTTACTCAAGCATTGATCTCTACTTAAGCATTACTTAAAACTAGATTCAACCAATAAAATGGCTTGAAACGAGACTTAAGTAGAGCTTGAGTTTTGAGTGACGTTCTGTAATACGCACCTGAGAGAGTATTTTGGGGAGATTAAAAACGTTTGTAGGTTAGTTCAAGAGGTTATGTAAGGACCTAATAAAAACTTGTACCTAATCTACACTGGCGTTTTTTTTTAAATAATAGCATTGTTATCAACCTGAATATTTGAATTACTTTATAGATTTTAATTAGCCCTTTTTATAATTACATTATACATTAATATTGATACTGTGTTGGGAGAACAGAGCGTTATATCATTTTGACTAAAACGCCGCTGTTCCAGCCATTATAATGAGTTAGATACTCGGGAGACACCCAAACATTTGCCACTCACCCGACTGGATGGTATTTGCTTTGAAAACCCGGACTAAGAGCCAAAAATTAATTTGATATTATTAATAACATACATTCTCCTTGTTAGGAAGTAATAGATCTATGTTTCTTTAGTCTTCCTAATACATGGCACCTGTGCAAACGCACAGGCACTGAGCCAAACGGCTCAGTATTTCTTCTCAGAGTGAGATAAATTCCAACCGCAACTAGGTAGTTTTTGTACTATGATTGACATGTAAAAACTTCCAAAAAAAAAAATGTTCATTAATTTTATATCGCTACTAGCTGACCCGGCGAACTTCGTTCCGCCTTAAAGGCAGTAGTCACATGACTACTTTTTAAATTAGGATAATTTTAAATAAATGAATATTATTATTCAATGATTCTTTATTTGGGAGCACAATCCTGGCGATTCTCCGGAAATCTTTAATGTGCTATAATACTCGCAAACAACATCCATTGGCCCAATGCGAACGCCATTGCGCTATATTATATGCGTATTGAAACGCTGCCCGATTCAAATCGGTATTTGATGAATTTCTTCTTGTGCTTCGTAAATTATCTAGCGCTTGATCTCTGAGGTTTGCTCGACGATTTCGCATTGCCAACCGAGCCTTTTCACGGGCTGCCTCCCTTTGCTCTGGTGAGTGAGAAGCACGAAGTCGAGCCATACTAAGGCTGCGCCTTCAAGTGCAATTTCTTGCTCTTCTTCAGTTCTTTTTTTGTTGTGGATGAGAAATCATCAAGTGATCTCTCCCGCTCTGGGCGGAGCGGAAGGGCGTGTCAGACTTTTATTGAGTAAAACCCACCCGTGTGCCTTCACTTGCCTGTGCAACGGCCAATGCCATGGTTTCTTTTTTAATCAACCCGTAACCCTGTGGACCAGTCCTCGTGGACACCGTCAAGGTGTGCTGACATCTCTTTGAGGCACGTGTGAAACACAATGGGCCGTCAACCCGGGCCTGGTTCTTACAAGGAGGCGAGCTGCCTATCCCTCGCCGCCCGCAAGCCCGCGCCTACGGCGATTGGGAGTCCGATGTTGCCTCCCGACCAGGGCGCTTCCTGCGGCGCACAGTGTGAGATTTCGGCAATCTAGGGGAACTTTATTCACTGAAGAAAATAAAATGGCATTTAGCCGATTCTAATTGATATTTTAATCAGGATAAACGTTTAAATAAACAATAAGAGGTTTTAAACGTTTTGCATGTTGTTTATTGTTCAAAAAAACATTGTTTTTAGTACGTACATACTTTTACATAAGTGTTGCCGTCAAATATAAAAAGACATTTATTCTCATGGCTTCTAATTTAGCCAGTTAAACTCACAGGAAATTTTTAAATAATTAACCAAACGTTTTTTGGTTTAAAAAAATAAAAACCGGTGACAAGAAAGAAAAGAAAAACGTATTATTCATCTGTCTCAATATTGCTGTTGCTATTAGAGTGAACAGATTTTACAACAGGCTTCATTAACATTTCTAAAACTTCTGGCAATATCTTTGAATATTTAGTTCTGGGACTAGCACGAAGACTAGTGACATAAGGGTCAGATGTAATTAACAATCGATGAACAAGGTCAGTGTTGGTAAGAATCCTGGATAATTTTCTGGTAAACAGTTCCTTATATTTTCGGTTGTCCTTATTTCTGACCTCTTGGGCCTGCTCTGATAACTGGCCTATAGGTAAAATATTTGCGTCTATGATTTCTTTTCCGTGAAACAGTATCTTGTGGACACTTACAGACAATTTTATAATATTGTATTGGTTCGTCGAAAGACTTGCATCAACTATCATAGCTAACGCTTCGTCTGCTGATAATTTTGACGCTTTATCGAGTGACGCATTTCGAGCTTTCTTTATTTTGGTGCCCCTTGTAGGAGAAGAAACACAAAGTTCCTTTACGATCGCAGCCGAGTCGCGTTTTCCTGCCTTGCGTAATTGAAGCTCAACAGCTCTTCAGGGTTTGTTGATTCGATAAGCCCTTTGATTTTCCTAGTCTGGACTTTCGAAGAGAACTCTTCAAACGGCTTTTTAGGTCTACCGCTTGTATTTTGTTTTACCGAAGGATCGGGCGCAAAGTCGAACGAGACCTGCTCTTCCAACCACGCTGCGTTGTCAGTTAAAAATCTCGTTCGGTGGCGATTATCTTTGTGCCATTTAACCTGTATACTATGCACACATTTCCGTATTTTGGCCTTTGTATTAGAAGACATCTGTCTGACTCCTGTTTGTTCCATTATGAAGTTTGAAACAACCGCCAACTTGTTTGAATGAGGTTGGGCCCACACATCGAATAATGCTCGCCATGTAAACATGTGTGCCATTTTCTGAAAAAATACGATTTAACGTAATCGCGCAAACATGCGCAAGTTTTTTTAAATATTTTGGTTAGTACAATAAATAAGCTACAGGTAGAATCAAATTTTAGGGTGGAACACTTTGGAACACATAATTAAAACTCTTCTTAAAAACCAAAACCTACTTTTTATCAATAAAGAAAACACCATTTTTTTAAACAAATGTTTTCTATGTAATTATTTAGCAAATATTTAAAATAAAATGCAGGATCTTACCTGTAGATATGGGCAATATTGTAGAAAAACAGCACTGACCACTTAGCCGAGACACAGCGGCACAGCAATCGTATAAACATGCCCTAAGCTGGACGGCTCTCGCGGGGATCCGAGCGCGTGCTTGCCTATACAAGTTTTAAGATCCATTATACCTGTACTGCGGTTGACTAAAGTGCAAGTAAGCCACGTTTCCTTTCGACTGGGATATTTAACTGCTTGAATACCAGAGTTAGTGAAAAAAATCACAAAGTTGGAAAATCTAATAAAATTCCGCTAGATTGCCGAAATCTCACACTGTGCGGCGGTTTGAGCCGTGAGTGTAGTGGGATTTCCGCTCCCTCACCCGCTCCGCCTCCTCCTTTGCCAGCATCACTGCTTCACAGAAGGAGGTGAAAGCTTGTCATGCACTCTTGCTCCGGACTATGGCCCGGACCAGGGTCGGACGCGAGAGATCGCCGCCGATCGCCGCCACGAGAACACGGCTGTGCTCTATCCAAGCCGGGCAGACCTCCACCTTGTGCTCCACCGTGTCCTCAGGGCGATGCACACAGTGGTCACCCTGGCGTTTCCTCCCGCCTTATACGGAACAGGAACCGCCCGAAACAGCCGTGCCCGGTGAGGATCTACGTCAGTCGGAAGGTGAGGACGCCGTGGCGCCTCTCTAGCTACTCCTCAAAGAGAGGACTTGACTCAGTGCTGGATTGCGACAATCACACTTTCCATGTCGCCATGAGACCCCGCCGGAGCTCTGTCCGCTGTACTGCGGTTTTTCGCGGCAACAGAGTTATGCCTCCTCTCATCACTCCCACATTAGGCGAGGAATAGTGTTTCTTTACAATTTAATGGATGTTATTATGCATATAAACGTTTCTTTTTAATAATTATTCTATCTAATATAAGAAACCTCATCAAAATCTGTTTCGCAGTATTAAAGATTTAATCATACAAAGGAACATAGGGAAAGAGAAAGTAACTTTGTTTTATAGTATGTAGTGAAGTGGTAAATGGCACAGCAATACAATATTAGAAATTTTGAAGTTGAAGGTTGCTTTGGGGCTTTTATTAAAAAAATTAAACTGGCAGAGAGCATTTATATTCCTTGCTTTAAATAAATGCATCAACATTCAACCGGTAAGACTTTTTTTTAATATGCTGAGTAGTGTAGGAGTGTGTTTGTACCATTTTTAACAAATGAACCGCTAACTTATATTTTGACTAAGTTGTTTTGTTATTCCATGTCAGTTGCGTTTTGTTAAACCATGTCTTATGTTACCTACGTCACACGGGAACGACAGGAACCGCGGGAACAGGATAAAAAGTATCCTATGTGATATGTCCTTCTCCCAGTTCTTATCTACCTCCCTACCAATTTTGAGCCATACTGGTTAAGCGGTTCTTGAGTTATAAATATAGTAACTAACACGACTTTCATTTACATACATAGACTTCATTCAAATCGGACCAGCCTAGGAGGAATTCAGTGACGTACACGTACAGCAGATTTAGGATGGAAAGAAGAAACCCATGGAAAGCATTGTCATCTACATTTGTAACAAAGATATCATACCTCTCTCTACCCCTAGAGCTCTTGTTTCTGTCTCGTTAAGTAAAATAAAAAATATTAAATAATTATTTATTTCTATTTATTTTTTCTCTTTTAGTTCATAAGTACAAATTTAGTTAAATAAAAAAAAAAATCTTTTTTATTTTTTCGCCTTTTAGTTCTTATGTACAATTATATTTTTAAGTAACTAAAAAAATTTAAAAAAAAACTATAAACTTGTCTAAAAACAAAAAAAAAAAAACTTGTGATTGACCGGGTTTGAACCAAGGAACACCAGCCATCGCGAGTAAACCATACCAATACCGACTACGCTACAGCCGCTATGTCAAGCCGCGCGAAATTAGCGCCCATTTTATGCGTGAAATATTGCGAAAGAGAAAACTCGAAATTATGCGCTTCCCCAGACATAAGACTGAGCTAGATCGATTTTTCGTCCCCGAAAACCATCACATATTAATTTTCAGCGAAATCGTTAGGACCGTTTCCGAGATCACATGCTTCTTCAAGCAATTAGCGCCATCTGCCGGGTTGATTTGTGAATCTAAACGATCCAGGTCGCCACTCAAACGCATATAGAAAAATTCATTAAAATCGGTCAAGCCGTTTAGGAGGAGTTCAATGACATACACACGTACAGCAGAATTATATATATAAAGATATATACATACACTAGCTGACCCGGCGAACTTCGTTCCGCCTTAAAGGTAATATCACATGACTACTTTTTAAATTAGGATAATTTTAAATAAATGAATATTATTATTCAATGATTCTTTATTTGGGAGCACAATCCTGGCGATTCGAACAACATCCATTGGTCCAATGCGAACGCCATTGCGCTATATATATATATTTTTTTTTTTTAATAATTATAAACTAGAGCTTGACTGCAATCCCGCCTGATGGTAAGCAGTGATGCAATCGTTGATGGTAAAGCGCACAAGTTTATTAGGCCTATTCACTTAAAAAACTTAGGAATAGGAAGGATGACGGCAGTTGAGCGAGGTGATGCAATGTTAAACCCAAGACCAACATGACCAAACGATGCTGCGCTGGAGGGAGATTGATCTGGAGACTCTCCACGACCAAACTCCCGACACAACAACATTTGGCGCATCGTACCCGGCACACATCGCAACACAACTGCTCAGACCCGTCCGCCGTACGGCTTCACCAAACATCATGCCCGAACACGACGAATCGCTTGGCGGCAAGACTTTGTCTGGTGGGTGGTAACTTCTGCCGGCAGCTGATGTTATGGCCTACCACCGAGTGAAATGAATATATATTATATGCGTATTGAAACGCTGCCCGATTCAAATCAGTATTTGATGAATTTCTTCTTGTGTTTCGTAAATTATCTAGCGCTTGATCTCTGAGGTTTGCTCGACGATTTCGCATTGCCAACCGAGCCATTTCACGGGCTGCCTCCCTTTGCTCTGGTGAGTGAGAAGCACGAAGTCGAGCCATACTAAGGCTGCGCCTTCAAGTGCAATTTCTTGCTCTTCTTCAGTTTTTTTTTTTTGTTGTGGATGGGAAATCATCATGTGACCTTCCCGCTCTGGGCGGAGCGGAAGGGCGAGTCAGACTTTTATTGAGTAAAACCCACCCGTGTTCCTTCACTTGCCTGTGCAACGGCCAGTGCCATGGTTTCTTTTTTAATCAACCCGTAACCCTGTGGACCAGTCCTCGTGTCCACCGTCAAGGTGTGCTGACATCTCAAGCTTGCCATGCACTCTTGCTCCGGACTATGGCCCGGACCAGGGTCGGACGCGAGAGATCGCCGCCGATCGCCGCCACGAGAACACGGCTGTGCTCTATCCAAGCCGGGCAGACCTCCACCTTATGCTCCACCGTGTCCTCAGGGCGATGCACACAGTGGTCACCCTGGCGTTTCCTCCCGCCTTATACGGAACAGGAACCGCCTGAAACAGCCGTGTCCAGTGAGGACCTACGTCAGTCGGAAGGTGAGGACGCCGTGGCGCCTCTCTAGTTACTCCTCAAAGAGAGGACTTACCGCCGCTATTGCGGCGTGCTCAGTGCTGGATTGCGACAATCACACTTTCCATGTCGCCATGAGACCCCGCCGGAGCTCTGTCCGCTGTACTGCGATTTTTCGCGGCAACAGAGTTATGCCTCCTCTCATCACTGCCACATGTGGGCGAGGGATAGTGTTTCTCCACAATTTAATGGATGTTATTATACATATAAACGTTTCTTTTTAATTACTCTATCTATTAAAAGAAACCTCATCAAAATCTGTTTCGCAGTTTTAAAGATTTAATCATACAAAGGAACATAGGGAAAGAGAAAATAACTTTGTTTTATAATATGTAGTGAAGTGGTAAATGGCACAGCAATACAATATTAGAAATTTTGAAGTTGAAGTTTGCTTTGGGGCTTTTATTAAAAAAATTAAACCGGCAGAGAGCATTTATATTCCTTGCTTTAAATAAATGCATCAACATTCAACCGGTAAGACTTTTTTTAATATGCTGAATAGTGTAGCAGTGTGTTTGTACCATTTTTAACAAATGAACCGCTAACTTATATTTTGACTAAGTTGTTTTGTTATTCCATGTCAGTTGCGTTTTGTTAAACCATGTCTTATGTCACGTCACACGGGAACGACAGGAACCGCGGGTACGGGATAAAAAGTATCCTATGTGATATGTCCTTCTCCCAGTTCTTATCTACCTCCCTACCAATTTTGAGCCATACTGGTTAAGTGGTTCTTGAGTTATAAATATAGTAACTAACACGACTTTCATTTATATACATAGACTTCATTCAAATCGGACCAGCCTAGGAGGAATTCAGTGACATACACACGTACAGCAGATTTAGGATGGAAAGAAGAAACCCATGGAAAGCATTGTCATCTACATTTGTAACAAAGATATCATACCTCTCTCTACCCCTAGAGCTCTTGTTTCTGTCCATTTAAGTAAAATAAAAAATCTTAAATAATAATTTATTTCTATTTATTTTTTTCTCTTTTAGTTCATAAGTACAAATTTAGTTAAATAAAAAAAAATATCTTTTTTATTTTTTCGCCTTTTAGTTCTTATGTTCTTATATTTTTAAATAACTAAAAAAAATAAAAAAAACTATGTACTTGTCTAAAAACAAAAAAAAAAAACTTGTGTGTGAGTAGACCATACCAATATCGACTACAGCCGCTATGTCAAGCCGCGCGAAATTAGCGCCCATATTATGCGTGAGATATTGCGAAAGAGAAAACTCGAAATTATGCGCTTCCCCAGACATAAGACTGAGCTAGATCGATTTTTCGTCCCCAAAAACCACCACATATTAATTTTCAGCGAAATCGTTAGGGCCGTTTCCGAAATCACATGCTTCTTCAAGCGATTAGCGCCATCTGCCGGGTTGATTTGTGAATCTAAACGATCCAGGTCGCCACTCAAACGCATACAGAAAAATTCATTAAAATCGGTCAAGCCGTTTAGGAGGAGTTCAATGACATACACACGTACAGCAGAATTATATATATAAAGATAATTATTATATACATTTTTATATTATGTACACTATACATATAACTTACTTTTTACATATTCCATAACAATTATTTTAAACTGCTTGAAAGAGGATTTAAAATAAACTTTACTTCAGAAAACAGTACCTTGTACAAATTTGATTGTTTCAAAAGGTGTGAACAGTTTTAGATAATCAATCAATACGATTGACGTTTGGAGCATGACTGGAAAATTGCTGGTACCAGAATAATTAATTAATCCCTGACGGACGGCCAGTCGATAGGCTTATGTTGATGATCGACGATCCATCTGCATCATCCAATTCCTCATCTGCTTTGTTAGTTGTTGGTTTATGATGGTTGGTTAATTTATTGATTGTAATGTAAGCACATTTGTTAGCCACATGAAGCCAGTAACATTTATCGAATTATTTTAATCCATACTAATTTTATAAATGCGAAAGTAACTCTGTCTGTCTGTCGGTCTGTCGGTCTGTCTGTCTGTCTGTCTGTCTGTCTGTCTGTTGCGCTTTCCCGCTTAAACCTCTCAACCGATTTTGATGAAATTTGGCACAGACAATCTTTAGACTCTGAGAAAGAACATAGGCTACCTTTTATCCCGGAAAAGTTTGATATTCCCGAGGGAAATCTAAATAGCGCGATATAACCGAACTCCACGCGGGCGAAGCCGCGGGCGGAATTAGCACTAAATCATAAGGTTGAAAGTTGATTGGAATAAATTGGCAGTTTCACGTAGCTTGATGGCAGCTGGGGTCATCATCATTATCATCTCAGCGTTAATCCCAGTCGCATCCGCAGCTTTTTCAGCTTTGGAGTCTGGGGTCTGCTTTACCAGTCTAACTGCTGATTTTGGCTAAACTTCGATATTTTCCGTGAAGCGACTGCCGTCTGACCTCCACAACCCGAAGGGGATATCTAAGCATTGCAGTTAGACCAATTGTTGGTCTTTTGAGGGTTTCAACAACCCGTCACGACTGCCACTAGATTTTCGTATGGCAACCGGGACCAACGGCTTAACGTGCTTTCCGAGCCACGACCAGACCAGTGCCAATATTCATATTCATGCATACATATATTTGCACTGTGCGGAGATCGAACCCGCGCCTCCTTGCGCAACGGCCGCGTTCGCTACCGCTACGCCACGGAGGCTGTCTGCAGCTGGTGTCTGTATATACAAATTATTATGACAGGTACCTACTCTGACCTCTGAGGTAAAAGCCTTCTTTTCCATATTATGTGTAAAAATATAAAAGAAACATAAAAGAAAAAAATCAATCTGCTTCTGAATATTTCAGTTGTGAAAAAATATAAGCTCACACCTGAGAGGAAATTCTCGATTTCAATAATTTTAACGTCGTTCACAGTCTGATCTCAACCTCAATCTACTGAAAACCTCTGTGTCCTGGTAGTGGGAATATATTTAGTTGATTACTTATTACTAAAACCAACTAAAAATTTAATACTGTATGTCGGTAAGCGCCTCACTTGAGGACGGCTGGATCAGTTTGGCTAGTTTTCGTTTATCAGATTATATGTCATAGTCAAGAATAATTAAAAAGAAATAAAAATAAATTCGTAAAAATAGAACATACTAATTATTATGGAATTTATGTAGGAATAATTTGGTTGTATCCTAAAAAATAATATCCTAAAAAAAGTAGCCGCCACTCCAGAACCTTACTGCCCCATCTGCCATCGGTTCTACAAGCAATGTGCCCTGCCCACTGCCACTTAATTTTAGCGACTTCTGCAGATCTCCTCATTTCTGACCCGATCACGCTGATAAACTTCAAGCATAACTATTTCTATCGCCCTTTGCAGGCTCTCCTTGGTCCTTAGAAATCATTTAACAGAAAAATATGATCAAATACCTATATGTTCTAGCAATTGCTTGAGTCTGATTTGGTTTATAAAATACCGATTTTTATGAAAAAATAAATAAATAAGAGCATCATCAGATTTTCGATTCATACTTTTGACACGCAAGATACGATCAATTATTGCTCTGCTGCGGAAAGAGGTGCGGATTCGATCCCCGGTTTTGAATATTTGTACTGATCTGGTCGTGCCTCGGAAGCCACGTTAATCCGTTGGTCCCGGTTGCCATACGAACAGTGGCAGTTTGTTACGGGTTCAATAACCTAATACTGAGACCTAAGACTAATTGTTGGACTTTTGAGCGCTCCAATGAGCGCTCAAAAGTCCAACAATTAGTCTAGCTGCAATGCTTCGAAATCGCCTTCGGGTTGTGGAGGTCAGACGGCAATCGATTTACGGAAAATATGGGAGTTTAGCCAAAATCAGCAGTTAGACGGGTAAAGCAGACCCCAGACTCCAATGCTGAAAAAGTTTCGGGTGCGACTGGAAATTAAGGAAAAAAAAAACGTACATATTCTGACTAGTATAGGAAGATAGGTGTATTGCCGAATTGAGGGCAGCAGTGGCCTAGTGGTATCGGCTGCGACTTAGGTTCGAACCCTTCAGGCGTTTTTTTTTTTTTGTGTAAATTATTCCATCACCTCTGCCCTCATAATGATGAAGAAAAAAATCATGAAGACACCGGCATATCTTAGAGGCAAAATTACGAAGACATGTGACATCCACCAACCCGCGCTGGGCCCGAGTGGTAGATTACGCCCCACTCCCTCTCTCCGAGAGTAGGCCTGAGTCTCATATTTCTCTTTGTATAAGCAAATAAAATAAAAACTTATTTTAATTCAGACTTTTAAATCCATAGATGTAAAGACTCCGAACACCAGTTCTTGTTGAAGGAGTCCAGTTCAAGCCGCCCAGTAAGGACCAGGCCCGGGCTGACGGCGCGTTGTGTTTAACACGTATCTCATAGACATGTCAGCACATCGTGACGGGGTTCATGAAGATCGATGCCTCCTGGGTCAGGATTGTGGGTTGGGTAAAAAAGAAACCATGGCCCTGGCGCACAGGCAAGTGAAGGAACACGGGTAGGTTTTAGTTAGTACAAGTCTGACAAGCCTTTCTGCTCCACAGGAGTCCAGTTCGTCCCGCCATCTCCATCTAGGCCTATCGCGGTGCCGTTTTCAATTGGATCTACAGTTTGGCCTTTTGGTCGTCAGAAGTGTTGCAAATGTGGGCAGCGTAATTATGTATACTCGGTGGTAGGCCATAACATCAGCTGCCGGCAGAAGTTACCACCCACCAGACAAAGTCTTGCCACCAAGCGATTCGTCGTGTTCCGGCACGATGTCTGGTGAAGCCGTACGGAGGACGGGTCTTAGCAGTTGTGTTGCGATGTACGGTGGCGGGTACGATGCGCCAAATGTTGTTGTGTCGGGAGTATGGTCGCGGAGAGTCTCCAGATTAATCTCCCTCTAGCGCAGCATCGTTTGGTCGTGTTGGTCTTGGGTTTAACATTGCCGTCATCCTTCCTATTCCTAAGTTTTTTAAGTGAATAGGTTAATAAACTAGTGCACTTTACCATCAACGATTGCATCACTGCTTGCCATCAGGCGGGATTGCAGTCTAGCACTAGTTTATAATTATAAAAAATAATAAATTAAGTAATTCCATTTTAGCGTGTGAGCTTTCCAAGTGATATCAGTTATCATTGTGATGGAACTGAAGGTCGTATTCCAAACTGACACTCTAATTGCATAACACACTATTATTAACAATTGGATTCATTTTGAAGCATATTGCTAGTCCATTGCTATTTTTGTTCCAAAAATCCAGCCTCTCAAGTATGAGTTTGCAGGTTCGATTCCAGGTCAGGCAAGTACCAATGTAACTTTTCTAAAGTTATATGTACTTTCTAAGTATATCTTGGACACTAATGACTGAAGGTGAAGGAAAACATCTTGAGGAAACCTGAACTTTAAGTCTGAAATCGGCAACCCGCATTCAGCAAGCGAGGTGATTACGCTCAATCCTTCTCTGTATGAGAGGAGACCTGTGCCCAGCAGTGGGACAATTAAAAAAAAGGTTGATGATGAATTGCTTCTGATAGCGTGTCACGCAATAACCATGCTGTTAGTTTGTTAGTTTGATACCCAGAATACTCCTTCCCATAGACCTGTAGTAGACTACGAGGACGGACCTCTGCTGCTTTGTCAAGGACCATGTTTGTCCACTATATGTGAGGATGTATGCACACATTCATGAGTCTTCTCGTTAAGAACAAAGGAAGGGACACACTTCATTAAATTGGGTAAATTATTAATTCTTAAATAAATAACCGAATTTAAAAAAACACCACTGCTCTTAAAAACACTGCAGGAAAACAGTATGAGCTAAAAGTGTTTGGACAAACTTGGATGCTGAAGGCGGACGAGATACGAATAACATTAGCTAATTAATTAACTCATCTTAATTATTTTACTTCAATATTAACGAAAAGGTTTTTAGGTAGCACTACGCAAATTAAAATTGAACCTACAAAAAAGATACATATACGTAACCTAACAAATAGAAAAAAAATGGTTCCACGTTTTCCTAGGATAGTTAAATATGGAAAAATAACTTTTTATATGACAGGGTAAAATTATATAATTAATTGTCAAATGAAATCAAGGACAAGGAAAGTATGGATATTTATGAAAGAAAACTGAACTATTATGTTCCCCTTTTTGGGATAGGAAATCATCAAATGATCTCTTCCGCTCTGGGAGGACCGGAAGGGCGTGTCAGACTTTTACTGACTAAAACCCACTCATCATCTTTCACTTGCCTATGTACCAGGGCTACACTATCTCTTTCGAACAAACCTCAGCCCTGGCAGACATGGTGCATCGCCCGCATGCCCATTTCTACGGTACCTAGCTGGAAGTCCGATGTCGTCCTCCGATCAGGGCGTCTTTCCGGGCGACTAGAAGGTTGAGGGCGCTGAGATACTGGCTTCCTCACACACTCCGCCTCCTTCTTTGCCAGCATCACTGCTTCACAGAAGGAGGTGACAGCCTGCCATACGCTCTCGCTCCAGATCATGGCTCGGACGCGAGAGATCACCGCCGATCGCCGCCATAAGGGCACAGCAGTGCTCTACCCAAGCTGAGCAGACCTCAAAACGGCAATTTCATGCTTTAACCACTAATATTATCACAATAATTTTCGATACGCAATAAATTTTTCACAAAGTATCAGTTCTTCCGAGAGTGTCAATTTGACCAGCTGTAATAATTTGGTTTTAAATGTACTAAGTAATTACCTACACTTTTAATTTTGCTACTGATCAAGAGATCAGTTCTTATATTATGTGTTATTATTTTTCTTGTACTTGTATTCTTCGTCTTCTTATATTTTTTCACGTTTGATGTTAAATATCACGTAGCGAGCGTACGAAGCTTTGAAAAGTGTAACTTTAATTGGCTTGTTCTATCGTGCAAACATGCACCTAAACCTGACCTAATTTACTTTTTAGTTACGATCAATTTCCCAAATAGGTTAAGAAGTATATTTGGGAAATTGATCGTGATAAATTGTTATTTGGGGTTGAAAGACTAGGGCCCGCGTGCCCTTCGTATTTTTTAGGACGTACAAAGCCGCGCGCAAGCCAACCGGTTAATCGACTCTTCGCGTAACCAGAGGGCTGACCTATTTTTAGCACGAAGAATCGGTGCTCTATAGGATGCATTTTGGAAAGTGTGCCAGGGAATCGCATGACTTAATTCCCCCATCTCCATTCCATCATCGGACAACTCGTCGTACAGCGAGTTTCCACCCTTAACTTGATGACACCACTACGATCCGGCTGAGCAATTCGTCTCCGCTCTTATACCGCGTACATAGAGGGACTGAAACAATTTGCCAGCGGCTGTGTTTCCGTCGGTCTACCATGTAAGTGTCTTCAAGGAAAGAAAGAAAGAAAGAAGAAGAGTGTGTTAATGCTGCCTACCTTATTTCTATGTAGCGGTACTTACAAACGAAACAAAAGCAAACAACGCATCATACTGACGTCTCATGGATTCTACATCTCGCAAGCAGAATTTACCGTGCAACTAGCACAGCTAACTACTACAACATACAGCTTCCCAACATCACCCGTAGCGCGGGCACTTGCGCTCCAGTTGATACATACCACCCGTCCGGTCGGAGGATCGTCCCTTTTCTATGGAGGATGACTGAACTTTACACCCTGTTTCTCATACCTCCATAGCTACTATTTTTTAACCGATTTCAAAAAAAGGAGGTTATAAATTCGACGCGTGTGTATGTAAGCCAAATTTCAAGTGTATGTATGTATGTTTTTATATTTGTGCGCGCATATTTCTGGAACTACAAGTCCGATTTAAGTCATTCTTTTTTTGTTGTACTATGTATTGTTGCTAGGCGCTGATGATGATGATGATGTATTGTTCAACTTAGGGAATACTATAAATTTCATCAAAATCGGTTTAGTAGTTTTTGAGATAGGGTTTTTTTTTGTATTGATGTTAACTTATGTATTCTAACATGGGTTATGACTGCTACTATTGTTATGAGGTGAATAAAAAGTAATTTTTGAATTTCGACTAAGACACTAAAAAGCTTGAAATAAAAACTTTTTATAAAAAATAGAAACCGACTTCTAAAAAACGCTTAAAAGGAAAAAAATATTTTACTTTTGTCATGGCTCTAGAAGTCGGTGGCGAGCTAAACAACAGAAACCTCGAGGTACCTTACCTTTCCTTTTATGAGTTTTTTTGAAGTCGGTTTCTATTTTATATAAAATGTTTTTTTAATATTCAATTTTCTCGAAGCTTCAGCCTGTTGAAGTAGAAATCTTTAGTACTTATTAGAATCTTTAGTATAGATTTGGCAGTCGAAGAAACGAAACGGCGTCATTAAAAGAGACACATCTATTCATAAGATCTCATTTATTTGAAAATGAGATAGGATGCATTATACAGCATCCACTCGCTTTTTATAGGACACTAGCGGCCGCCAGCGACTTTGTTCGCATGGAGTTAGTTGTGCTCCGCTCCTATTAGTCGTAGCGTGATGTTATATAGCCTAAAGCCTTCCTGGATTAATGGGCTATCCAACGCAAAAAGAGTTTTTCAAGAATTTTTCAATATTGTTAAATAAATCTATTAAACATTAAATTAGTGTCTCTTGTAAAGTAGTTAAAATTTACATTAGAAGTACAAGTTATCGATTTATCATATTCTAATCTCTTCTTAGATTACAGTCGTAGTATTTTTAATCATACAGATCATCTGTATCATGTTGAAGAACATTGAATTTTATTTTTAAACATATAGATACAGTAAATGTTTTTGAACTGTAAATATGAAACCTATTGCTACGGAGAGTGCACAATTCATTATTTAACAATTTAAACTGGGTTTTACAGTCACTAGCTTTAATATGTAGGTAACACTTGAAAAGTCTTAATATAGTTTATTTTTGTGATATACCAGAACTACATAGAATTACGACATATTACGGTTAGGATTGGGTTCAAAAATATATACATACAACTAGCTGACCCGGCGAACTTCGTTCCGCCTTAAAGGCAATATCACATGACTACTTTTTAAATTAGGATAATATTAAATAAATGAATAATATTATTCAATGATTCTATACTTGGGAGCACAATCCTGGCGATTCTCCGGAAATCTTTAATGTGCTACAATACTCGCAAACAACATCCAGTATTTGATGAATTTCTTCTTGTGTTTCGTAAATTATCTAGCGCTTGATCTCTGAGGTTTGCTCGACGATTTCGCATTGCCAACCGAGCCATTTCACGGGCTGCCTCCCTTTGCTCTGGTGAGTGAGAAGCACGAAGTCGAGCCTTACTAAGGCTGCGCCTTCAAGTGCAATTTCTTGCTCTTCTTCAGTTTTTTTTTTTGTTGTGGATGGGAAATCATCAAGTGATCTCTCCCGCTCTGGGCGCAGCGGAAGGGCGTGTTAGACTTTTATTGAGTAAAACCCACCCGTGTTCCTTCACTTGCCTGTGCAACGGCCAGTGCCATGGTTTCTTTTTTAATCAACCCGTAACCCTGTGGACCAGTCTTCGTGGACACCGTCAAGGTGTGCTGACATCCCTTTGAGGCACGTGTGAAACACAATGGGCCGTCAACCCGGGCCTGGTTCTTACAAGGAGGCGAGCTGCCTGTCCCTCGCCGTCCGCAAGCCCGCGCCTACGGCGATTGGGAGTCCGATGTTGCCTCCCGAGCAGAGCGCTTCCTGTTGCGGTTTGAGCCGTGAGTGTAGTGGGATTTCCGCTCCCTCACCCGCTCTACCTCCTGCTTTGCCAGCATCACTGCTTCACAGAAGGAGGTGAAAGCTTGCCATGCACTCTTGCTCCGGACTATGGCCCGGACCAGGGTCGGACGCGAGAGATCGCCGCCGATCGCCACCACGAGAACACGGCTGTGCTCTATCCAAGCCGGGCAGACCTCCACCTTATGCTCCACCGTGTCCTCAGGGCGATGCACACAGTGGTCACCCTGGCGTTTCCTCCCGTCTTATACGGAACAGGAACAGCCCGAAACAGCCTTGTCCGGTGAGGACCTACGTCAGTCGGAAGGTGAGGACGCCGTGGCGCCTCTCTAGCTACTCCTCAAAGAGAGGACTTACCGCCGCTATTGCGGCGTGCTCAGTGCTGGATTGCGACAATCACACTTTCCATGTCGCCATGAGACCCCGCCGGAGCTCTGTCCGCTGTACTGCGATTTTTCGCGGCAACAGAGTTATGCCTCCTCTCATCACTCCCACATGTGGGCGAGGGATAGTGTTTCATATAAACGTATCTTTTTAATTACTCTATCTATTAAAAGAAACCTTATCAAAATCTGTTTCGCAGTTTTAAAGATTTAATCATACAAAGGAACATAGGGAAAGAGAAAGTAACTTTGTTTTATAGTATGTAGTGAAGTGGTAAATGGCACAGCTATACAATATTAGAAATTTTGAAGTTGAAGTTTGCTTTGGGGCTTTTATTAAAAAAATTAAACCAGCAGAGAGCATTTATATTCCTTGCTTTAAATAAATGCATCAACATTGAACCGGTAAGACTTTTTTTTAATATGCTGAGTAGTGTAGGAGTGTGTTTGTACCATTTTTAACAAATGAACCGCTAACTTATATTTTGACTGAGTTGTTTTGTTATTCCATGTCAGTTGCGTTTTGTTAAACCATGTCTTATGTCACGTCACACGGGAACGACAGGAACCGCGGGAACGGGATAAAAGTATCCTATGTGATATGTCCTTCTCCCAGTTCTTATCTACCTCCCTACCAATTTTGAGCCATACTGGTTAAGCGGTTCTTGAGTTATAAATATAGTAACTAACACGACTTTCATTTATATACATAGACTTCATTCAAATCGGACCAGCCTAGGAGGAATTCAGTGACGTACACACGTACAGCATATTTAGGATGGAAAGAAGAAACCCATGGAAAGCATTGTCATCTACATTTGTAACAAAGATATCATACCTCTCTCTACCCCTAGGGCTCTTGTTTCTGTCTCTTTAAGTAAAATAAAAAATCTTAAATAATTATTTATTTCTATTTATTTTTTTCTCGTTTAGTTCATAAGTACAAATTTAGTTAAATAAAAAAAAATATCTTTTTATTTTTTCGCCTTTTAGTTCTTATGTACAATTATATTTTTAAGTAACTAAAAAAATTAAAAAAAACTATAAACTTGTCTAAAAACAAAAAAAAAAACTTGTGATTGACCGGGTTTGAACCGAGGAACACCAGCCATCGCGAGTAGACCATACCAATATCGACTACGCTACAGCCGCTATGTCAAGCCGCGCGAAATTAGCGCCCATATTATGCGTGAAATATTGCGAAAGAGAAAACTCGAAAATATGCGCTTCCCCAGACATAAGACTGAGCTAGATCGATTTTTCGTCCCCGAAAACCACCACATATTAATTTTCAGCGAAATCGTTAGGGCCGTTTCCGAGATCACATGCTTCTTCAAGTGATTAGGGCCATCTGCCGGGTTGATTTGTGAATCTAAACGATCCAGGTCGCCACTCAAACGCATACAGAAAAATTCATTAAAATCGGTCAAGCCGTTTAGGAGGAGTTCAATGACATACACACGTACAGCAGAATTATATATATAAAGATATACTCGTATTTAGGCCCATGATTCATTTCAACCGACAGACGTCCCCGGGGTGCTGAAGATAGGTCGATGACCGGTCTTGCGCTTCCCGCATGCAGTGTTTATGAGCTTATTCACAAAATAAGATAGCCAAATATTTTTCAATGTTGTAGCTATACATATGTAAAGAAAACCCTGTCCGATCCGTGAAGGTATTGTTAGGTATCGATAACTCATTCTACTAATGCCTACAAAACCGGGCTAAACTTAAATAAAAAATCTCCCTAAAAAAATAAATATTATTTCGCAAAAGGACGTACCGTCAAAAATAATGTTGTTACTTTTTAAAAATTACCAAATTTTGGGGAAGTTGGAATTAATTCGCAGGAAAAAAAAGATTATTTCAAAATTCACTAGTATTGTTACTATGATGATTATGTAAAATTTCATATGTTATTTGGTCATGTGTAATGTGTTTACCTAACCTTTATTATCCTTACGGGTCGGACAGGGTTTTCTTAACTTATTGTATACTAGCTTTCCGCCCGCGGCTTCGCCCGCGTGGAGTTCGGTTATATCGCGCTTTTTAGATTTCCCTCGGGAACATCAATTTTTGCCGGGATAAAAGGTAGCCTATGTTCTTTCTCAGGGTCTAAAGATTGTCTGTGCCAAATTTCATCAAAATCGGTTGAGGGGTTTAGGCGGGAAAGCGTAACAGACAGACAGACAGACAGACAGACAGACAGACAGACAGACAGACAGACAGACCGACAGACAGACAGACTGAGTTACTTTCGCATTTATAATATTAGTATGGATTTGGCAACATCACTGTCCCTGAAAGAAAATTCACAGCAAGTTTTTTATACAACGTATTGCTATCCTTAAACACTAAGGGCAACTGCTAGTATATGGAGAACTAGCTTTCCGCCCGCGGCTTCGCCCGCGTGGAGTTCGGTTATATCGCGCTTTTTAGATTTCCCTCGGGAACATCAAATTTTTCCGGGATAAAAGGTAGCCTATGTTCTTTCTCAGGGTCTAAAGATTGTCTGTGCCAAATTTCATCAAAATCGGTTGAGAGGTTTAAGCGGGAAAGCGTAACAGACAGACAGACAGACAGACAGACAGACAGAGTTACTTTCGCATTTATAATATTAGTATGGATTACTATGCTCAAAATAAACCAAATTTTCGGTACCACATTAATATGTCTTAAGCTTCATAACAAACGTCTCAATCTGTTTTACATCCATCACCTCACATCAGGTTCAATTGAAAACCAGCGTCAGGCAAGTTGTCTGGCATTCTTGGTGAACTGGACCTTTTTGGTGCAGCCGCGAGGCACACTTAGCTGAGCTTTTTTACATCAGGGTTTTTTACTATTTGTTTTTTATTTGTTGCTGTCTGATGTATGTTTATTTTAAATGTATTGTGTGCCTTTATGTCTGTGCTGAATAAACATAATTTCTTTCTTTCTTTCATCGCTAATGTAAGGTCATTAACTATCCACGTGACATATTACGATAAATTAGTGTATTTATTTCATTCGCAATGTTTGGTTGCTATACATTGTGCTCATATGATAGAAGCAACAGAAATATGTAACGAAGAAATGTAACCCATATTATGATTTTAAAAGAGTGTCCATGGAGTTTCTTGCACGTTCTTCTCCATAGAGATCTACGCTTTGGTACTTGCAATTTAGCTTCACTTTTCTTGGACTGACCGACATTGACTATTCAAAAGCACCAACTGATGGTCAATTTGATATAAACAATTTTGATTTTGAATAACAGTGTAATAAAAATCTCTTGAATTCCGAATATAATAGCTTTCCGCCCGCGGCTTTGCCCGCGTGGAGTTCGGTCATATCGCGCTTTTTAGATTTCCCTCGGGAGCATCATTTTTTCCGGGATAAAAGGTAGCCTATGTTCTTTCTTAGGGTCTAAAGATGTCTATGCCAAATTTCATCAGAATCAGTTGAGAGGTTTTTTAAGCGGGGAAGCGTAAGAGACAGACAGACAGTTACTTTCGCATTTATAATATTAAGTATGGATTGTACGAGCCAAAATGCTCATACAGCAAAATGCTATTGTATAATGAATGAACTTGAACACAATGTAATTCAGTCGTAAATATACCTCCGTCACGAGGTCAGGTGTAAATAAAACAAGTGCGGCTCAATACTGGTGGTTTTAGTGGCACTCATTAATTACCTACAACAACTCTGGGGTATCGTCAACGGCGAAAAACCCCAACATAACTTATAGAGATGGGATTAGAAAAACCTTCCAATATTGTTCTGTGTCATCCATAGAAGCCGTGCCTTTGGTATGTGAAAACCTCTTCAGTTACACGTTGTAAATGTATATTGTAGATGATGAGGACGGCATTCAAAAGTAAGCCATCTTTTATATCTATTTTTTTACTACTTAACCACGACAATGCGCCCGCCCACACCGCAAACAAAACGAGGGACTTCCTGGACAGTACACCGGTCAAACTCCTAGGTCATCCTCCTTACAGCCCTGACCTAGCACCGTATGACTTTTTCATATTCCCAAAAATAAATCAGCAGCTCAAATGGAAGCAATTTTCGTCGCTGGAACAGGCTGTAAACCAGGTGTCTGCGGCGGACTGGAAAATCTTTCGAACACTGGTTCAAACGCATGAAACTTTGTATAGAGGCTGGTGGAGAGTACTTTGATAAGATGTAATAAAAATTAATGTACCTATAGAACATTTTTTTTAGTATCGCAATACTTTCTGAGTAGGTAACCCACGTATATGGTTTAAGACATTTAGTTCTCAAAAACATTATACAATTATTTACATAAAATGAGTAACACTGGTTATACGAGTGTTTATTGTTACGTTACAATTCCATAAAACTCCTTATAGCTAATTGTTTTACCGAGCACACGTTCAAATCAACAACTGTAGTTCTGAAACCATTTTGTGCCTACATCCTAATATTCTCCACTCAAACTTTGCACACTCGAACCACTAATGATTAAACGTTATCGGGAACTTGTAATCGAAGTTTGGCGTTGTGGCTGATCTCACCCAGACACGGTTTTGTGTAGTGTATTATTGAGATCCCCATTTATTCCGTTTCTCTGGGTGTATAAAGATGAAGAAACTTGTAGAGAAACAACTTCATCATCGCCGGCTCTTATACCCTGGTTCGACAATAGTACTTTAAGTAGAAGCGACATTAAGTTAATTTTAAGACTCCGTTCGGGACACTACCCGTAGCTAAATTTATATTTCTCATCAAAAAGGCCAAGTCTCCTAACTGTTCAGCTTTCAATCAAGTTGAGGATGCGCAACATTTGTTGGTGGAGGAGTTACTAGGAATAAAGATGAACGGGAGCTATACATAAGCGAATTTAATTTAAATAAATAGGATATAGGTTTAATACAATCCATTTTGTCTGTACCATCATCAGAGATGACGAAAAAGTTGTGTCGCTCTATAATATATGAATAGCTCTAGTTTTTTTTTATTATTAATTTGTTTATACTTACTAGATTTTATACTGTGTTTAGTACCTAAGATCAGTATAAAGGATACGATGGGGCTGACATATCCTCATAAAAGCCCCAAAATAAAATCAGACTAAAAAAAATGTTCATCAACATTTTCGTATACTTGTCCCTGTTACTTGGGGTCAGCTAAACATACTATTTTTAAGTTTCCGTACCTAGAGAGTGCCAACGGGATCCTATGACTAAGGGTGTCTGTTCATCCGACCGTCCTTCTTGTCTACCAGCGCAGCGCATCTTCATGCGGTAATGGGTAGTCAGTTGATTTCTTAACAGATACAGATTGTAAAATTAAGCCACATCAGGGCAGGGTAGCGTGGCCAAGCGTCAAGCGTGGCAAGTCTAAAGCGCTGGTTTAAGGCACCAGTCTCTTCAGAGGCGTGGGTACGAATTCCACCGCTTCCAGATATCTTTTGGTTGAATATTGCCGCTATGACAAAAACTAACAATACAAATAGTTAAAAATAAAAGTGATTTCTATATTTTTTTAAATAAATTATATACTAGCACTTGACCGCAATCCCGCCTGATGGTAAGCAGTGACGCAATCGATGATTATTCATTCACGATGAGTATTCACTCTAGCCTTGAAGACACTGAAATTGTAGTCCAACGGAAACACTGCCGCTGGTAAATTGTTCCAGTCCCTAGATGTACAGAGAAGGCGAAACGCGTCGTCCGATGGTGGAACGGAGATGGGGGAACTAAATCGTGCAATTCCTTCGCACACTCACCAAAATGAAATCCCATAGTATACCGAAAGGCTGGCTACTCTAAGCCTGTGCTCTAAGCTTTGGAATAATATAAGAAACGTATTATTTCCGGCGTTTTTGTCTAATGTTACGGAAATCTTCGAGTGAAATCGGTGTGAGTTTGAGTTCACGTATTTGCGCGGGTTCACTCTCTCCACAAGATGCGAAGTTGCCAGAACCTACGTCCATCATATCGGTCGAAGGTATTGTTTATATTCGATGTAATGCAGTGCTAAAAAGCTTCATACAGGTGACGAGATGTTGGTAGCTACGCCTCACAATCAAGGAGCAGGAGCTTCACGACTGGATCCCACCATTGCAATTTTACCGCCGACCACCAAAATATTATAGGCTGATATCTAATCCAGGGCTTTTTATTACGCATGATCGAGGCCAAGAGTAGGACGGAACACAACGAGAAGGTAAAGGTTTAGGTAAGGTAAAGAACAACACAAAAAATATTATGTCATTATATAAATTTTATTCTTAAAATTTTGACCCTTCTACATAAATATACACTCTTCTATATGAACTTTGCTACAATTTCGCTAATAGCCGCATAGCAGCCAGATACTAAGACAATTAAATAGAATAACAGCAACAATATGTTCTTCCACAGAATGTAGTTAAGTTTTCCCAGCCCTCTTTCCCACTGGTAGACAGTTTGGACCACTACTGGAATCAGAAGGCCAAGAGTCGAAAAGAATATGGCCCCGACGAGACCTATGAGGAGTTCTAGGTCCGGCACTGCTATTGCTAGAATAACTGAAACAAAAAAAAAAAACATTGTTACAACCTCTTTTTTTTTTTGTTTGGGCTGAGAAATCATCAAATGACTTCTCCCGCTCTGGGCGGAGTGGAAGGGTGTGTCAGACTTTTACTGACTAAAACCCACCTGTGTTCCTTTACGGCCCTGGCAAGATCCTTCCATCCATCCAGATAAAATTCAAAGACAAACAATACACTAACCTGTCGTAGCCACACTAACAGTCCTGAGCGTGATCTGGCTAATGTTATAGTATTTCTTGTTAAATCTAGGCTTGATCCGCGTCCATATGATGTCCATAGGTGCGTACATCTGAAGACAGTATGTGAAGAACACTGCTATCGCCACTAGAATCTTCGCAGTCAATGCCAAACTGAAACAATAAAAAAGATAAGAAGGCTTTACCCGTGCCCGTCAACCCTTCAATGAGGATGAAAACTGTGAAATTAGTTCCGGGTATATTCCTACAATTGATTGTCAAATAAATCCAGCTTGGAAAACAGATATAAGCTTATTGGAATTCCAACTACAAAAAAGAAAAAGATACTTAGAATGCCTAAAAAGTCTTAGCTCGGAATCATTTCCGAAGGCTAAGTATTTTGTTTTGTTTTCATTAGTAGCTTTTCAATTTAAGATGACTTTGAAAAGTGACAAACGCCCACAGACCTCTCACGGCAAAGTCTATAGCCAGCTACCCCGTTCATTGTTATTTAATATTTACTACGAAAATATTGACCATCAGATCCTTCTGGCATAATGAATGTTCAACCATTCCACTAGAAAAGGCAAAAGTTAATAAAAATATCACGCAGTTATAGAAGTTTTGGAGGCAGGATTCTACCTGTATCCTCTTATGAATATTGGAGCTCTAAATGCGGTCGAAGATTGGTATTGAAACTCTAACTAGTTTGAACTTAAATGACAGCTGGCAGGCAAGAGAGCACGTTACTTAAGGAACCTATCGATTCCCGAACTCTAGCCTCTTTTTAACCACTTTCCTGACTAAATTACAATCGCTTATCGTTATGGCGCATTTACAAATGTATATGAATTATGACTCAATACGTAATAAGACAACGTATTGACGCAAAATTGAAAAGAACTATTTTTTTTTAGACTTCTTCGATACTCAATTCTGAAAAACAGAAGTACAGTCGTGCCAGAGATATGAAGAGAGACAACCCAGCAGGGTAATTAGGTAACGCACTATGCAATGGGTTTCATTTTGACAGTTCAAGAACATCCATTGCGTTATTTATGTTGTTGAGCAGACATGTTCTTGAACATATGGAACAATGGATTAGAAATATGCTTCGAATTGATTCCAACTGATAGTAATAGTGCTGAATAGCGACGATCATGATCTCCACGTGACCCTAGTCACACAATTAACCAGGCCTTAAACCTAAACTTAATTACGGGGCAAATGTTTGCAAAGTTACCACCCACCAGACAAAGTCTTGCAGCCAAGCGATTCGTCGTGTTCCGGCATGATGTCAGGTGAAGCCGTTCGGAGGACGGGTCTGAGCAGTTGTGTTGCGATATGTGGCGGGTACGATGCGCCAAATGTTGTTGTCTCGGGAATTTGGTCGTGGAGGGTCTCCAGATCAATCTCCCTCTAGCGCAGCATTGTTTGGTCGTGTTGGTCTTGGGTTTAACATTGCATCACCTCGCTCAACTAAAAAGCTGTCATCCTTCCTATTCCTAAGTTTTTTAAGTGAATAGGCTTAATAAACTAGTGCGCTTTACACTCAACGATTGCATCACTGCTTACCATCAGGCGGGATTGCAGTCAAGTACTAGTTTATAATTATTAGAAAAAATAAAAAATAAAATAAAGAGTGTACTGTTGCATAAAACATTAGTATGTAGCGGCATCTTCAAACGCCACATATGCGAACAACACATCATACTGCCGTCCCGCAGATCTCGCAAGCAGAATTTGCCGTGCAACTAGCATACATACAACTTCCTCTTCCTTATAATATCAGCCGTTGGGCAAGCGCCCACCAGACATAAACATCCGTCTGGTCGGAGGATCCACTATGACAACTATATTTTGTGTTGTAGCCGTTTCAGAGGGACTAAAAATCTAATGAATGAGCAGTGTCACATTAAAATTGGCTGATAGTACATGGGAAGCAATATAATCTATATGGTCACTGTTACCGACGAGTTGAGATTTCCTCAAACCTAAACTTTGGGCGGTTCATTGAGTCCAAGGCTATGTGGCTGCCAAGAAACTTGGCGGTCCGGCGGTACTTCACACCAGGGCAGCTTTTAATGTTGTACAAAGCACAAGTCCGTTCGTATGTGGAGTACTGCAGCCATATTTGGGCTGGAGCTGCTAAGTTTCACCTGGCCACTTCGGATTCAGTGGAGAGGCGGGCGAAGAGGCTGATTGGTGACCCTGACTTAACTCGAGACGGTCTCCTCTAGAGCACAGGCGTAGAGTAGCCAGCCTTTGGTCTTCTATAGGATGCATTTTGAGGAGTGTGCAAGGGAATTGCATGATTTAAATCCCCCATCTCCGTTCCACCATCGGACGCAAGTTTCCACGTATATCGAGGGACTGGAATAGTTTGCCAGCGGCGGTGTTTCCGTCGGACTACAATTTGAGTGTCTTCAAGGCTAAAGTGAATAGGCTCTTAATAAACTAGTGCGCTTTACCATCAACGACTGCGTCATTGCTTACCATCAGGCGGGATTGCGGTCAAGCGCTAGTTAATAATTTAATAAAAAAAAAAGCTTTCTCTTAAAGACCAAACTCCAACTCAAAGCAAATAAACTCTTACAGAACTGAAAGAAACAGTGAAGCGAAAAGTTCGCTTTTCCTCTACAATGGAAGCTGGCTAAACGCCAAAAACACTTTAAAGACTTTCTATATTATTATACACTTAATTAATTATTAATCTTCTGCTTTTGTCTAACTTTGTTCATTTTCTGATTCAAACTCACCTAAGAACTTATAAATCAATTGAAGTAAGGTTCGAAATCAATTTATCTAGCACATTGGAAATTAATAAATTCATAACCATAACTTGTTAAGGTAAATAATATAATAATAAGCATGGAATGATTTATTGTATCACAGATTACAGAATACTACATACAGATACCCAATGGTGAACAACGTAATGAGTCCAGCTCAATTCGGGCAGACTGTCGAGCAAAAAAAGGTTCTTAAAGAGATCACTAGAGGGCCACCAGGGAGCGCTTGACCGGCCGGCCACTACCGCCATCTATGTCTTTTCTACATTGCCATAATATATACATCCATACGTTCTGCATCGAGAAAAACGCATTCTAAAAGAAGATAACAGCAATATAATGGTTAGAAGACATCTTTACCTAAAAAAAATAAGTTATGACAAGATTAATTGAGTACACTGCCATCTATTGTCCCGAGTGTAAAATAAAAAACATTGTCACTACTGAGCCCATTTTACCGTTTTGTTTAGTTACGTTACTTATACGTGTAAATATACGGAGTAGCATTAAATAAGTAAATTCAAATTGTTAAAAATATTAAAAAGGCTATAAACTGCACGTAATAGGTTTAAAAGCGTTGCTAAGTTTTGCACCGCAACCTATGCTGCCATCTATTATCTTTTGATAAGAACTGAGAGTCTGTTGTACGAGATGGGACCCCATGATTGTATACAAATAAATATTTTTCTTTTAAAATGTACGGCAATTTTCCTGTCAACTTTATTTTGCTACACTTCCGATGACTTGCAAATAATTACTAGAAACAGCTTGTTACGTGATAAAGGGTGAAATCCATCGTATTATTAAATTAGTCAAGCCATTTGAGCGTGTAGAAGAGTCAGTCGAAAAATACATTTATCTACTAGAACATCATTAGTGAAATTATAATTAAAAAGGTAATCGTTGTCTAGTCGAGGGGTCAACACTATTATAATCGAGACATTCGAAAAAATGTTTAGAATATCTGTTAGATTGGGTTCGATCTAGGCCAGGTCATGATGGAAAACGATCTTTTCCTGATTGGCCTGGGTCTTGGATGTTTATCTATATTTATGTATCAATACATAGTATAAAACAAAGTCGCTTTCGCTGTATGTCCGTATGTATGCTTAGATCTTTAAAACTACGCAACGGATTTTGACGCGGTTTTTTTTAATAGATAGAGTGATTCTTAAGGAAGGTTTGTATGTATAATAAATGCATAATATAGTAGAGAAACACTGATAAATTTAAAGGTTTCTAATGTGATGTCGTAAATAAGCACGTTTTTTTGCGCTTATATTGCAAACGCTGGCTGAACCCTACGAGATAGACCAAAATAATGTACTACAGTATTGTTCACCTTAAAAAGTTCAACAAAAAAGTCCGCGATGGTATATGTCTATCTTTTTTATTCATTTTTATTCTTTATAAAAAATGGTTATTTACGAAGTGATTTTAAACAATACAGCATTAATCCTTATCCATTTAAGTACCTTAAATAAATTGTGCATTTATTATATATCAATATGCTTTTTACAGCATGTAGTTTAAGTGAATATTACCGAAGATATTACAAATTTAAAATGCAGGGTTGTAGTTGTTTGCGCCGGACGGCGCGTGCCTATAAATAGCGCGTCGATGGCGAACGATGGCCGCGCTTCGCCACCTTGTCCGATGACGGCCAGCCCGCGCCGCAGCTGAGCCAGTAAATATAAACTCCCAACTATGACCTCTGAGTTTGTTTCGGACGTTTCTTCTCAGAGCTAGTACTAGGAAACGCCGCGGTCATCAAACCGAATCAAATATAAGAAATCGATCCAGCCGTCCCTTGCTGTTCTTCTAGTGACACCCTAAGCCGAGGTTCGTACCCCACTATGGGGTGCCCTTAGCGTAGTCGCTTAGCTTTTAATAGCCCTGGCTGGAGGCTTTAAATTCATTTAAGGCAGCCACAGGATAGCCCGGTTAAATAGTGACGACCTCTCTAGGTCAACTATGAGATGCCATATCAAAAAAAAAAAAAAACGCGCTTCGCCTTATAGCACTTTATGATTTGCAGCGATCGCACGCGTTTATCGGAGCTCTCTAGCGAGGAAAATATCAAGAATTAATTAAACTGAATAGAATAAGTATCTTTTGTTGTTGATTAAAAGCGCGATATAACCGAACTCCACGCGGGCGAAGCCGCGGGCGGAAAGCTAGTCTATTATAAAATATAGTATCGTTGAGTTAGTATCCCATAACACAAGTCTCGAACTTACTTTGGGGCTAGCTCAATCTGTGTGTTTTGTCCGTATATATTTATTTTATTGATGGGGACGTTCTACTCAGAACATCCCCACAAACGTCTTGAATGACTTGCTTTAATACGTCCGGACGTCCGTATTAAAGCAAGTCATTTATATCATTTATCCTGAAAACGTATGTAGGTAGAAGGAATAACAGGGTTTTGGTTACATAATATTATATAGGTATATTATATAAGTCAAAAGATAAAGTCATTTATGTACCTCAATTATTACTATTCTTACTTCCTTCCAGGGATTGATAACAGAAAATATACATAGTTAAAGCGGCTTCAGTTTTAATTAAACCAAGCATTAAAAGGTTTCTTCCAAGTTTATGTAACTATAGCCGAAATTACGCGTAATAATTCGGTTTATTGGTACATCCTTCAAAATATTATTCATAATCTAATTTTAATCAGGTATTGGCCCTGGTTCAAAAACTAAATTATTAAGTTCAGTGCATATTTCTCTTTCCATTTCATTAAGAAAAGGACAGAAGATAAAATGTCAGTTTAGACCTGTCAAATTAGTGCGCGCCTGACGTAAACTGGCGTATTTTTAGTCGCCATGTTTATAATCGCGTCTAAACTGTATATGGAGTATCTTAATTTGACAGGATTAAACTAAAATGTTATCTTCTATACTTCTCTTAATGAAATGAAAAGAAAGAGATACACATAACTTAAAATTAGTTTAGTTTGTGATCAACAGAATCGGCGCCAATATAAATATGACGGAGGAAAACCGTCAGGAAGGCGGGGCCAAAGTTCCGGATAGCTGAGGTGCCTTCTCATCCGCATGAGCATCCATCGTGGGCGGTATTTCGAGAAAATGTTGAACAATAACTATAGTGTAGGAGTTTTTGGCGGGAAGCTAAGATGAGTGCCACGCTTATTTTTCATTGGACTTTTAAATTATTTATAGTGTCGTTTACTAAATAAAAACGCGTGATTCATGTAGTAAAAAGTGCATTCAGTAAATAATTCATAAAGAACAGTGAAATATTGTAGCATAGTGGCCACATCATGGCTTTGAACCAAATCTTCCTCCGTGTTCGGTCCGCGCGGCCGTCTTTTTCGACATGAATAATTCATTACGTGACATTGGCTAAATGCACAAATCATGCGAAGCCACAAGACAAAGAAAGAAGAACTCTTGAAGATTTTCATTTTACTTGACATTGGCACAAAGTCATAACTAGTGCCACAATACAAAAAAAAAAAAAACTATAGTGTGATGTTCGATTCTTATTATTTTAACTGTACAGACACTCAGATCACTTTAATATTAAGGGATTACAATGATATTCTCAGATTAAAACAGATAAGAGCCACTGAGTTTGAATATGACCAACCCACTCGATCGAAGCTTGAGCAGAGAATGCCCAGCGCCAACCGTCGATCGCTATGTCAAACGCAACTCCAGTCGAGGTTACCATTCGCGCTATTGTGTTACCCGCTCTTAATAAAAATCATAATTTATCCGAATACCGACTGATTAATCGACTTCAAAAAATAGTAGACTAATTTACGGTCAATTGATACTGATACGATAAAACAGATCACAATATTCAAAATTAACCAGTCACGCGCCGTCAAATAGAATAAACCTGTCTTAGTATCTAAATCTGTGCATTTGTATAATATATTGAATTTATTCAAAATTGGTTTGGTCATAAAAGAGAACCACTTATGAAATTACTATAGTTATACTATCAACCTTATACTTACTTTTCAATCTCCGGTAGATTCAGCGTTATACTCCCAAGGATGCCCTCACCATACTTCATGTATCCAAACACCCCCATGACACCGTACAGGATAGCGACGAAAACCATAGTCATATTCAGAACACTGGGGCAACCAAGGAAGTCTTGAGGCTTAGCCATCTCGTTCTCTACTGGCATAACGACGTTGATGCCTTCCATTGCAAATATTGCAGTGCTGTAAGTATAAAAAAGATTAAAAATTAGGATTTGGTGAACATTCCGTTAAAACCAATTTATTAATACCAGAAATGAGCTACATAATATTTAAGAACTTTTACTAATTGTTTATCTATAAATATGTCTCATATAAAGATAGCAGAATTTTATTTAGAATAATTTTATTTGGCATAATTATTGTCGAAATAAATTCATTAAATGCTATTAGCATTTTATGAATTTAAATAAAAATGACGTCTTGCGTATTGACTTGTCTTTGTATAAAAATGTTGTGTTACAAATGTTAGTGATGGAAACTAATCTCTGTTAAACCAACTCCACGTAATCTTGTTTGCCGTACCCCTAGAGTATAATTTAATTCCGCATAGGCGTGAAGCCCGAGAGCTGTGGGTCTGCACAGAGTCCGGCCTAACATACCAACTTTTTAAATATTAAGGACATGAAATGTATGCATAAAATTTAAAAATGATTCAGAACAGTTTTCGCCCAACGAATTTCTGCGAAATAAGGTTTATGCTATCCGCTGTCATAAAAATTATTTTACGAGGTAAACCGTTCCACTATAAAGGGTGCACTCCCGAAAGATCCTTACAGTACAAGGCATTTATACCTATAGTGGAAATAGAATATTGATTTTTGGTAAGCGCATCACTACAGAACTACTGGACTGCACCTAACAAGTTCTTTGTCAGAATGCAAAATGTCTTTAATAAATCTGACTCGTGTTGGAACTGTTCTGGTGCGGAGTGAAATTGTAGAAAGTGCAATTTCAATGGTTATTGAAATTGCGACTGGACAACCCTTGGAGAGCCCGCTAATTTCCAATAAACGGAACGTTTGAAATCTCAACGCAAATAGTAGTTTCTACATTTGCTGTTCTTTGCATTTGCTAATAAATTAGACTAATTCGATCATTTTAGGGATCAGTTACAGCGAAGCAATTCTCGCAATTATAAGTACATTTATACTCTAACGTTGTCTCAATGTTTAAAAAAAATCCTCTAATTTCATTATATTTTTGATAAGTTTTTGACATTAATTGGGGCTAGATTTTAAACGATTTTAACCGACTTCAAAAAAGGAGGAGGTTCTGAAATCGTCATAATCTTTTATGTTTTTTTTTTTATATTATTTTTTATGTATGTTCACCCTGAGATGCCCGGACCGATTTGCAAAATTATTTTTTTGTTTGAAAGGGTATACTTTCCAGGTGGTCCCATCTGATGATGGAAGACCAGAGTAATCAAGGTTAACTTTCAAAAATCGTAGGGGCGACTAGTGCATTTCGTAGAATTTTCATGAATGATGTTAAAGCACTACAATTATGTAAAGGTCTGGAGTAGATCTGATGATGGATCCGGGAGACAGTCGAAAGAACTCCTCAACAATTCACAGCAGCTACCCTTTTTGGGCTTGATTAATTTGTACTTATAAGAACTTTACATCTAGATGCGATGTGACTGTCATAAGGGCTCTGATGATGAAGACAAAGGCCAGTGCCGGGAACTCCTCAACGGCTTACAGTAGCTATTTTGTGTTTGCACTTAATTCATTTATACTGATGAGAACTTTACACCCATGTTAGTTAAAATGAAGGTCTGCAGTAGATCTGATGACGAAGACCATAGACAGTAGAAGAAACTCCTCAACGATTTACATTAGCTACTTTGTGTTCGGACTTAATTCATTTATATTGATGAGGATTTCCGCCCTTGTGGCTTAAAATAAAGGCCTGCAGTAGATCTGATAATGAAGACCATAGACAGTCAAGGGAACTCCTCAACGATTCACAGCAGCTATCTTGCCTTTGTGCTTGATTAATTTGTAGTGATAAGAAATTTACACCTAGATGACTTATGACTGTCATTAAGGCTCTGATGATGAAAAAAAAGGTCCGTTAAGGGTACTCCTCAACTTTTTACAGTAGTAACCTCGTGTTTGGACCTAATTCTTTTATATTCATGAGAACTTTGCACCCATATGCGTAATAATGAAGGTCTGCAGTAGATTTGATGTTGGAGCCGAGGGACAGTCCAGGGAACTCCTTAGCGATTCACAGCAGATACTTTGTGTGTGCTTGATTAATTTGTATTGATAAGAGCTTTACACCTAGATGTATTGTGATTGTCATTAGGACAGGACGAAGGACAGTTAAGGGGACTCCTCAATGATTTACAGTAGCTTCTTTGTGTTTCGAATTAATTCTTTTATATTGGTGAGAAATTTGCACCTATATGGGTTAAAATGATGGTCTGCAGTAAGTCTGATGACGAAGACCATAGGCCGTTGTGGGAATTCTTCAAAAATGTACAGCATTGAAGTTTAACATAGGACAACCACTACCTACTCGTCACGCTTATGCAACAATCAATTAAAAGCAAGAGACTGGATTTAAGTTGCGTAATCGCGCCTTTTCTACCATTGTTCATACTTTCAGTTTGGTCTTAAAGGAATTATGTAGAAATCGATTCAGTGGTTTGGTTTCGAAACTAAAATTACGGGTAAAAATTAAAGTAAACAAAATTACGTTGCTTGGTTAGAGGGCTATTCCCAACTATATTAGCATCAGCGTCCAGTCTGACCGTACAAAGCTGAATAGTACTTTACACAACTAAACAGTGTAAATTAACAATTTTTTTTATAAAAAAAAAAAACCGCCGTCTTCAAAAAACAAAGTGAAAAATAACTAATTTCGGAAGTCGGTGTCAACGAATATACTAAAACCAAAGACACCGTCTTCTGAAATTAGTTTTTTATTTTGGTTGGTATCGTATGTCCAGCAATGGACGTCTTTTGGCTGAAATGATGGTATCTTAAAAAATATTCCATAGTAAAAATACCTCGGAGCAGCTCTAGGCATTATATCTAATTACTAATAAATTTTTGTATGGATCTAAGGAGCACAAAAAAACCGCTTTACGTTATTTCAGTCTTTGGAAATCCTGAAAGAAAAAACTTTCTATTCATATATTTCCAATCATTTTCATATTCACATTCGTCCCAATAATAAAGAGGTTCATGAAAAAATAAATAATGTATAGCAAAAGCGATCCCCATATCAAAAATGTTGTCTCGCTGAAAGCATTAATAAATAGATTAGCGTACAAACAAGGAATCTAATATAAATTTCAACAATGGCTGGGTACTGAATATAAATTAACTTTTTAAAATCACAAGTATAAGGGAAAGTATGCGTACACCTTTTAAAAACAAACCTACTACTAAACGAAGACAAAGCCATTAAAATACAAAACAATGTATGTAAACTCATAAGGGCGATGAATTTGGGTCACTGGCAGAAGGTTTAATATCTCGGAAGCTAAGAATACTCGAGCATACTTGGGACGAGCTTGTATTTGAGTGTGCGCGACGGAACTCAGCTCCAATTCCACTTTGTGAACAGACACTTGCATTTTTTTTTTAATTGCACAGGTTGAGCTAGTCCCAAAGTAAATTCGAGACTTTTGTTATGGGATACTAATTCAACGATACTATATTTATAATATATACATGTGTAGATAAACGGTTAAGCTTAAGGGGCAGGTCTATAAAACCATCATTAGACCTGTTCTCCTGGCTCTGGCAGTGAGGCGTGGCCTGTGCTTGAGCGACACAAGCAGGAGCTGCGTGTCACGGAGATGAATATGCTGCGGTGGAAGTGTGGAGTTACGCGGAAAGACCGCATCAGGAACTCCCGCATCCGGGGCAGCCTTCGTGTCCGTGACATTGCAGACAAACTGCAGGAGGGTCGCCTACGCTGGTACGGCCACGTCTTACGCAAACCGGCATGTTACGTGGGTAACAGATGTCTTGCCATGGCGCCTGCACCGGGCCGGAACAAGCGGGGTAGACCATCTCGGGGTTATGAGCCGAGACAGAGTGCAGTGTTATTCGCGTTAGAAGGAAACACAAAAGTTAAGATATTAACAGATATAATTAGATAGATTACAATGAACATATCACGGGAGAGCCGGGGAATAATTGACATACTATTTTTCCTTTTGTCAACCACTTGACACGTTTAGCTTACCATTTCAAATATATAAAAACATACTTATTACAGCCAGACTTTGTATATGAAACCTCAACAGACCAAAGAAGTGCTGGCTTGACGTTGTAAAGGATGACATGCGTACTAACAAGCCCTTACCACAGGATGCTAAAGATCGTGCGAAATGGAGGAAAGCGGTACGCTTTCCTGCATATTCTCCTCCATTTCCACATCCGGGCTCCAACGCGAAAGCCACGGATGCAATCGGGATAAACGCTGAGATGATGATGATGACATATGTAGATAAACATCTCAAACCCAGGCCAATCAGGAAAAGATCGTTTTCCACCATGACCTGGCCGGAGAACGAACCCGGGGCCTCCACGTTGCAGGCAGGAGTGTTGACCGCTGCGCCACAGAGGACGACTACAAGAGGCATTGATAGTGGAATAGAAGAAACTATAATACCGATTCAATCTTTAATGCAGCACGCATGCATCTAATAATAACGCACAAAAGTAAGTAATACAAAGGAGACCTAGAAGGATAAAGGAGATGTTTCAGAAATGTAAGGAGCCTGGGCCAGCACAATGTACACTTAATGCTAGGTATAATTACGCTATAGTTAACTGATTTTAATGTTAGTTTCCTATATTTTGGCTTAGTTTTTATACAGATTCAATTTAACTCGACCAAGGAGTGCAACACATCTACTAATAAATATGGTGGTCAGCACTAAGCGAAATAAGATTTTGACAGTGACATTTGATTGACGTGTCATGTATCTAAGGCTATCGTATCTATATTAACTACCATATGACTGCGAAAAAACCAAAACCTGAATTCCGACCATACGGCCCATTAAATAAACGCAATCAACTCAAATAAACACTCGACACGAACACAACGAGAAAATACAACTGTCAAAGTCGCCAACAAACGTCATAACCACTGTGATGGCTACCTTAATAAAGGATTATCTCACTAAAAAACGTTTCAAATAATTAATTATATATATTTAGTTCCTGTCATATTAGCCCGCGCCTGACGTAATTCGACGTATTTTTAGTACTTAGTCATGTTTTTAAACGCAACACAACGCAAACGCACATTTAGTTTATAAGCAAGAGAAGCGGCATCTGTGATATATTTTATAGGTAAGTAATTTAATACATTTTGTTTGAGATTTAAATTATTTTTATTTGAACAAGATAGAATTCTTAGTTTCGAAGATATAAGGGCTTACTATTGGTTACCCGTATTCATCGTCATCATCTCAGCGTTAATCCCAGTCGCATCCGAGGCTTTTTTCAGCTTTGGAGTCTGGGGTCCGCTTTTTACCAGTCTAACTACTGATATGGCTAAACTTCGACATTTTCCGTGAAGCGACTGCCGTCTGACCACCACAACCCAAAGGCGACATCGAAGCATTGCAGATAGACCAATTGTTGGACTTTTGAGGGCTCCAACAACCCGTAACGATGTTCGTATGGCAACCGGGACTAACGGCTTAACATGCTTTCCAAGGCACGACCAGACCAGTGCAAATATTCATATTTGCACATTTAAATATTTGCACTGTGCGGGGTTCGATTCTGCGCTTCCTTGCGCAGCGGCCGCGTCCGCTACCGCTACGCCACGGAGGCTGTCAATTGGTTACCCGTATTCATTGTTAAAAATGTAAAATAAAAATTATAAAAAAAAATAAACAGACTAATTTTCAATTTAAAAAAAAATAACTCCGTAACATACGCTAAAATTATTTATATCTAGAAAAAAAGAAACTGTTAAAAAACAACGCCGCCGCTGCTTTCGAGTATATGGAAATTTAATCAAATTCAGTGACTTAGTAAAATTTTATGTAAAAATTATGTACTTAGTTTATAGAAATTCTGAAGAAGCTTTTGGAAATGTATCCCTATCATCTCATCTCTTTATTTATTGCGGGATGAGATTTTTTTAGATAATATGAATTACCATTTTACCTACTTTTTAAGGTTCTGTACTCAAGGAGCAAAAACTTGACCCTGTTACTAAGAGTACTTTATCTATCACCAGGATATTTATGACGATATATATCTGTTACCTCTATAACAAAAAATGCTAAAACGAGAATATATATATATGTAACGGTACGGTATCCTTTGAGGGCAACAGTATACATAGTTTTATAAAACTTTGCCTTTTTTTGTCAGGATGGAAAATCGTCAAAAGACCCCTGCTGCTATGGGCGGAGCGGAGAGTGTCAGACTTTTACTGACTAAAACCCACCTGTGTTCCATCACCTGCTTGTGCCCCAGGGCCACGGTTTCTTTTTTAAACAACCTGCAACCCTGACCCAAGAGGCTTCGGTCTTCATGGACCCCAAGGCGCGCGTGAAACACGACGCGCCGTCGACCCGGGCCTGGTCACTGCTCGCCCCCGCAAGCCCGCGGCTCGCAGCCCGCAAGCTCGCAATAAAAAACTTTGCCTCGTAGGAAATACTTCTGTACCGTGCACAAACACTTAAACTCATATACACAAACAGCCACACCCGGAACAAGTACATATAAGGCCATACAAATATTTATTCGAACGGGAATCGAACTCGCGTCACTTAACTCAGCAGTTGATTGCTCACCATAGAGAAAGACATAGAGCCACAGCGCCAACTATGAGGTGTGCGCTGTGGCTCTAAATACATACAAAGTGGTGATGAAAATACGACAATAAATTAAACATTGTGTACCTCAACGCATTCTCAGTCTACCCATAAAAAATCATATAAATATATCCATTAGTTTAGTCACAGGTAATTATTTTTCATTTTTCACATATTCTATAAGATGTACATGTTAATTGATAAGGAAGCCCTTGCAGGTTGATGACCACCGCATCCAGCGGTATTAAACTTTAATAACAATGGCCCAAAAAAGCAAGGCGACACAGGACTGCGCTGTCGCCGATCGGAGGTCAGTGAACCAATATTTTATAGGGTGTTCCTATTCCGTTTCAAATTTTATGCGATTTAATTTGTTTGAAATATTTTTTTTTTTTATGCTAGGTTTTTTCCATGGTTTAGGATTATTCCTAGGAACCAACATGATCCGTGTTTTCATTTAATTGTCGTATTATCAGCATCACTCTCTTTATATGTGGCATATAATTATGGTTAAATAACATAAGTCTAACACACTTATACTAAAATTTACCTTAGAAACAGCGGCCATTTCTCCACACTGGCAACCATTTCAATATTACTCAGTGGTGGCAAATCGGTAAACGTGTAGTAACACGTTATACCAAACGTTACCACCAGGCACACATTAGCTAACACTGAGAATGGTACCAGGAATTTCAGGTGACGTATCTGTGTTATCAGGATAAGTGGAAGGAGGATGATCCCGCAGTAGACTTCGACCTCGTACTTTGTTGATGGCACGAAGTGACCGAATATCTGGAAAAACGATTTTAGTGGTCAAAAATTCTTAATCATTCCACAATGTAGGCTTAGGTGGTAAATAGTGTCCGACCGAAACTACCGAAAATTTTCGGTAAAAAAGTTTTCGGTAGATCAGCTTTGAGATTCACATTTTGAGAGAAACATAAGAAAACGTTATTATAATCAGCCAGCTTTTATTATTTTTTCTTTAAATCAAATAGATAAGCAGTCATCAATCAAAAATACAACAAATCAAAAATATTTGTTGCGCCTCAAAAATACTCACAATAGTAGTTAGATTCTCAATCACTCGAAAACTCGCCACCATTACAAAACAAAACGAATAACAACGACATTGGCTCTGGTGGGATTCATGCATTCATTCAACGTGCCAAACATAAAAAATGATAGGGCGAAAACTCCTGAATGCACATTCGGTTTTGGTCGTAATTTCGGCAATTTTTTCGGCGAAAGCGAATCTAAAATGAAATTCGTCTTTTTGCCGAAACTCAACCGAAACCGAACATTCTGTCGGGCAATAGTGGTAACAATCATGGACTATGCTGGGCGAAGCAAAAAAACGATAAGTGGAAAAGACGTTTTCGTTTACGTATGCTATGGTAGGGGAGCCCACCGTGAAATCGAGAAAAAAAACGATGATCCCTGAGTTTGTTTCGGCTATTTCTTCTCAGAGGTATTCAGTTAGGAAATGCCGGCGTAATCTAGTTAAAAAAAAAACATGACGTGTAAAAGTGATCAGTGATCCTACTTGCTTAATAAACGATTTCATTTCATTTCGTGCTAAATCGGGATTTACTCGAGCTGTCGCGACTTATCGCGAAATCACTCTTATTATTGTAAGAGGACACATTCTCGCTAGATCACTGATAATATTGTAAGAGAAGATATTCTCGCTAGATCACTGATAATATTGTAAGAGAAGATATTCTCGCTAGATCACTGATAATATTGTAAGAGAAGACATTCTCGCCAGATTACTGATAATTTGTAAGGGATGACATTCTCGCGAGATCACTGACAATTTTATCCGAGGTGGGTAATTGTACCATAACTCGGTCGTTCTATATAGTCTATGAATCTTTTACTTAACGGACAGACGCCATGCGTTTTCGTCCAGTACAATTCCTGCCGCCATCGAGTACAGTCTTATAAGAATATTTTAAAGTCTAGTGTGAATTGAGTGAGTTCCGGAACAAGCGAGAAGCCTCCAGTTGATGAAAGCTAAGTGCCTAGGGTTTATCTAATTATTTGTTATCAATCTAATTGTATATGTATTAAGGTAGTTTGAACTAAATTGAAGTTACTGAAGTCGAGTAACGCTAATTGAATCAAAGGTTGTATGTCCTGTCGATCTGTGCAAGTTCTGAAAAAGGGGGCCGTAGAATTGCTATAGCCTTATAAGAAATCCCATACTGCAGGGTATGGGTCACATGTGCAAGAATCTGCATGGGCGGTAGAGTTGCTATCGCCTTTATGAGAAATCCCAAGCCGCAGGGCGAGGGTCAAAGACAAGGGACATCCAATATAATCGCTGAGTAGCACAAAGTACTTAAGCCAGAGCACGAGGCTCGGTAACACACAAGCCCTCATTTGGAGGTTAAGAGTAAATATGAGTAAACAATCTAACACTATAAATGTAACCCATGTTATAAAAATAAGATTGACCCTGCGCACTTGGTTCCAAAACAAGCAAATGATGATTGCTTAATCCCTACAGATCGAGGACTGGAGAGGTTAGCAAAGAGCATGGGATAATCATAGTTGGCACACATCTCATAAGGCGAAGCAGATCATTACATCATCTACGTACCGGCTGAGACAACTACAAGCTCGGTAAGTCAATGCAAGTTATCATCAGACAATTAAGTACTTTCGCGGAGTCTTAGTTTAGGGCCAGGATCCTAGCTAATAAGTTCTAAGCGAGGCCTGAAAGGCGACGCCACGACATGGTGGAGATGCTGGGATTTATTTTGATGAATCCTAAGGTCTGATGATACTTGCTTTGACTTATAAGGGATGTAAATTCTTTAAAGCTGAAAGGTTTCAGTTTATTTAAAATATATGATGCCATTCGTGTTCATTTTAGAAACTTGTTCGCAACTCACTCGCTCATTCACTCATTTTGCTGGTAAAGCTACATACATATGAAGTTTTATTTTATGTTCATAATTAAGCTATATGAATATTATTAGCAATATCGTTTCGCCATAAAAAGGTTATAAAGGATATAACGTGCGTTGTTGCTTGATTGTATTTGTACTCAATGGCGGGACAATGGTATAAATTTACCACGGCTTTGTGATAGTTGTTATAATCCTGAAACGGTGATTCAGTGGTAATGTCTGTTAATTGCTGGAGCTTAAAAGAAGCTTGGAGGCAAACAAGTGTGTGGAGAAGGCAGACATTCGTTTTGTTTTGTGAAACAAACAAATAACATGCCTAATTGGTATCGGCAAAATTGTCATTTTTTCTTCTCTTTCAAGACAATGGTCATGTTACCTACGACATAGTTAATAGAAAATTTATACGGTTTTAGGTATTGAAATAGTACAAGATACGTATCAAAAATGATGCTTGAAAGAAAACTGTGCTCACGTGGGGACATGAGAAGGCTTGAAACAGTTTTAATTGATACCTACAGTGAAAAAATTCCAAAAAAAAAAGGGGGAATCCCGAACGTTCCTTCAGAGTTGTTGTCGACAGATGCTCTTCTGAGCCCATGTCAACTAATGCTGGTGTTCCTCAGGGGTCTGTTCTCTCTGCAACTCTGTTCCTGATGCATATTAACGATCTGCTGATGCCCGGTACCTATGGGTATGCAGATGACAGCACAGTTGTAGAGAGATACCTGCCGGATGCTCGGGCTAGTAGGGAATCAATCCGGTCCGAAAGAGAGGCCATGATTGAGCGAACGAGTGTTGCACTGAAGGCAGTCTCCGAATGGGGCAATGCCAATCTTGTAGCATTCAATGCCGCCAAAACACAAGCGTGTCTTTTCACCGCCAAAAGGAGCCCGTTCACCTTGGCTCCTACTTTTCGAAATGTGTCCTTGGAGTGGTTCCAACCGCCTTCAGCTTTTGGGAGTTGAGATTTCCTCGAACCTTAACTTTGGGCGGTTCATTGAGTCCAAGGCCAAGGTGGCTGCCAGGAAACTTGGCGTTATCGCAAAGGTCCGGCAGTGCTTTACACCTGGGCAGCTTCTAATGTTATACAAAGCACAGGTTCGTTCGTGTGTGGAGTACTGCAGCCACATTTGGGCTGGTGCCGCTAAGTGTCACCTGGCCACTTTGTATTCAGTGGAGAAGCGTGCGAAGAGGCTGATTGGTGACCCTGATCTAACTCAAGTTGGTCTCCAAAGCCTAGAGCACAGGCGTAAAGTAGCCAGCCTTTCGGTGTTCTATAAGATGCATTTTGTGAAGTGTGCGAGGGGATTGCATAATTTAATTCACCTATCTCCGTTCCACCATCGGACGACCCGTCGTACGGCTGGTTTCCACCCTTACGTTGTTGACACCGCTACGATCCGGACGAGGCGTTTCGCCTCCTCCTTTATACCGCGTACATCGAGGGACTGGAACAATTAGCCAGCGACGATGTTTCCGTCGGACTACAATTTGAGTGTTTTCAAGGCTAGAATGAATAGGATCTTAATAAACTAGAGCGCTTTACCATCAACGATTGCGTCACTGCTTACCATCAGGCAGGATTGCGGTCAAGCGCTAGTTTATAATATATATAAAAAAAAAAAACAAATTGCGAAACTACTATTAATTAATAATATTCCTTCAATATGCAAATGTACCTATTTACATAAAAGAAAGGATAATTTAATTCCTTTGTTTCTTAAGTTGAGTTGAAAGTTAATTATGTCTGGCTACTAAGAATATGGAAGAGAATGTTCCATTGTGTTATAAGTACCATACGTGAACAAATACTTATAGTTAAAATTTAAACCATGTTATGACATTTTAAGTTCCTAGGTATAGTAGGACAATAGTCATTCCTTGAATGAGTACTCAAGAGAAAATTCATCATGTACTCATATATTGCGTATTCCCTTGAAATAAAATAAGTTAAATTAATCAACGGATAAAACAATAAACAAATACATGCCTACATATGACAAAGTAATTTCAAGGAACATTTTTAATTTTCTTGTTGAATTAGAAGCAAAATTAAAGTATGAAAGTATTGTTACTTTCATAAACACAATTTACACTTGCTAGAGATATGATTATATGTGAGTAAAGTCTAGAGTAAGATAATTATGCCTTATAATAAGAATTATATTAGAAGGCATGTCAAAGAACAATGACAATTAAGATGCATATTTTATGAAGATGTTGGTACATGATAATTGGTAGTTGACAGACTATTAATTGGTACTTACCTAGTACTTACTTATAAACATTTTCTTTTTAATCCATTCTTTAATAAATTATTAATTGAAATTTAAGGCCAAGTGAATTTTAAATGAAACTAGGTAATAGTTAAGGCAAAGTTACATTTTTTTTTCAAAATTAGTTAAAGAATTAATTGATTAATTAATTTTTCATTATCAAAAGAAATGGATAAAATTTAAATTTATAATATACATATTAGTACATAAGTTTATAGTACTGGTAACTTTGCAGAAGAACCTGAAATGAAAGACATATTAATAAAACCGTTTTACTAAAATTGCTGAGGAAATCAAAGCCATATCTGCACGAGCCTATGATATCTATGCTGGTGTATAGGGCTGATTAGTTTGTCTGTTTGTTTGAGCATGCTGATCTCGGGAACTGCTGGTCCGATTTGAAAGATTCTTTTTGCGTCCATTAATCCTGGAAGGCTAGGCTGTAGCATCGCGCTGCGTCTAATAGGAGCGGAGCATAACTAACTCCACGCGAACGAATTCGCTGGCGGGCGCTAGTCTGCAATAATTTAAATAATGAATTTGAGTAATTCATGCTCATCATAAGAACGAAACGCTTATTAATAATAATATAAAACAAGCAGTACAATTTGATGATTATCTAATATTTCCGGCGGGAGTGTCGCGACTTATCGCGAAATCACCTTCGTTTAAATGTTTCCGGCGGGAGTGTCGCGACTTATCGCGAAATCACTCTTATTATTGTAAGAGGACACATTCTCGCTAGATCACTGATAATATTGTAAGAGAAGATATTCTCGCTAGATCACTGATAATATTGTAAGAGAAGATATTCTCGCTAGATCACTGATAATATTGTAAGAGAAGACATTCTCGCCAGATTACTGATAATTTGTAAGGGAAGACATTCTCGCGAGATCACTGACAATTTTATCCGAGGTGGGTAATTGTACCATAACTCGGTCGTTCTATATAGTCTATGAATCTTTTACTTAACGGACAGACGCCATGCGTTTTCGTCCAGTACAATTCCTGCCGCCATCGAGTACAGTCTTATAAGAATATTTTAAAGTCTAGTGTGAATTGAGTGAGTTCCGGAACAAGCGAGAAGCCTCCAGTTGATGAAAGCTAAGTGCCTAGGGTTTATCTAATTATTTTTTATCAATCTAATTGTATATGTATTAAGGTAGTTTGAACTAAATTGAAGTTACTGAAGTCGAGTAACGCTAATTGAATCAAAGGTTGTATGTCCTGTCGATCTGTGCAAGTTCTGAAAAAGGGGGCCGTAGAATTGCTATAGCCTTATAAGAAATCCCATACTGCAGGGTATGGGTCACATGTGCAAGAATCTGCATGGGCGGTAGAGTTGCTATCGCCTTTATGAGAAATCCCAAGCCGCAGGGCGAGGGTCAAAGACAAGGGACATCCAATATAATCGCTGAGTAGCACAAAGTACTTAAGCCAGAGCACGAGGCTCGGTAACACACAAGCCCTCATTTGGAGGTTAAGAGTAAATATGAGTAAACAATCTAACACTATAAATGTAACCCATGTTATAAAAATAAGATTGACCCTGCGCACTTGGTTCCAAAACAAGCAAATGATGATTGCTTAATCCCTACAGATCGAGGACTGGAGAGGTTAGCAAAGAGCATGGGATAATCATAGTTGGCACACATCTCATAAGGCGAAGCAGATCATTACATCATCTACGTACCGGCTGAGACAACTACAAGCTCGGTAAGTCAATGCAAGTTATCATCAGACAATTAAGTACTTTCGCGGAGTCGTAGTTTAGGGCCAGGATCCTAGCTAATAAGTTCTAAGCGAGGCCTGAAAGGCGACGCCACGACACGAGCGTCATAGACTTATTGGGTACAAGGCTTAGATGATAAGAAAAAAAATGTCATACCTATGATATATACCTTTTTATCGATGGGATGAACAGCTATAGATTTTCAAAAATGTAAAAAAAAAACTGTTGCGTGGACATACGTCAGATTAAGGTAGAGTAAGTTAGTTACATTGAAAATATGTATATTCCTCTAATGTGACAATTTAAGGGTGACATAAAGACAGGGGAGGGCTACAAAGTTGAAAAAATAAAACGTCATATAGACATTCTCGAGCGTGAATCTTTTTTTATTGTGAAGGGAATAGATCAAGTTTTACGAGAAATATATAATCTGACGATTTCCACAAGCCGAAGTAATAGAAATTAATCAATAAAAAGATCTGATCCTTTATCCTTGACGGGCATCCTTATAAATGAATCTGGTGGAAGTAAAAAGCCGGGTACAATGTATCTTACTGTATATTAATCTACCGCGCTTTAGTAAATCCCGAAATCCCTCTCTTGGGCTCCCCTACTATTATATTTTCATTAAATTTAAACACATTGTACAGACGAAAACGTCACATCGAACTTTTACAATCTGTCAAATTTCTTTACTAGATTTTAAAATTTGTCGCTTATACATTAAGGCTCAGGATGAATTGAGAATATTTGACATTTTCGGGTAGGTTGACACGCTGTCGTCCGTACATAAAAATGAAATTAATATTATGCTTACTATAGAGGTTGTAACGACTGTAAGAGCGCGGCTTCTTTGGGTGATATCAAACGATAGAAGAAAGCTCAAGGTCGCACAAAGAGCTATTCAGAGGACTATGCTAGGTGTTTCTCTACGTGATCGAATCAGGAATGAGGAGATTCGTAGAAGAATGAAAGTCACCGACATAGCCCAGCGAATTAGCCCTTTGAAGTGGCAGTAGACGGAGCAAATAGCACGTATGGGCGATAGGGCGGAAAGCTCTTGAATGGCCACCACGTACCGGTAAGCGCACCGTCGGACACCCACCGACTAGGTGGTTGGATGACCTGACTAAAATCGCAGGGAAGCGCTAGATGTAGGCCGCCTCCAATCGGTCCTTTTGGAAATCTTTGGGGGTCTTTCCAGCAGTGGACTTCCTGTGGCTGACATGATGTTGAAACGATATTGTCGTTTTCCTTGGTTTCTTAAACTCAAATCATAATAAACGTGTCACCATACTACATAAGTCTACAAACACATGTTGCACTCGAATGTCATGGTAAAACTCTTCCTTAATTCTACACGTCTAGTGATGATGATGATGATGTTCCGACCGATTTCGGCCACGGCGACCACTTCGACTCCTAGCCGATGATTTGGCGCTCATGCGCCCGAAGATGGCTTATGTAGCCTATCTTGGCGGCGAAACTTCGTGCACACTGAGGGCACGTAAGTACGCCGTCGACGTAGTTGTATGTGATGGCAGCTGGTGGGCGGGTCTGTAATAGGTCGCGTTTGGCATCGAGGTCAGCTTTGCGCTGCTCCTTAAACTCGCGAACTTGTCCGTACACCATTCTGCGCCATTCTGGCCGTTTTGCTGCCAAACGCTCCTATTCAGAGGGTTCTATATTGCATCTCTTCATGTGTCGTTTTAAGACATCCTTGAACCGGAGGAGTTGTCCGCCATGCTTTCGCTTGCCCTCCTCCAGCTCAGAGAAGAAGATGCGCTTCGCCACCCTTTCGTCCGCCATATGTGATACGTGCCCGCACCACCGAAGCTGTCGACGCATTAAGTAAGCCTCAATGCCACCAACATTGGCTCGTCGCAGGGCTTTCTCATAATTTTCATTCATGTAGAAAAATGATTTAAAATCTCCTTCCTAATTTGTTTAAAAATTCAGAAAAGCCATGAGACCTTGGTATTTAAATACTCCCTCCGTTGTACCCTCTATACTAAAGTGTTTCAAGGATTTATAATACAAATATTCGTTGACACTATAATAATATTTATAATAATAGTTTCTATATTTTAATTTGTTTGTTTTGTAAATGTATTACAAACATACTTTGTAAGCATATTGTTCCTAACACAATAAGTCGTGTTGTTCTAAATAAGTAATAAATTTCGTGAATAGATGGCCTTTTTTTTATAGAACGTTATTTTTTCTATATAAGAAACCTGAATATAGTTTGTTCAGAGTAAGCAACTAAATAGATTCCAATCATTTTTACACCATTTCATATTTTTTCCCTAAATACATTTAGAAATTGTTGCAGTGTGGTTACCGAGCGCACAACACAGTGATGACGGTAGATCATATTAAAAAGCGCGTGCGTATAGCGCTCTCCTGTAGGCGCGGGCGGGTGGGCGGTGCGTTGACCATATTTTCAACATTCATAACAATCTCAACACAACTTTGTGGTTTTTCATGACATACATATTTTTGAAATTTTGTACATAGATTTTTTACTTAAAAGTACTGGACACCTGTTTCGGGTTTCGCATTAACGTATTAAAAATATTAACGCATTAAAATATAACGTTGTATACTCGGGTAACATATTTTGATTAACATAACTTCACGGCAGATAAAATATTTCCCTTTATTAATGTACGAACACCCTTAATAGCGGCAGTACATGCGACTATATGGAAAGGTAACAGAACCTAATCTAAGACCTATAAGCCCTACAGTCCCTACGACCCTAAGTCCTATAAGCCCTACAGCCCTGTACAATAGTTCGTAATAAATAAATATATAAATAAGTGCGGGATGTCTACACCAAGAGACCTAAGGTAACAGACGGATAGTAGGTAGGATTTCCAGGTAAGGGTGAAGGGTAAACACACTGCCAGTCCAGCAGACTCACAGGACTGATCAGAGATGGCTAAGGGTGTCTTGGCCACAGTGAGGGGTAATGAGACCAGAATAAATTCTAATCTGATTTATTTACACAATATTACAGCTTATATACTACTTTTTCTCAACACACACAAATATACAAACGTCTTGGTATTCTATACGTGAAATCTGCAATTTCTACAATATTTGAAGTAGGCCGCGCGTCCGCTGCCGAAATGCTGAATCACTTTCAAAGGTAACATTGAACAATTATATTTTTGAAAGATGGCTCATAAGACTGAATAGTTCTGGAGGATCCAAGGTCTTCCAAAAACTGGGTCGATGACCTTCTATTTGACGTAGGAATCAGTTAGATTCGAGAAGCAGTCGGTGCTTGGTGGAGGAATAAGTCCAGCATTGGAAATTATATGTTGAAATGATAATAATTAATATCATATTATATTTTTAATCCATTGCTCCATATATTCAACAAATATGTATGGGTAACAGCGTAAATAATCCAATGAATGTTGTTGAACTGCCAAAATGAAACCCATCGCTACAGATAGTGCCGGATATATTTAACTAGCGGCCGCCAGCAACTTCGTTCACGTGGTTTAATTATGCTCCGCTCCTATTGGTCGCAGCGTGATGTTATATAGTCTAAAGCATTCCTGGAGTAATGGGCTATCCAACGCAAAAAGAATGATTCATATCGGACCAGTACTTCCCGAGATTAGCGCGCACCAACAAACAAACAAACTCTTCAGCTTTATATATTAGTATAGATATAGATAGTAATAGTTGACAGCCTCCGTGGCGTAGCGGTAGCGGACGCGGCGACTGCGCAAGGAGACGCGGGTTCGATCCCCGCACAGTGCAAATATTTGTATGCATGAATATGAATATTTGCACTGGTCTGGTCGTGCTTCGGAAAGCACGTTAAGCCGTTGGTCCCGGTTGCCATACGATCATCTCGTGGCAGTCGTTACGGCTTGTTCGAGCCCTCAAAAGTCCATCAATTGGTCTAGCTGCAATGCTTCGATGTCGCCTTCGGGTTGTGGAGGTCAGACGGCAGTCGCTTCATGGAAAATGTCTAAGTTAACCATATCAGCAGTTGGACTGGTTAAGGCGGACCCCAGACTCCAAAGCTGAAAAAAAGGCTTCGGATGCGACTGGGATTAACGCTGAGATGATGATGATGAAAGATAGTAATAGTAAATAGTAATAGTAAATAGTAATGGTAATAGTAAATAGTAATAGTAATAGTAAATAGTAATAGTAAATAGTAATAGTAAATAGTAATAGTAAATAGTAATAGTAATAGTAAATAGTAATAGTAAATAGTAATAGTAAATAGTAATAGTAAATGGTAATAGTAAATAGTAATAGTAAATAGTAATAGTAAATAGTAATAGCAAATAGTAATAGTAAATAGTAATAGTAAATAGTAAAAGTAATAGTAAATAGTAATAGTAAATAGTAATAATAAATAGTAATAGTAATAGTAAATAGTAATAATAAATAGTAATAGTAAATAGTAATAGTAAATAGTAAATAGTAATAGTATAGATAGATTAGATACCTTGCCGGTTAAGACTTGGGATTTACTACTTAGTAAATATGGTACGGTAGTACATAAGAAAAATATGGCTCGTTTCTATAGGAAACGACTAATCGGAACCCTACATTTAGCTTTTACGCCTTTATTTATAAACGTTGCTTAAAATTAACTACTGATTAGCGACTGTTTAGCCATACATTTATGACGTTTGAACATCACCTAACTTTAATCATCGTTTATGAAAAAACCCTCAAATGTTTCACACGTATTGGTTTACAAAATATTATGTGAAATAAACATATTTTGAAAGAAGAAAAAAAAATATATATATTTACAGTAAAATCCCATTAAGACAATTTTAAAGGAACCCCGAGTCCCCGGCCAAAAACGCTTTTGAAGCGAGGAAGCGTATAATACGGTTCATTAACTTATTTTGTAGGTCAAATAACAAACTTGGTATTCCTTAGCTGAAAATCTTTAGTGAGAGTGGGGCTTTCAACAAAATGAAAAACAATGCTTCTATTTTTACCATAATTGCGATAAGTCGCTTAAACAAAGCCAGGCCATCAAGCTCTCGTTCCATAGTGCATTGTGACACGGAAATTTGTGAGATCAGCTGTGGGCGCCAACAGCTTTTATGAAAGTTCTACAACCGGCAAACAAATTGTCTAGGGTGAAAAATGCCTTTATCTGTAGTATATCCAAACATGTTAATCGTCATCCCAGCGTTAATCCCAGTCGCATCCGAAGCCTTTTCAGCTTTGGAGTCTGGGGTCCGCTTTACCAGTCCAACGGCTGATATGGCTAAACTTCGACATTTTCCGTGAAGCGACTGCCATCTGACCTCCACAACCCGAAGGCGACATCGAAGCATTGCAGTTAGACCAATTGTTGGAATTTTGAGGGCTCCAACAACCCGTAACGACTGCCACTAGATGTTCGTATGGCAACCGGGACCAACGGCTTAACGTGCTTTCCGAGGCACGACCAGACCAGTGCAAATATTCATATTCATGCATACAAATACTTGCACTGTGCGGGGATCGAAGCCGCGCTGCGCAGTGGCCGCGTCCGCTACCGCTACGCCACGGAGGCTGTCAGTATATCCAAACATGTAACAACAGGAATCTTACGTATACTCGCATTGTAGACAGGTTGAAAACTAGTCCTTTGAACTACACACTCTGGAAAGCCGCACTATACAATAGGGTATTTGACTAAAAAAAACGAATTAGTCCGTCAGTCAGATTTCCAAAAAAATACTAGACACGTATTTTTTCTTTTTTCATATAAACAAAAAATGAAGACGTTGCAGCGCGTTGAAAACTCGTGTGACGTGACTCCACGCTATACTATTTAGCGGCCAGTGACGTCACCAACCACTCCTGATCTTTGATGCCTTTTACATTTGTCAATTTTTATTTATTTGGTATAACAAAATATACGTGTCTAGTATTTTTTGGAAATCTGACTGACGAACTAATTAGTTTTTTTTTTTTTTTTTTTGTAAAATACCCTAATAAGGCTAAGTCCAGATGACAAGTGCTCAACGCGCGTTGAATTTTTATATAGTGTTCACATGATACGCGTTTGTAAGGCATTGAACACGTGTCGACTGTTTTAGTTTGAGTTCTTCATTTGTCGAAAATGAACGTAGAAACAGTTTTAACGGTGATTTTTTGTACCGACGGCAGAAACGACGCGACAGAACACGTAGATATTGGGTCCATCCAATTTTGTCAGTCAGGCTGACTCATCATCATCTCAGCGTTAATCCCAGTCGCTTCCGCAGCTTTTCAGCTTTAGAGTCTGGGGTCCGCTTTACCAGTCTAACTGCTGATTTTTGGCTAAACTTCGACATTTTCCGTGAAGCGACTGCCGTCTGACCTCCACAACCCGAAGGCGATATCGAAGCTTTGCAGTTAGACTTTTGAGGTCTCCAACAACCCGTAACGACAGCCACTAGATGTCCGTATGGCAACCGGTACCAACGGCTTAACGTGCTTTCCGAGGCACGACCAGACCAGTGCAAATATTTATATTCATGCATACAAATATTTGCAGTTGCACTGTGCGGAGATCGAACCCGCGCCTCCTTGTGCAACGGCCGCGTTCGCTATCGCTACCCCACGGAGGCTGTCTATCACTCAGGCTGACTGAAAGCCAGTATATGATTTTGTATCCAAAGTTAAGGGAATTTGAGCCCAAATTTTGAAGTAAATCAACCGGGGAAATTGCGTTTTTGGGGCAATTGCGTCTAATCTCACTTTAGTTTCCACCTGCCTAACGTGAGGTAGAGTAAACTTAATACATTTGGTTTTTTTCTCGTTTAAGAGTAAATTATTAACATTAAACCAATGGACTACTTTGGAGATCGCGCTATTTACATCACTGATGAAACGAAAACTCAACTGAAACGTCAGCAGCAGGTTACTGATAACCTGCTGCTGACGTTTCAGTTTAAATAAAAGTGAAGTGTCATCTGCAAACAACACTATATCGTGGTTATCCTTTATTAGGTACGGCAGGTCATTGATGTAAATAAGAAACAAAAAAGCGGCCAAATGCGAGTCGGACTCGCACACCGAGGGTTCCGCCGTACAAACGTAGCGGTTTACAATTTATGACGTACTAGCTTTCCGCCAGCGGCTTTGCCCGCGTGGAGTTCGGTTATAATAATAATAATAATAATAGTAATAATAATAATAGTGGATTCAGCAATCATTGTACCGATAGTCGTGACAGCCAATGGCTTAATTGCCAAGAGCCTCGACCAACACCTCAGGAGGCTCTCGTTAGGCAGCTGGATCAAGGGCTTGATTCAGAAAGCGGTACTGCTGGACACGGCTCGCATCGTCAGGAAGTTCCTCTCTCTGGAGCCCTGACCGCCGGTAGCTTGGACCCTGTTTCCGATACCGGTGGGCTACTATTTTTTATATTTTTAAATGTTTTATTTATTTATTTATATAAATATTTAAAAATGTAAAATAATATGTACATATAGGAAAATAAAGAGATAATAATAATAATAATAATTGTTTATTATTTCAACAACAAGTAACATTACAGTCTTGTGATTGGAGGCTCCTTTTAAGCAGAAAAGCCTGTGTTAGGAGACTCCGCTCTTCCTTAACTTAATAATTTTCAATAAGGTACTTGTTTTATACAAAATTAAACTAAATAATAATAAAAAAAAAAATAAAAGAGAGGCTTAAGGCTAAAAATGCAGCACGCGCGCAGGCATGCGAGTGAGTAAGTGAGAGTGAGTGATAAGGAGTGAAATTTTGTGTGTGTGTGTGTGTGAGTGTGTGTGTGTGTGTGTGCGAGTGGGGGTGTGTGCGTGAATGTGAACGCAAATGAATTAGAATGTGCACATAATGGTGCAGAGATGTAGGGTTATGTTTCTCTTAACAACGCCTCCGTTTCATCATATGTTAGTGTTTTTATCCAACTAGTTAGAATTTTTTTTAATTCGTATTGTTTCTTATTATAAACATAAATTTCCTTGTTAATTCTATTGTATAGCTGAGCTGAGCGTCTTTTGTACTGAATACTAGCGAACTTGGTTTTGGTTTGAGGAACTTCCACTATGAGATCTTTTCTTCTTTTTAATGTTAGTCTAAGGTCAAAAGGAATAGCTTTGTGTTTCTTAAGCACTGTTTTAATTATGTATAGCTTTCTAACCGAGAGTAAATCGCTCATTTGGTAAAGATTTTGCGTAGGATATCTGATGTTTTTAAAATAAATAAGTTTTATCAAAGCTCGTTGACTCCGCTCAAGGTCAATGAATTTTGTCTTAGCTGCACCCCCCCAAATGGGGATGCAGTACACTAGGACCGACTGTACTAAAGCTATATATATTTCGTTGAGTAGATTTCTGGAGGTATTTGAATTTTTGGGTACTTTTTTTGATACGATGTATCTCAGCGTCTTGAAAATCCAGCTCAGTTTCCTAATCCTATTAGTGACCTGTTCTAGATGGGGGTACCACGTTAGCCTCTGGTCAACAATAACACCAAGATACTTTGTTTGTGATACCCTGAGCAGTGCCGGACATTCACAATTATTTGAGTCAACACATGTATGAACTCTAATATTAAAATCAGTATTTGGTTGTGTTTTGAGTGATTTACTGAAACAGATGTAGTTCGTTTTAGCTATATTCAGAGTGAGCAGGTTATTTTTGAGCCATTCCAATATTAGGGACATACCGGCTTCAGCACTTCGGGCAACTTCCTGCCAAGAATTCTCGCAAAATACTACAGCAGTGTCGTCAGCATAAGAAAACACTCTAGTGTTATTGATTTTAAGATTGCAGAGGTCGTTAATGTAAAGCAGGAACAATGTGGGGCCCAATACACTACCCTGAGGCACCCCAAATGTGACATCTGCAGTATGACTAACGTGATCCCCTACCCTAACCCGTTGCTTTCTGTTAGTGAGATAATCTTTAAACATTTAATATATCACGCTGTTTAAATTCCCCTCGGGAACTACAAATTTTTCCGGGATAAAAGGTAGCCTATGTTCTTTCTCAGGGTCTGAAGATTGTCTGTGCCAAACTTCATCAAAATCGGTTGAGAGGTTTAGGCGGGAAAGCGTAACAGACAGACAGAGTTACTTTCGCATTTACTAGCATTGATTTAGAATTTTTCACAGTTTAGAGGCAATTAGATTTAAGAAGTGTTTGATATGAATTTCAACTTTAATATCTCTACGCGTTCATGTGAAAAAGGGTAGGTAGTAAGTTTATAATTATTAAAAAATATTTTATGTCATGTAAGCAAAAATAATATTTTAATATTTTATGTAACTTCAAATTTATCATTTTCACAATTTTTCCTTTATCAGTCTGTACTATAATATAACGTTGACAGCCTCCGTGGCGTAGCGGTAGCGGACGCGGCCGCTGCGCAAGGTGGCGCGGGTTCGATCCCCGCACAGTGCAAGTATTTGTATGCATGAATATGAATATTTGCACTGGTCTGGTCGTGCCTCGGAAAGCACGTTCAGCCGTTGGTCCCGGTTGCCATACGAACATCTAGTGGCAGTCGTTACGGGTTGTTGGAGCCCTCAAAAGTCCAACAATTGGTCTAACTGCAATACTTCGATGTCGCCTTCGGGTTGTGGAGGTCAGACGGCAGTCGCTTCACGGAAAATGTCGAAGTGTAGCCATATCAGCAGTTGGACTGGTAAAGCGGACCCCAGACTCCAAAGCTGAAAAGGCTTCGGATGCAACTGGGATTAACGCTGTGATGATGATGATGATTATAAATGCGAAAGTACAAGATTCTGAGTTCACGGGAAGTACCTTGTAGGTTTTGATTCCCTAGCGTGTGACGGTAATTCGTCTAAGGTGTCGGTATAAACTGCTGTATCTTTTGATCGCTTTAACTTAGAAGTTTGATTTTTTCACTGCTTAAAGGGACAACAGACCTAGGTATTTGATATAAATTTCAATTTGATACCTTTATTAGTTCGTGAGAAATAAGGTAGTAAGTTTCATTTTATTAAAATATGTTTATTATATTATATAACTAAAAAATGTGATTTTCGCAATTTTTCCTATATTTGCATTATATGACAATCCTTCATGCCAAATTTCAAGATTCTGAGTTTACGGGAAGTATCCTGTAGGTTTGATTCCTTTGCGAGTGTCGAAAATTTGATGAAAATATCGACATATCGGCTGTATCTTTTGATTGGCTTGGCTTAGAAGTTTGATATTTTCACAGCTTAAAGGGACAATAGACCTAAGTATTTGGTATAAATTTCAATTTGATAACTTTATTCGTTCGTGAGAAATAAGGTAGTAAGTTCCATTTTATTAAAATATGTTTATTATATTATATAACTAAAAAAATTTTGTTTTTCGCAATTTTTCCTATATTTGCATTATATGACAATCCTTCATACCAAATTTCAAGATTCTGAGTTTACGGGAAGTATCCTGTAGGTTTTGATTCCTTTGCGAGTGTCGGTAATTTGTTGAAAATATCGACATATCGGCTGTATCTTTTGATTGGCTTGGCTTAGAAGTTTTATATTTTCACAGCTTAAAGGGACAATAGACTTAGGTATTTGGTATAAATTTCAAATAGATAACTTTTTTCGTTCGTGAGAAATAAGGTAGTAAGTTCCATTTTATTAAAATATGTTTATTATATTATATAACTAAAAAAATGGGATTTTCGCAATTTTTCCTATATTTGCATTATATGACAATGCTTCATGCCAATTTTCAAGATTCTGAGTTTACAGGAAGTATCCTGTAGGTTTTGATTCCTTTGCGAGTGTCGAAAATTTGTTGAAAATATCGACATAATCGGCTGTATCTTTTGATTGGCTTGGCTTAGAAGTTTGATATTTTCACAGCTTAAAGGGACAATAGACCCGAGTATTTCATGTGAATTTCAGCTTGATATATCCACGCGTTCTTGAGATAAAGGGTGGTGACAGACAGACAGACAGACAGACAGACAGACAGACAGACAGACAGACAGACAGACGGACAACAAAGTGATCCTATAAGGGTTCCGTTTTTTCCTTTTGAGGTACGGAACCCTAAAAAGGACCAAGAATTGACCCCTGTGGGACTCCCATTGTTACTAAAGACCCGGATTGTTGATAAAGTCTTTTCTCTTCTTTGACTAGTACCTACCACTGATAATCCATCGATCCAAACTTAATTATGCATAAAAATAACATAAATGGATTGTAAAAGTTCGAAGAAGATCAGTTCGTGCGGTGAGTCTCAGTTAGTATTTGCCGCAACCCTGTTGTAAGATTTATATTTTTCTAGCTAAATCTAAGGCGTAGAAAAAAACAATAAATGATAAATAATTTTATTTTGTAAGTAGGTTTCGCATCCTCGCTCTAGGGTAGGCCTTAGCAGCCTAGGGGCTGCTTTTTTTTTTTTTTTTATGAATTACAAACTAGCGCTTGACTGCAATCCCGCCTGATGGTAAGCAGTGATGCAATCGTTGATGGTAAGGCGTGCTAGTTTATTAAGCCTATTCACTCAAAAGAACTGAGTATATAGGAAGGAAGACGGCAGTTGAGCGCGGTGATGCAATGTTAAACCCAACAACACGACCAACGATGCTGCGCCAGAGGGAGATTGATCTGGAGGCCTCCACAACCAATCTTCCGACACAACACCATTTCGCGCATCGTACCCAGCACGTACATCGCAACACAACTGCTCAGACCCGTCCTCCGTACGGCTTCACTAGACATCATGCCGGAACACGACGAATCGCTTGGCGGCATGACTTTGTCTAATGGGTGGTAACTTATGCCGGCGGCTGATGTTGTGGCCTACCACCAATGTTAAATAAATGCTATTACAATAGTATCAGAATGAACAATCAGTGTCCTCATAATGATCATTTTGACAAGTTTCGTAATCCATAAACGAAATGGCGTCATTATGATTTTGCAGTGGTCAATCACTGACGCTCCATTCCATATTAATAAATATACAAATTGAGTAGTAGTTTTTAGAAAATAATTTCTACTAACGTGTTTTATAGTAATGGCAATACGGAAACGTCATTCTATTATCATTCCATTACGAGACGACTGACCGAAAATTGAACGATCGTTATGAATTTAGCAGAATACGAACTTTCAGCACAATGACAATGGAATCTTGTTGGAATGACAAATTTATAAAAATAGCAGACTGAGTTCCCTGGTCGGCTACACGGACGATCTTTCTGGGCAAAAGAATATTATTTAGTATGGGTTGAAACGTTGTGAAATGAATTGTTTGAGTTTTTAGTTGTTAGTTTAGTTTGAGCTTATCATTTATCCTTACTAATATTATAAATCAGAAAGTGAGTTTGTTTGTTTGTTTGTTCTGCTATCACGCCGTAACTACTGAACCGATTGCTTTGAAATATCGCAGTCGTAAAGTTAGAAGTCTGGATGAAATAATAGGGTAATTTTTATCCCGGAAAAATGTTATATTCCCGAGGAAAATCTAAGAAGCGCGATATAACCGAATTCCACGGTGGCGAAGCCGCGGGTGGAAAGCTAGTTTTTATATAAACACAAAAAAAAATAACATAAAAAAATGTAGTTTAAAAAACAAAAAAAAAACATGCTTTAAAAAATATCAAACTAAAAGGTTAAAAATAATAAAAAAAAGCGTGAAAAAATTATGGCACAACCTCATGCTTTTTTAAAAATTATTTTTAACTTTTTAGTTTGATATTTTTTAAAAGCATGTTTTTTTTAGTTTTTTAAACTATATTTATTTTCAACTTTTTAGTTCGATATTCTTTAAAAAAAAAAAACGAACGAACGAACGTATTGAAAACGGTGAGACATTTTACAGTAATGAGCCGCTCACTCGTAGTCCGAAGAGTTAGAGACGGACAAACAAACAAAGAAGCAAGCAAGCATGCAAGCAAGCAAGCAAACAAACAAACAAACAAGCAAGCAAACATACAAGTGAAGCTAATAAAAAGCATGTAAGAATTAATTTTAATTTATAAAATTAAACCAGAATAATGTGCTCTTTAAGCAGGCTACTTTGAACTATAAACACAATCGAAAATATAAATATCACTATCCTAATAAAGGATAACCACGATATAGTGTTGTTTGCAGATGACACTTCACTTTTATTTAAACTGAAACGTCAGCAGCAGGTTACTGATGATGTAAATAGCGCGATCTCCAAAGTAGTCCATTGGTTTAATGTTAATAATTTACTCTTAAACGAGAAAAAAACCAAATGCATTAAGTTTACTCTACCTAACGTGAGGCAGGTGGAAACTAAAGTGTTGATAAAGGGCGAAGAATTGAAATCTGACGACAGCACAGTATTCTTGGGTATAACTCTGGATGCTAAGCTTCAATGGGGTTCACATATAGAAAAATTGTCAAAAAAGCTAAGTTCTGCTGCATACGCAGTTAGAACAATTCGTAATTTGACTGATGTTGAGACGGCCCGTTTAGTGTACTTTGGCTATTTCCACAGCGTAATGTCGTACGGCATTCTGTTGTGGGGAAATGCCGCCGATATTCAAACAATATTTGTTTTGCAGAAACGAGCTGTTCGTGCAATTTATAAATTAAGTCCGAGACACTCTCTCAGAGAAAAATTTAAAGAGATTAATGTACTGACCGTGCCGTCTCAATATATTTATGAAAATCTTTTGTATGCTCATAAAAATATAAAATTGTTTAAAAAATACAGTGATGTCCATGATATAAATACTAGGAACAGGCACAAATTTATTGTACCTACAACAAGGCTCAAGAAAATAGGTGGCTCTTTCAGATGCCAATGTATACATTTTTACAATGGACTTCCAGAGGTGGTTCAAGATCTGAGCCTGAATAAATTCAAATCCTTCATTAAACGTAAGTTGTGTCAGAAAGCATTTTATAGTGTGAAGGATTATATTGAGGACAAAAAGGCTTGGGCTTGAGCTGCGTCCGATTTCTATACAATGATTGTTCTTTGATTTTTTCCTCTTGTAGTTTTAATATGTAATTGTTTATGTTATTTAGTCAAAGCCTGTATTACACACTATGTAGCCAAGCATATTGTACGTTACGGAATTGTATCGCTGACAGAGGTGTTCGGCACTTGTGCAGCTGCAGCTGCACAGGAGTTAAACTTTCCACAGATTCGGGAACACTGTTGGAGCTGCTGAACCTTGGACAAAACTATCTTAGCATTGTGTAGATTCAATTTCTTAGTATTGTATAATTGCATGGCAAACGTGTGAGCACAATGTACGAATGTGCTGTAAGGCATTTATTTGTTGGGTTAATCTTTTTTATTGACTTAATTGTGCTTTGGCTGTTGAGAGTATGTCATGCTCACTCAAATGTCTCGCTGATGGTGGCGTGTGTTTTGGGTCATTGGGTTCCCTTCGATATGGTTGAGCTGAATGATGCTGATCCATACGTCATGTTCGTGAACGGACGCCGTCGGAGGGGACTGGTCATCTCTTAGCTGCCACGGCGTATTTTAATTTCTGAATTGATTTTTGTATGTTTTCCATAATGGACGCTCTCAGCGTACAATATATTTCTGCATCGTTCTCACGCGGTTGATTTCAACATGAATGATGTAATCAAATATTTGTAACAATAGCTTAAAAATTTAAAAGAGTGTCCATGGAGTTTCTTGCCCGTTCTTCTCCATAGGTACCTACTCTTTGGAATGGGCGACTAGCTTCATCTTATTGACTGACCGACCTTCTGACAATTCAAAAGTGCCTGTAACTGGTTTATTTGAAATAAATGATTTGATTTGATTTGATTTGATTTGAGTGAATTAAGTACTTTTGGAAAAGTCTGCTACTAGGCGTTTATCGCTCGTCCGATTTCGTTTCAATACAAATTAAATTTTAATCAACAATTAATTACTTCCACCAGTTTGGTTGTAACCCAACCAGTCTCAGCTACATAAATACCTACTATTTTTTATACTCCTTTAATTAATTAATGTAAACGATAAATCTATTAATATAAAGTAGCTCTATATAATAAGAGGTATTCTCTAAAATATAAAGATTTTTTCACTGATAGTAAGCGTATACAACATTTAAAGAAAACCCCGTCCGACCCATGAGGATAATAAAGGTAAGGTAAACACTAGAACAAATAAAATATTAAATTTTATAAATCGTCATAGTACCAAACCTAATGAATTTTGCAATAATCTTTTTTTTCCGCCAATTAATTCCAAATTTTTTAATAAGTGATAACACCATTTTATGAGCGAATAGCGATGCTACTGTGTGCTATGTGCCCTTTCGCCCGCGCATGTAATGCCTACCGCACATGTGTTAATTTACCTACTTTTGCGAAATAATATTTTTTTACGGGTATTTAAGATACTACTGCCTTATTACATACCACTAGTTTACTCTATCCGCTTCGAGATCATCGTTTATGAGAGTCAGGAAGTCATCAATTGATTTGACGGACATTCTGAAGTATAGTCAACCGGGGTAATTGCGTCTAATCGAAATAATTTTAAATCTATTTGAAAACCTACCTCTCCTGCCATCTATACGTTATAGTTTTTTATTCAAAGTAAGCAAAACAAGATGGCAGGAGAGGTAAGTTTTCAAATAGATTTAAAATTATTTCGATTAGACGCAATTGCCCCAAAAACGCAATTTCCCCGGTTGATTTACTTCAAAATTTGGGCTCAAATTCCCTTAACTTTGGATACAAAATCATATACTGGCTTTCAGTCAGCCTAAGTGATAGACAGCCTCCGTGGGGTAGCGATAGCGAACGCGGCCGTTGCACAAGGAGGCGCGGGTTCGATCTCCGCACAGTGCAACTGCAAATATTTGTATGCATGAATATAAATATTTGCACTGGTCTGGTCGTGCCTCAGAAAGCACGTTAAGCCGTTGGTACCGGTTGCCATACGGACATCTAGTGGCAGTCGTTACGGGTTGTTGGAGACCTCAAAAGTCTAACTGCAAAACTTCGATATCGCCTTCGGGTTGTGGAGGTCAGACGGCAGTCGCTTCACGGAAAATGTCGAAGTTTAGCCAAAAATCAGCAGTTAGACTGGTAAAGCGGACCCCAGACTCTAAAGCTGAAAAGCTGCGGAAGCGACTGGGATTAACGCTGAGATGATGATGAGTCAGCCTGACTCATCATCATCTCAGCGTTAATCCTAATAATGTATTAACTTAACGCTCAGTTTATTGCGATTTTTGAGTGTAATAGACCTTTTAGGCCATAAAGCGCATTTTGTTTTGCAATTTTCGTTTGCATTTCGGTTTTAGCAAAATTATTCTTTTTACACGTTTGTTTGCAAATATTTTTAAATGGCAATGCAAAATACTGTGGTAGGGTTTGTATCATTTCGATATAAAGTTATCGATAATATTCAAAGAAGTTACTACGACGATGTTTTTTCGCATTATGATAGCTTGAAACAAAAAATTAGGAAGCAGAATAATTATGGGTAATTTCAAGTTTACAAGTTTCTTATTTATATAATTCTTTTAATATAAAAGGCGTTAAAGTTTAAAATTGCCGATTAGTACTGAAAATCTAAATAATTGCTTATTTTTTAATTTTTAAATAATTCATTTATAATCAATATATAGGAAGGTCGTTTGTGCCTTTGTGATAGAACTCTGAGGATCTAGACTGCACAAACTGTGTGAAAGCAGAACTGCCTCCTGGGAAGAAAACTTCTTGTCACGTAGATAATTGTCCAAATCACGACAAAAATGGTAGTCTGCTGGAGCAAGACCTTTACAAGATTCGTACGCCATTATCTTTAAAAACGGCAAAAAAATCACAGTTATTGTATGGGAGCCCGCCTTCAGTATTTATTTTATTTTAATTATTTATTTGTAATTTGAATATATAACCAAATATTCTGTGAACATTTTAAGCGTCTATCTGTTTCCGTTATTAATATGGAGCAAAAAACGGCAAAAATTCACGTTTGTTGTATGGGAGCCCCCTTAAATATTTTATTATTTTTATTCTTAGTACTTGTTGTTATAGCCGCAACAGAAATACTAACACAATCTCTGGAAATTACAACTGTCTCGCTATTACGGTTTATGAGATACAGTCTGGTCACAGACGGACAGACGAACAGAGAAGTCTCACGAATAGGGTTCGTTTTACCTTTTAGGTACGGAATCCTCAAAATCACAAAGTAGCTCGCATCATTGTGCTACATATACGTACCTACATATTTTATGAATATATTTCATTATAAATAAGTTATGTAATCTATGTACTTATCTACTTAACCGTAAATTTTATTCCTTAAGTATATATTTATTGGTTAAGTAAAAAAGTACTGAAATTAATAACTTACTATTTCATTTCTAATACAAGGTACCAATACTTTTTTTTTTTTTAAATTTGATGGACAAGTCTTTCCAAAGTAGATAACTTCTCTTTTAAAATGCATTGAGCATAATTTCGACGAATGAGACGGAAGCCAATTTTCTTCTCTACGGTCTATCTGGACAAATCGTATCCACTTTTTCCCTACGACATTATTTTTATTCGGAAACCAAAAATAACAAAAACCTAGATAAATGAATAGTAATTGTTCATTCAATTTTGTTTATTAATATGATATGATTATGTTTAAATAGAGTTAATAATAAATAAACTTGAAATATAGTAATATTTTAAGTTTATTTAGCTATATTTTAAATGTCAATAAAATACAACAAAATGTATTCATCTTAATAAGTATTATCGATAACTAAATCGATAAAGAACATTACTACATCTCTACAAGAAAATAGTAAAACTACTCAACAATAGAGGGCGCTTATTACAATAATGGAAAATTTTCTAGAACTAAGATTTTTTAAAATTTGAATTGCAGACGAAATATAAATAATTCATAGAAAAACATTCCGAAGTTAGGTCCAGTCGTTTTACTATAACGAGATGTACAGTAACACAAAGCGCAACATGGCATATTTCCTTAGAAAATTTTTATTCTTGGTGGACACAAATTACGTCCTGACGCGCAGACTAGACTGAGCGACTTTTAACCAAGTCGATAAAAGTATTGGCTTACGATTTTGTTCGTGATGATGGGATGTCTATTGTAAATATAATTTTAATGTCTTTGCTTGTAGGTTTTGATTCCCTAGCGTGTGACGGAAATTCGTCTAAGGTGTCAGTATAAACTGTTGTATCTTTTGATCGCTTTAACTTAGAAGTTTGATTTTTTCACTGCTTAAAGGGACAATAGACCTAGGTATTTGATTTAAATTTCAATTTGATACCTTTATTAGTTCGTGAGAAATAAGGTAGTAAGTTTCATTTTATTAAAATATGTTTATAATATTATATAACTAAAAAAATGTGATTTTCGCAATTTTTCCTATATTTGCATTATATGACAATCCTTTATGCCAAATTTCAAGATTCTGAGTTTACGGGAAGTATCCTGTAGGTTTTGATTCCTTTGCGAGTGTCGAAAATTTGTTGAAAATATCGACATATCGGCTGTATCTTTTGATTGGCTTGGTTTAGAAGTTTGATATTTTCACAGCTTAAAGGGACAAAAGACCTAGGTATTTGAATAAATTTCAATTTGATAACTTTATTCGTTCGTGAGAAATAAGGTAGTAAGTTCCATTTTATTAAAATATGTTTATTATATTATATAACTAAAAAAATGTGATTTTCGCAATTTTTCCTATATTTGCATTATATGACAATGCTTCATGCCAATTTTCAAGATTCTGAGTTTACGGGAAGTATCCTGTAGGTTTTGATTCCTTTGCGAGTGTCGAAAATTTGTTGAAAATATCGACATAATCGGCTGTATCTTTTGATTGGCTTGGCTTAGAAGTTTGATATTTTTACAGCTTAAAGGGACAATAGACTTGAGTATTTCATGTGAATTTCAGCTCGATACGTTCACGCGTTCTTGAGATAAAGGGTCTTGACAGACAGACAGACGGACAACAAAGTGATCCTATAAGGGTTCCGTTTTTTCCCTTTTGAGGTACGGAACCCTAAAAATGTAAAGAGATTAATGTACTGACCGTGCCGTCTCAATATATTTATGAAAATCTTTTGTATGCTCATAAAAATATAAAATTGTTTAAAAAATACAGTGATGTCCATAATATAAATACTAGGAACAGACACAAATTTATTGTACCTACAACAAGGCTCATGAAAATAGGTGGCTCTTTCAGATGCCAATGTATATATTTTTACAATGGACTTCCATAGGTGGTTCAAGATCTGAGCCTGAATAAATTCAAATCCTTCATTAAACGTAAATTGTGTCAGAAAGCATTTTATAGTGTGAAGGATTATAATTATTAAGGACAAAAAGGCTTGGGCTTGAGCTGCGTCCGATTTCTATACACTGATTGTTCTCTGATTTTTCCTCTTGTAGTTTTAATATGTAATTGTGTTATTAATTCAAAGCCGGTATTACACACTATGTATCCAAGCATATTGTACGTTACGGAATTGTATCGCTGACAGAGGTGTTTGGCACTTGTACAGCTACACAGGAGCTAAACTTAGTATTCGAGAACACTGATGGAGCTGCTGAACCTTAAACAAAACTATCTTAGCATTGTGTAGATTCAATTTCTTAGTATTGTATAATTGCATGGCAAACGTGTGAGCACAATGTACGAATGTGCTGTAAGGCATTTTTTTGTTGGGTTAGTCTTTTTTATTGACTTGATTGTGCTCTGGCTGTTGAGAGTATGTCATGCTCACTCAAATGTCTCGCTGATGGTGGCGTGTGTGTTGGGTCATTAGGTTCCCTTCAATATGGTTGAGCTGAATGATGCTGATCCATTCGTCATGTTCGTGAACGGACGCCGTGGGAGGGGACTGGTCATCTCTTCGCTGCCACGGCGTATTTTAATTTCTGAATTGATTTTTGTGTGTTTTCCATAATGGACGCTCTCGGCGTACAATTTATTTCTGCATCGTTGTCACACGGTTGATTTCAACATGAATGATGTAATCAAATATTTGTAACAATAGCTTGAAAATTTTTATTAAAAGAGTGTCCATGGAATTTCTTGCCCGTTCTTCTCTATAGGTACCTACTCTTTGGAATGGGCGACTAGCTTCATCCTATTGACTGACGGACCTTCTGACAATTCAAAAGTGCCTGTAACTGGTTTATTTGAAATAAATGCTTTGATTTTTGATTATATTGGAAAATTCACATAAGAACTTACCAAGAGGGCAAGGCAAATGTCATCGATCATTTTCTATATAATTAACATCAGATTTTTATTAGATTATGCTAATTCAATACATTTTTTTATTTTTATATAATCGTCATCGCTGATAGAATGCCAGTTTGACTTGGCCCTCAGGTCTTGGATCGGAAATGTATGGAGTATAGACTATCCCCAATGACAAACAGTTCTTAATATAAATTTGAATATTCGAAATATAAATTTGAATTTCGGGTTGATCACACGAACCTCGAAGTTGGGAGTTCTTTTGGCGGGAAAGTTAAGCTGAGTGTCACTCTCATTTTTCACTGGACTTTTAAATTATTTATAGTGTTGTTTACTAAATAAAAGGTCGTGATTTATGTAGTAAAAAGTGCATTCAGTAAATAATTCATAAAGAACATTGAGATGTCGCGGCATAGTGGCCTCATGATGACTTTGCCTCAAACCTCCTTCGTAGACGGTTCACGGGACCGCCGCGTCCTTTTCGACATGAATGAAAATTCATTACATGACTTTGGTTAAATTCACAAACCGTGCGAAGCCAAAGAAGAAAGAAAGAAAGAAATAACCTCGAAGTTGGAATCACTGTTGGGTATGAAGACAGGCTCGTTGCTACTGGAATAATCCACTAAACCAATGGGCATATTTATTTCATCGTTGTGTATTATATTTATACTCACATCTTTGAGAGAAGACGCGATAAATATCACGTACACACTTGTCCCGCCGAGACATACGCCAGCCATCGCTGCATCCACAAAGTGCCTAAAAATATGAGTACGTTTAATATTTTATTTCAAGTGATATATGTTAGTAATACAGTAAAAGTGGCATTATTTATTTAAGTTTGACGCCTGAGATTATGTGCGCGACTGAAAGACATTGTATTAGATACTGTGAAAAGTAACTTTTCGATACTACACTGAAAGACAGCGTTAAGTGGGAACTCTAGTGGTGTTTCTCTATACAAACGTAATCCGCTGTTTTCTTCTTGGATATTGCTTTTAGAGCAATTCTTTTTTTTTCTACAATTTTACACCGTGATTATACGTGCCCCCTTCATTGATTTTTTGAGGTCGTTAACTATGATCACTAATAGTAATTATCCCGTTATTTTTTTTTTTTTTTGTTCTCCCAGTGGAAATCTCTACCAGACCGTCCTCCGTCTGGGGGTCGACGGAGGGTGTGCCGGGCTCTCACCGGCTAAAACCACTGGGGCGTTCCTCTTCTTGCCTATAGCCGGGGGTGCGGGGCCTGGTTTGCCATTCACCGCATCCCCGGCAGGTCTTGACCCGCCGCGCGCGAGATCGGCGGGTCCCTTTTTCTCCCCCCCTTCTATCAGGTAGGCGTGTAGGAACAGCCACTACACGCCTACTCCGGCCCTAGCGACGGACGTCGGACTCCCCCGGTCCTCGGCCCGTCGGCCTTTCGTTATGGAGGAAGCGGATCGACCTCGGCTTCCCTCCTCCTCCGGCCAGCGCGCCGTCGGCGGGACGGGAGAGTGCTCAGTGCTTCCCTCTCCCGTTCGGCCGTCTCCTTCGCGGAGATTACCTCCTCGCAGAAGGAGACGACCTCGTCCCATGACTCCCCGCTGTCGACCATAGTTTTGACCACGGCAGGCAGCGAGAGGTCGTTTCCGCCGATATAGTCATTATCCCGTACTACAACCCTGTTTAACTCAAGACAAGGTGTGTTAAGTTATGCGGATACGCACAATATATGTATATTTCTTAAAAATACTTTTAACACTACAGAATTAGTGGCCTTATCGCTAACGTAACCAAATAACCTCTTCCAGGCAACCAATCGTCAGCCGTAAAGGTTCTTAGAATACGAATGGTCAGATCCAAAGCCATGTTAAGAATTGCAACTTCAGAGATATTGTTGAAGAAAATTCCTTGTTGTTTTAATATCAAATGTATATCCATTTTTTTTTTTTGCTGAGGTAGAAGACATGTTAGCTTTTATTTGTACAGAAACGATTAATTTCTAAACCGCACATTAAATTCACGTAAGAATATTTAATATTGTCAAAGCGAGCGGACTTGATACAGTCTTAGAATCCTTCCTTTCTATATTCTGTGTTGCAAACGTTTACCTGTCACTTTGGCTACCTTGCATTTAGCTTTGGCGGAATTGCCACGCCTAAATTCAGGTTCATTGCATCCAGTTGACTTGCTGAACTAACGAATCCTACTGATAGAAGATTGATTTCAAACGTACCTGATATGTGTAGAGTATTGTTTCAATTTATTTGGCCCCTGCTTGAATACTTCTTCACATGTGTCTGTGTAGCTAAGTAAGGGCACTCGAGTTTTCTTGCAGACATCACGTGAGGTTGATACCTGCAAAAAATTAATCAAAATCGGAGGATATTTTAATTAGACCAATTACAGGAAATTGTCAAAGGGTCAGTCAGTAATATGAAGATTAAAAAAAAAGTTTCCTCACGCTAGTAATTGCTCTTGTATCGTAAGTGCGTTTTCTAATATTTTAACTCACATACCACTAGACCAGAAACAGTAGTTGCTCCGGGTCTTGCTGTTTGTGTATGTAAGTTGGCTACAGAAATATTATAAACTAATTCTGTCTGCAATCAAATCAAAATTAAAGCATTTATTTCAAATAAACCACTTACAGGCACTTTTGAATTGTCAAAAGGTCGGTCAGTCAGTAAGATGACGCTAGTCGCCCATTCCAAAGAGCAGGTACCTATGGAGAAGAACGGGCAAGAAACTCCATGGACACTTTTTTATATTATCAAGCTATCGATATAAATATTTGATTACATCATTCATTTTGAAATCAACCGTGTGAAAACGATGCAGAAATATATTGTACGCTAAGAGCGTCAATTATGGAAAACACACAAAAGAAACAACAACAAAAAAAGACTAACCCAACAAATAGATGCTTTACAGCAAGTACATTGTGCTCACACGTGTGCCATGCAATTATACAATACTAAGAAATTGAATCTACACAATGCAAAGATAGTTTTGTCCAAGGTTCAGCAGCTCCAACAGTGTTCCCGAATACTAAGTTAAACTCCTGTGTAGCTGCACCAGTGCCGAACACCCCTGTCAGCGATGCAATTCCGTAACGTACAATATGCTTGGCTACATAGTGTGTACTGGCTTTAGTAAAAAAAAAAAAACAATGAAGTACAAATTAAAACTACAAGAGGAAAAATCAAAGAACAATCAGTGTAAGTATAGAAATCGGACGCAGCTCAAGCCCAAGCCTTTTTGTCCTCAATATAATACTTAACGCTATAAAATGCTTTCTGACACAACTTACGTTTAATGAAGGATTTGAATTTATTCAGGCTCAGATCTTGAACCACCTCCAATCCCGTCTGATGGTAAGCTGTGATACAATCGTTGATGGGTAAAGCGCGCTAGTTTATTAAGAGCCTATTCACTCTAGGTTTGAAGAAACAGAGTGAATAGGAGTGAAGATGGCAGTTGAGTGAGTTGCTGCAATGTTAAACCCAACAACACTATCAACGATGCTGCGCCAGAGGGAGATTGATTTGGAGACTGCGGGAACGCCCGAACCCTTCAAGGATCAACATTGGGTTGATCGCTGCACCAACCGTGTTATCAAATTGATTGATCATTAGAGCATATAATCATTCCAATGATGGAGACCTATGATGGAGAAGAACGAGCAAGACTCCATGGACACTAAATGATAAAATTGTAACTAAATATTTGATTACATTATTCATATAAAAGCGTTCGTTATAGAAAACATAAAAACAATTCAGAAATTAAAATAAGCCGTGGCAGCTAAGCGAGAACCAGTCTTCACTGACGGCACCCATCCACCACCATTCAGCTCAATTACTTTGAAGGGAACTTAATATTCCAATACACATGTCACCTCCACCGAGACATTAGAGTAAGTATGATATACTGCTAACAGCCACCAGAGCAAGTTGCTGCACAAACTGTTGAGCAAGGCAATAAAAGACGTACCCAATAAATGAATCCTAAGAAATTGAATCTACACAATAGTTTTTTCAATGGTCTGTAGCTTCAAAATTTTTTCCCAATGCTAAGTTTGTAGTTTGTAGTTGTAAGTTTTAAATGGAGCTGGACTCAGACTCGTCTCACGCCTGGCAGGAAATTAAAGTCATTTCATACCCAAACCTGGCAAGTCAGATTACACACAACCCAAGGCGAACAGAACCATAAGTCTCAGTTTCTTTAATCTACTTAAAAGCCTTTAAAAGCCTACAGCAGGCCTTTTTGGTCCCTCGCCAAATTTCGAACTTCTGTCGGCCCTCACTGCCTCCGCTGGTTAGGCCTGATGGAACACTGGCTCATACGGCGAGAGAGAAAGCAGGTCTCATTGCATCTCTCTTTGCCCATAATTCGCGTCTTGATATTGGCAGTGCTGTTCCACCTAATTTACCTGATTGCGGAACTTAAATGCCTGAGGTTTGCATTAAGAATAAGGAGGTTTTGAGAATAATGTGTCGTCTGGACGTGAATAAGGCTAGTGGACCAGTAGGTATACCAGCGGTTGGTCTTAAGGCATGTGCGCCCGTGTTGTCTCCTGTATTGAAGCGCTTGTACCGCCTGTCGTTTAGGACTGCTATAGTGTCCAAGTCCTGGAAGCTTCCCAACGTGCAGCCCATGCCCAAAAAGGGTAGTCGTGCCGATCCAACTATCGGCCGATTTCGATAACCTCCATACTCCGTAAACTATGGAGCGTGTATTGAACTCGTGCCTCTTGGCATACCTGGAAGGTAACGATTTCCTCAAGAACCGACAGTTCGGGTTTCACCGCATTCGATCAACAGGGACCTACTACTGTATGCCACTCACTTGTGGGGTGAGGCCCTCGAGAAAAATGGGGAAGCGATTGCTGTCTCCCTTGATGTCTCGAAGGCCTTCGACCGGGTATGGCACGCTGTGTGTTAAGTAAGCTTCCAGCGTCGGCATTTCCCCTGGCCTGACTGGCTGTGGCTGAACGGTCCCTCCGAGTTGTTGTCGACGGATGCTCATTTGAGCCCATGTGGACTAATGCCGGTGTTCCTCAAGGGTTTGCCCCTAGATGTACGTGGTATAAAAGTCGAGGCGAAATGCATCTGACTCTGCTTGGGTTGCTCTTCTTTCAGAACCATTAGTTGTATTGTTACAACATAATCAGCTTATAATTTTCCCACTCCTGGGACCCAGGCCTCCTCTCGGTGAGAAGGAGTGGGCCGTAATCTACCATGCGGGCCTAGTGCGGGTTGGTGGATGCCACATGGCTTATTTTTTTTTTTGGCTCTAGGATATCTGGTTTACTCACGATGTTTTCCTTCACCGCTATGATAGCAGTGGTGATAAAATAATTTACACAAAGTAAAGCCCTTGAAGGGGTTCGAACCACAGAACCACCGCTGCTCTCAGTATTGTTACAAGCAAATATTTATTTCTGTAACATTACAGTTGATAGTTTGACACCCTACCATCCATCATAATATGTAGTTTAGAAGGTCGATTTTCGTATATTACACAGGCTCATCTCGGCAAAAAACATGTCGAAATTTTGTCAAATCGTATGAATGTCAGATGTATTTTTGACAAATTGAGACTGATATCCGACTGTGAACATTCGTACAAAGATCCTAATCCTTTGATTAGGATATTTATAGAACACTAGCTGCGCCCCGCGGGTTCAGCCGCGTAAGTAACGGGTATAGAGTGCACTTTTCTTTTTTTTATATATATACAAAATGTAAAGAAAACCCTGTCCGATCCGTGAAGGTATTGTTAGGTATCGATAACTGATTCTACTAATGGGTACAAAGCCGGGCTATACTTAAAAAAAAATCCGCCTAAAAAAATAAATATTATTTCGCAAAAAGAGGTAACTTAATACATGTGCGGTAAGCAACCCTTACGCGGGCGGCGGGGGGCAGGGCACGCGGCACCTGTGACGTGGTCGCGTCGCTATTCACTCATAATAATACCAGTGTTGTCACTTTTTTGAAAATTAATAAATTTCGGGGAAATTGGAATTAATTCCCTGGAAAAAAATATTATTTCAAAATTCATTAGTATTGTTACTATGATGATTATGTAAAATTTTATATTATATCTAGTCAAGTGTTTACCTAACCTTTATTATCCTTATGGGTCGGACAGGGTTTTCTTTACATAATGTATTTAAATAATTATAAACTAGTGCTTGACTGCAATCCCGCCAAAAAAATGGAATATCTTTTTTACATGCCAGTGGCAACTCGTTTATTCCGATTATTAAAAATGGAGCGTTTTTTTAAAGAACAACGCGTTATTATTGTGAAAACTCATTACAAAAATGGGAAAAGAGACGCTGAAACCGCTTATATGCGGACTTCTTGTGACCTCAACTGGACTGCATGAATCTGAACAACATGTGGTTTCAGCAGAACGGTGCAATCTTCCACACCACGCATGAAACAATCGACTTATTGCAGCAACGATTTCCAGAACACATTATCTCACGAAATTATTTTTTTTTATAAATTATAAACTAGCGCTTGACCACAATCCCGCCTGATGGTAAGCAGTGACGCAATCGTCGATGGTAAAGCGCACTAGTTCATTAAGAGCCTATTCACTCTTGCCTTGAAGACACTCAAATTGTAATCCGACAGAAACACCGCCGCTGGCGAATTGTTCCAGCCCCTCGATGTACGCGGTATAAAAGACGAAGCTATACGCTTCCGGATCGTAGTGGTGTCAACAACGAAAGAGTGGATACTCGCCGTACGACGGGTGGTCCAATGATGAAACGGAGATGGGGAATTAAGTTATTATTATTATTATTATTATTATTTATTAGTTATAAACTAGTGCTTGACTGCAATCCCGCCTGATGGTAAGCAGTGATGCAATCGTTGATGGTAAAGCGCACTAGCTTATTAAGCCTATTCACTCAAAAAAACTGAGTGAATAGGAAGGAAGACGGCAGTTGAGCGAAGTGATGCAATGTTTAACCCAACAACACGACCAACGATGCTGCGCCAGAGGATGATCTGGAGACCCTCCACGACCAAACTCCCGACACAACAACATTAGGCACATCGTACCCGGCACACATCGCAACACAACTGCTCAGACCCGTCCTTCGTACGGCTTCACCAGACATCATGCCGGAACACGACGAATCGCTTGGCGGCAAGACTTTGTCTGATGGGTGGTAACTTATGCCGGCGGCTGATGTTGTTGCCTACCACCGAGAGAAGGTAAGTCATACAATTCACTCGCACTCTCCAAAATAAATCCTATAGAACACGTTGTTTCGTGTTAAGTTAAATCTGGGTAACCAATCAGCCTTTTTGCACGCCACTTTAATGAATCCAAAGTGGCCAGGTGGCATTTTGCAGCACCAACTCATATGTGGCTGCGAAGATGTGGCACGAACGGACCTGTGCTTTTTATAACTTATGAAGCTGTCCTGGTGTGAAGTACCGCCGGACCTTTGCGATAACGCCAAGTTTCCTGGCAGCTACCTTGACTTTTGGACTCAATGAACCGCCCAAAGTTTTGATTCGAGGAAATCTCAACTTCCAAAAGCTGAAGGCGGTCGGTGCACTCCAAAGATACATTCAGAAAAGTAGGAGTCAAGGTAAACGAGCTTCTTTTGGCGGTGAATAGACATGCTTGTGGCAGCATTGAATGCACAACATACAAGATTGGCTTTGGCCAATTTGTAGACTGGCTGTAGTGCAACACTCGAACGCTCTACCATAGCCTCTCTTTCGGACCGGATTGATTCCTTACTATCCTGAGCACAAAAGTACAAAAATCTGCAGTCACAATGTGAAAATATTCAATGCACGATTCAGAATTTCCACATTATTGATATTATGATTAACAATACTACTCCAGTAGTTCTGTCTTTAATTCATAGTAACGAGTGACTCATGACTAGTGGATATCATATGGAAAACGGTCACAGTCGTATTACTAAATTTTCATTCATGATCTGAACAAAGATTAGAGCAGAATGACAATATTTTGAAGAAATGTATTAATAATTTTGAAGAATATTGCTCATCACTTTTGCCGCTTTCTTATAAAAATATTGGGATTATGATTGATCGCGTGTACACGTTTTGGCTGCTTAATTGTGTAACACACTATTATTAAATTTTAATCAACAATTCATGGCTTTTTTCAATATGACAGCACTGTTATTATTTTTGTGAAGGGAAATAATTGTGTTGAAAGACAAACATAATTATAGACGACTACTCTATTACTTGTTTGTTTTTTTTTTTTTTTTTGGTACTAATGTGGTAGTATGTGTTTGGTACAAATGAATGCTTTTGTTGAAATTATTTTCAGTGACCAACATAGTCAGTTTCAGAACACATCTTTTACGACCATTGATATTTGTAGAATTAACTTGTTTGTGGTTCAAGTAAAGCGTTATACCTATATACAGTGTAAAATGCCGTTCCTAAGAGGGACAGTTAAACTGAAATCATTTTTCACATTCAATGGAATTTTGTGGTTAAGTCTAGTTTTTGGGTATTACTTTAAACGTAATACTTCAACTATTATTCAATTACTAACTAAATTTTACTGCATAATCATCTGTATCCTGATCATTGTTAACATAATCAACGTGCGAGATAACATATCCTGGGACATGACAAATGCGGAATATTTGTACTGCGTTGTTAAAGTGGCAGAAACTTCAATTAATATATTACTGTCGTTAACGACAGAGTCAGAACCTTTGATGACATTTTCATCAAACTTGATGGTCAACCCTCTGTCTGATTTACAAGAGAAACAGTCTTGTTTTTTATCATATTTCATGATATTCACAACTGTTACTGTAAAATTTGTAATTTTTTACTTCACCGGAAAAGACACTTTGGCACTAGAAGCTTTTGTATACCTCTATCAATGTTTTTCAAATGTCTTAAGTCGCATACCTCTGATTTATGTGACAGATAATTACAGAAAAAAAGTCCAAGAAATATGCAAATCGCTGATAAATAATTTGGAAAATGAACAAATGGATGATGATGAGAAAATTAAACATGTTAAAGTGTTTAGTGATGCTTATATAAAAGTATCAAAGAATTTGAATTCAACGATCAAGATTATGAGGGTGCAGGTAAATATGATGTATAAAAGTGGACAAAAATGAAATGGATAAACCAATATTAATAATACCTAATTATTATTGTTTCAGATGATAATAGCGTTTTGGTGTGAATTTATAAGAACAATTTCTCTTGCTTATTATTTAAATATTGTCATTGTAACGGTACGTTTATTTCTATATAATTATGCCAATTGACAATTATTTGTAAAAACTTTTTCTAAGTTATAAAATCCCGCTGATTGATGTTATATGCAACCTCACACAAAATTTCATCATGAATTCTACTACCCCTTTTTAGTTACCCTGTTATAGAGATGACTTACGGAACTGAAATGTGGTAGCTCACAATGGGCCTCATACGAAGGCTCAGAGTGACACAAAGGGCAATGGAAAGAGCTATGCTCGGAGTTTCTCTGCGTGATCGAATCAGAAATGAGGAGATCCGCAGAAGAACCAAAGTCACATAGGTTTTCGAGTCGATAAACTTAAGTGGCAGTCAGTGGGCCGGGCACATTGCTCGTAGAACCGATGGCCGATGGAGCAGTAAGGTTCTGGAGTGGCGGCCACGTACTGGAAGACGCAGCGTAGGAAGGCCCCCAACAAGATGACCTGGTGAAGGTCGCGGGAAGCCTATGGATGCGGGCAGCACAAGACCGGTCAGCGTGGAAAGCCTTGAGGGAGGCCTTTGTCCAGCAGTGGACATCTATAGGCTGAAGAAGAAGAAAAAGAGGCGTAAGAGCGCTGAGATTTGAGCACCATTACGCGCTCCGCCTCCTCCTTTGCCAACATAATTCTTCGCAGAAAAAGGTGACAGCTTGCCATGAGCTCCCGCTCTGGGCCATGGCCTTGACCGGAGCCGGACGCGAGAAATCGCCACCATGATGACACGGTGGTACTCCGCCAAGCCAGGAAGACCTCCACTGTATCATCAGGGCGATTTCCACAACCATTATACTATTAAACCGGTAAAAAGATATACCAGGGTATACCCTAGCATAGACATGTCCGTAGCTAAATGGTCTGTTATATACACCGATGGGCGACACCTACGGGGTCTAAATGTAAAAACTCAGAGATCAGGGGTCCAGAATCATTTACCATTTATTTAATACGTTTTTTTTTTTTAATTTTCAGGTACCTCTAGACATAGCCATTTGGATTTCGGAGATTACTCTTGGGTTGACACTGCTGTGTTCCCCAGCATGTTTAAGGGAATTAAGTGATAGATACATAGATAAAATGAAATATAATCTTGTAGATCAGATAATAACGTACAAAGGTATGTTATATATGTACATTTATAGAATACTAGGTTCGACCGTAAAATAACGGTCGAACATCAAAAGCCATCTGCCTGATTATTTTATAATGACAGTTATAATTATACTGGCTACCTTCAGTAGCTAAATGATAATAGATTATAAGGTTCTAACGCATATTTATATATATACATATATACAGTATGTTAACTAACAGAGGGCGTTCCCGTTAACCCGAAATAGTATAGCATACATACATGCTAAAAAAAATATTTCCATTCGAAAACAAAATGTTTTAAAATTTTTTTCCAATATAGAAAATATTCAATAAAAATTTTAAATTGACATGTAAAAGAAACACACTGTACACGCGAACATGAAAGACGGCAATGTCGCAATTTATTTATACATGACGACTACTATTTTGATTTAAAACAGGAGGTTTCAAATTTATTTCCAATTAGAATTTTTTTTTATTCGGATTTTTTATGCTTATTTTTCTATGCTGATATTGTTATTTTAATCTATTAATGATATATATTAACGAGTTTAAGGGAACGCCCTCTGTTATTTAACATACTGTATATCTCAATACACTCAATGGTTGATTAATTATGAAAACTCAAAAACTACCGATTTGAAGCTTCAGCAAAAATTATTTTTGAATATTTGAAAATTGCTACACTGGTGAGTTTAAAAGGAGGCTTAGGGTTCTATGGAAATATGTCACTGTGGAAACTAGAAGAAGATAAAGATATTTTTTGATAATATTTATTTGCTTAAACATGTGTGTACGTTCAATAATATAAATACATGTAGGATAACATAAAAAAATAAATAAAATCAGACATGTTTGCCACGTAGTATGGTGTGCAAATATTATGAACATAGTATAAATATAATGGAATAAGAAAACAAAAATAAATGTCAGCAAGAGGAAAAATAAATAACAATTCATCAAAATCTATATCAATACAAATGCTTCCGTCAGAAAAGAGATGTTTCAGAAATGTATGGAGCCTGGGCCAGCACATTGTACACTTATTGCTAGGTATAGTTATGCTATAGTTAACTGTGTTTAATGTTAATTTCCTATATTTTGGCTTAGTTTTTATACAGATTCAGTTTAACTCGGCCAAGGAGTGCAACACAACTACTAATAAATATGGTGGTCAGCAATAAGCGAAATAAGATTTTGACAGTGACATTTGTTTGACGTGTCATGTGTCTAAGGCTATCGTGTCTATATTATATACCATATGACTACGAAAAAAACAAAACATGAATTCCTAAAATATGGCCCAATAAATAAATACAATCAACTCAAATCAACAATCGACACGAACACAACGGGAAAATAGAACTCTCAAAGTCGCCAATCAAACGTCATAACCACTGTCATGGCTACCTTAATAAAGGGTTATCTCACTAAAAAACGTTTCAAATAATTCATTATATATATTATCATTATTTATTATTATATTTCTATTCAAATTAATTTAGTAGTATTTTTTATGAAAATCTTTTATTTTTTTCCTTTTTATCTATATAGCGTACATAGTGGTGGCCTAAAATGAAACATCTCCTTTATTAATATTATAGTAAGCTTATTTTCTGTCGCTTAAATAAGATTTTAAGAGCTCAAAGACATTTCCTCTTATGCCATAAACGTCAAGCTTTTTTAGTAAAATATTATGTTGCACTCAATCAAAGGCCTGTCATGTCACAAAATATCGCACACACTGGAGTGTTGTTGTCCATATTGGTCATAACCGTATCTGAATCCTTGTTTCTTACAAAGAATATTATTTGCTTCTTAATATAAATTGAGTTCTTTATAAATATAGTTTTCAATTATTATTTTTGAGAATATTGGTATCAATTAAATTGGACTGTAACTCCTTGTCTTGTTTTTTGAATGATCGCTTTATTACCGATTTTTTCAGAGCATCCGGATAGATACCTTCAGTTATACATAAACTTGTTATGTAAGTAAAAGGGAACAAATTTTCTTGGCTACTGCTTTAAGTATTTTTCTACTAATGTCAGCATAATCCACACTATTTGTGTTGTTATGGGCCAACGTTATTATTTAAAAGTATGTAGTTTGGCAAACTTAGACCCAAGAACATAGAATTCTTCCGACTTAAAATATGTTTTGTGGCTCTGTTTCCAGAATTAACATTTATTTAATTAGCATTAATTTATGAAACTTGCCAGGCTGTCCGGTTGAATTTCAATTCAAATATATAAACCATATGACAGTCATAAATGCTTTCCGGCAAATAAAAGTCAAAATAACCGATGACCTTTGAGGAATGTCTGTTAAAGTATGCACATCCATAATTGAGACCATAGCACCATACTTGGCTTTAATATTTAATTTGTGTGTAGATCAAGGCGTCTTTCCAGATATAATGAAATACAGTAAGGTAATACCACTTTTTAAATCCGGTGACCATAAGGACACTAATAATTACAGACCCGTATCGGTATTGCCTGTTTTCAGTAAGGTGTTTGAAAAAGTTATGCTTGATCAAATGCTTTATCATTTTAACAGCAATACAATCTTTCACGATCAACAGTATGGGTTCACCAGAGGACGTTGTACGACCGACGCTGGTGTCACTTTATTAAAACATATATTTGCAGCGTGGGAAGAAGCCCAAGATGCGATAGGGATTTTTTGTGACCTGTCAAAGGCTTTTGATTGTGTCAATCATGAAACCTTACTTTTAAAGCTGGAAGATTATGGGCTGGGTAAACTTGAGCTCAGCTTGGTGAAATCTTATTTAATTGATAGACAACAGCAAGTTCAGATAAATAGTGTCAATTCTCCGGGTTTGAAAGTCAAAATGGGTGTACCGCAAGGCTCAATTTTGGGTCCTTTCCTCTTTTTGGCATACATAAATGATCTACCGCATCTATTAAAAAAACAACCACATATTGTATTGTTTGCTGATGATACTTCGTTAATTTTTAAAATCAATAGACGTTGCTCAAACCTTGAAGACGTAAACAATGCTTTACAGCAAGTCCAAAATTGGTTTACCGCTAATAATTTAGTACTAAATGAAAAAAAGACAAAGTGTATAAAATTTGCGTTACCAAATGTTACAAGTACTTACTCCGATATTGTATTGAACAAGGAGAAACTGGAATTCGTCAAAAACACGGTTTTCCTGGGGATCACGCTTGACTCGAGGCTACAATGGGGTCCTCATTTAACATCTCTGGCAGGACGGCTTAGTTCAGCAGCATACGCTGTCAGAAAAATCCGTCAATTTACTGATGTAGATACTGCGAGACTAGTCTATTTTAGCTACTTTCATAGTATCATGTCATACGGTATTTTGCTTTGGGGACGGGCTGCAGACATAGAGTCTATTTTTATTCTGCAGAAAAGAGCTATCAGAGCCATATACAATCTCCGCGGACGCGATTCTCTTAGGGAACTGTTTAAAGAAATAAACATCCTGACGGTCCCTTGTCAATACATTTATGAAAACATTATGTATGTTCGGAAAAATATTGATCTTTTTAAGAAGATAAGTGACAGGCACAATTTTAATACTAGGAATAGAAACAATTTAGATCAACCTCGGTTCAGACTAGCTAAAGTAAATAGTTCGTTTATGGGGTACTGTGTAAAATTTTATAATAAAGTACCGCTAGAGATTCAACAGCTCAATGAATCCAAATTTAAAACATGCATTAAACGCACGCTGTGTAAGCAAGCATATTATAAACTGGAAGATTATAATTATCCTTGATAAAAATACTTGGATAAATGCCAGTGCTGCTCCACAGCCACAATTTTGTAGGTTTGGAAGAGATGCCATTCCCCCTTTTTGTTGTTTTCTAAATATTCCTTTTTTATTTTATTTGTTTATTTCAACGTTGTGCACAATATTTTGCTACCATTATTTTGCAATAGTATTGTATAATGTAAAAGCACTTTTCAAGTTTGTGAATGTGAGGCACCATGGACTATAGTTTTTATATATATATATAACTTGTTTGACATTGCGAGATTGGCAGTTGAGAATTGTCACGCTCACTCAAATGTCTTGCTGATGGTGGCGCGTGTTGTTGGGTCATTTGGTTCCCTTCAATATGGTTGAGCTAAGTGGGGCTGATGCGCGCGTCATGCTCGTGAACGGGGGCCGTCAGTGGAGACTGGTCATCTTTTAGCTGCCAGTGGGCTTAATTCATTTTTATATTTTAATTAGTTTTACATTGTGCTCAAATGATAGAAGCAACATAAATATGTAACGAAGAAATGTAACAATATAATGTTTCTTGCACGTTCTTCTCCATAGAGATCTACGCTTTGGAACGTGCAATTTAGCTTCACTTTTCTTGAACTGACCGACATTGACTATTCAAAAGTACCAAGTGATGGTTAATTTGAAATAAACGATTTTGATTAGATTTGATATGATTTGAATAAAATAATTATTAAATCTATTGGAAAAATATTTTGGATCGGTGATAACTTCTTAATTATTCATTCTAAGTTTATATTCTTTGGCCAGTTTTACTTTGAATTATTTATAACTTGCCATGTTCTTTTAGATTTATTCTTTGATTTCTTTATTTCATAGATATTTTGAGCTCGCTGAGTTAAATTAATAATATTTTTAAATATTTTATTTCTAACTTTTAAACAGCCTTTTGTTCTGCCGAGTAGCTTTTAATCGATACTGCCACAGCAATTGTCGTTTCCTCTTGCTGCATTTTTTAATGTCACGTGACACCCATTTTTGATTACGTATTGACGGAAACTACGGTTTCAAGGAAGCACTGTCTATACAACAACAAAAAATGTCAAAAAACGGGTTAAATGCTACATTAGGGTCATTTTTTTCATATACTTCTGAAAATAGCAGACACTGCAGCTTTAAATTTATAAATGTTATTGTCATTATAGTCACGTTTGATAATCAAAAAATGCGATCAGTGGTGAGTTTAAAAGGAGGCTAAGGAGTCTATGGAAATACGTCACTGTCAAAGTTAAAGGAAAGAAATCAAATATCCCAAATGTTTGATTATCAAATGTTTCATCCCAAATTTTTAGATGGATGCAAAAATCCATTTGATATTCCGTTTATACAATCCCTCTTCTAAAGGGGTTAAAATAATACAACGTTTTCTATGGCAGTCTGTGTGAATAAATTGAAGTTTATAGTCTTTTTCAAAAGTTCTTCATTAGATCCTCCTGAATATAACACAACTCTGAACTAATGCTAGTGCAATAAAGCATCATACATTTCAGAATGCAACTGTTGGAGATCAGATAAGAGGTTCATCATCATCATCATCATTTCAGCCGACGACCACTGCTGGAAATAGGCGCCCCCAAAAGATCTCCACGACGACCGTTCCAGCAGCTCCCGCATTTTCTGCACCAGTTTCCCGCGACCTTCGTCGTCAGTCCACCTTGCCGGTCCACCATGCTTGTCTACCCACGCTGCGTAGTCCGGTGTGTGATCGCCACTCGAGAACCCGTCCGCCCTATCGGGCATTGATTTTACGGGCAATGTGCCCAGCGCACTAGTCTTGAGACACTACGGTATTTCGGACGAGAAGATACTTAGCTTCCCGAAAGCAGCTCAGCCGAGTTGTATTCGACGATTGACCTCTTTCTCGAAGTTGGACCTACCTAACTGCATAGCTTATCCCTGGTATACCTAACATACAACAACAAAGGGCAGAAATGACTTTCGTCTTGTCCATGTTCATTTTAAGACGGACTCGCTCAGAGGCTCTACTGAGGTCTTCGAGCATTGTACTCAGGTCCTCCGCGATCTCGCCATCACTACGATATCATCAGCAAACCGTAGGTGTGAAAGGTACTCGCCATTGATGTTAATGCCTAGTCCTTTCCAGTTCAGAACCTTGAAGACATCGTCCAATGCAGCGGTGAACAGTTTCGGGGATATAACATCTCCCTGTCTGACACCACGCTGCAGAGGTATTGGTTTCGAGGTCTGGTCCTGTATTCGGACTGCCATGGTGGCGTTTTCATGCAAAATCTCCAGCGCTTGAATATAGCGATAGTCGACTTGACACCGCTGAAGAGACTGCAGTACAGCCGAGGTCTCGATCGAATAAAAGGTTTTTTCGTAGTCCACAAACGCCAAGCTAAGGGGTAGGTTATATTTCTCGGTCTTCTGCCGCAACGTATGTATGTGATCTAAAGTGCTAAAGCCCTTTCGGAAACCGGCTTGTTCGGGAGGCTGGAAATCTAACCTGCAAGAGAGGCGATTTATGAGGACTCTCGAAAGAGATTTCTATGAAAAAATGAGAGAGAGAGGGATTAAGCCGTAATTCACTATGTGGGTCACCTTAATCTATTATAAATTCATTATTATCACACGGAACACTAGGGGAGGTCCAGCAGTAGATGTCTTTCAGAAGATGATGACTAAAACCTTATAAATTACAACCAATTTCACGAACCACTCCGTCTATTGACGTAAACTGCTTGAAAATTCTTCTTTGTAGTTTTTGAGTTTATGCCGACAAGCAACCAGAAGCGGTAGGGATTTTGCAATATAATTTGCAATTTTACTAGTGATTATCTCTAATTTCGACTTATTATGTCTTTGCAGATAAAAACCTACGAGATGCTATTTACGATGCCTTGGAATATACAGACGCATGTTCTAATACATATACAATGTGGAACCAATTTCCTCTAAACTTGTCCTTAATTTTTGATTATTTTAATTTGTGCTTTTCATATGTTGTAGCCTTACTACAATTTTCATATTAATAATGTGGCATATTAGTTATGTACTTTAAATACAGTAATTCACTTTGCTTATTTTATATCACAATAAAATTAAAGGCACCTCACAGTTGCATATCATTTTCTTCGTATTTATGTAATCTTCAGATATTTGTAGATATAGGATGACATGTATCTGCATATGTCGGAAAGCGTTGCTCATTCGTTTGACTATTTTGGACGGCAAACTGACCGTCGGGGCTCCACGTTCTTGCTGACCGAGTAGAGTGCTACAGCAGTGTGGAGTAGTCTAGAGTAGTGGGATATCATTAGATATCAGACGGACAACATATGCTAAGGAACTGTCGCGCGTTTTTCTATTCGTAGAGTGGTGTAACAGTTTGTGTTTTGCATTAGTGTGATTTCCTCGAAAAATAAATTCTGATTAAACTAAAAATGGTTTTTCTGTTACAAAATAACCAACACCAACCAAATATTTGAAAATGACAAGACACATATTTTCATCGTCCTATATCATCATCATCATCATCTCAGCGTTTATCCCAGTCGCATCCGAAGCTTTTTCAGCTTTGGAGTCTGAGGTCCGCTTTTACCAGTCTAACTGCTGATATGGCTAAACTTCGACATTTTCCGTGAAGCGACTGCCGTCTGACCTCCACCACCTGAAGGCGACATCGAAGCATTGCAGCTGACCAATTGTTGGACGTTTTGAGGGCTCCAACAACCTTACTTTCGCATTTATAATATTAGTATAGTCCATCCATCATCCATCATCCCAGCGTTAATCCCAGTCGCATCCGAAGCCTTTTCAGCTTTGGAGTCTGGGGTCCGCTTTACCAGTCCAACTGCTGATATGGCTAAACTTCGACATTTTCCGTGAAGCGACTGCCGTCTGACCTCCACAACCCGAAGGCGACATCGAAGCATTGAAGTTAGACCAATTGTTGGACTTTTGGGGGCTCCAACAACCCGTAACGACTGCCACTAGATGTTCGTATGGCAACCGGGACCAACGGCTTAACGTGCTTTCCGAGGCACGACCAGACCAGTGCAAATATTCATATTCATGCATACAAATACTTGCACTGTGCGGGGATCGAACCCGCGCCACCTTGTGCAGCGGCCGTGTCCGCTACCGCTAGGCCACGGAGGCTGTCCTTATCAACATGTATATCATGTAGAAAATGTGAACAATGAAAAATAACTTCCTGTGACTAAAGCTATGGCTATATCTTTATATATATAATTCTGCTGTACGTGTGTATGTCATTGAACTCCTCCTAAACGGCTTGACCGATTTTAATGAATTTTTCTGTATGCGTTTGAGTGGCGACCTGGATCGTTTAGATTCACAAATCAACCCGGCAGATGGCCCTAATCACTTGAAGAAGCATGTGATCTCGGAAACGGCCCTAACGATTTCGCTGAAAATTAATATGTGGTGGTTTTCGGGGACGAAAAATCGATCTAGCTCAGTCTTATGTCTGGGGAAGCGCATATTTTTGAGTTTTCTCTTTCGCAATATTTCACGCATAATATGGGCGCTAATTTCGCGCAGTTTGACATAACGGCTGTAGCGTAGTCGATAATGGTATGGTCTACTCGCGATGGCTGGTGTTCCTCGGTTCAAACCCGGTCAATCACAAGTTTTTTTTTTTGTTTTTAGACAAGTTTATAGTTTTTTTTTTTTATTTTTTTTAGTTATTTAATAATATAATTGTACATAAGAACTAAAAGGCGAAAAAATAAAAAAGATATTTTTTTTATTTAACTAAATTTGTACTTATAAACTAAACGAGAAAAAAATAAATAGAAATAAATAATTATTTAAGATTTTTTATTTTACTTAAAGAGACAGAAACAAGAGCCCTAGGGGTAGAGAGAGGTATGATATCTTTGTTACAAATGTAGATGACAATGCTTTCCATGGGTTTCTTCTTTCCATCCTAAATATGCTGTACGTGTGTACGTCACTGAATTCCTCCTAGGCTGGTCCGATTTGAATGAAATCTATGTATATAAATGAAAGTCGTGTTAGTTACTATATTTATAACTCAAGAACCGCTTAACCAGTAGGTATGGCTCCAAATTGGTAGGGAGGTAGATAAGAACTGGGAGAAGGACATATCACATAGGATACTTTTTATCCCGTTCCCGCGGTTCCTGTCGTTCCCGTGTGACGTGACATAAGACATGGTTTAACAAAACGCAACTGACATGGAATAACAAAACAACTCAGTCAAAATATAAGTTAGCGGTTCATTTGTTAAAAATGGTACAAACACACTCCTACACTACTCAGCATATTAAAAAAAAGTCTTACCGGTTCAATGTTGATGCATTTATTTAAACCAAGGAATATAAATGCTCTCTGCTGGTTTAATTTTTTTAATAAAAGCCCCAAAGCAAACTTCAACTTCAAAATTTCTAATATTGTATAGCTGTGCCATTTACCACTTCACTACATACTATAAAACAAAGTTACTTTCTCTTTCCCTATGTTCCTTTGTATGATTAAATCTTTAAAACTGCGAAACAGATTTTGATAAGGTTTCTTTTAATAGATAGAGTAATTAAAAAGATATGTTTATATGAAACACTATCCCTCGCCCACATGTGGGAGTGATGAGAGGAGGCATAACTCTGTTGCCGCGAAAAATCGCAGTACAGCGGACAGAGCTCCGGCGGGGTCTCATGGCGACATGGAAAGTGTGTTTGTCGCAATCCAGCACTGAGCACGCCGCAATAGCGGCGGTAAGTCCTCTCTTTGAGGAGTAGCTAGAGAGGCGCCACAGCGTCCTCACCTTCCGACTGACGTAGGTCCTCACCGGACAAGGCTGTTTCGGGCGGTTCCTGTTCCGTATAAGGCGGGAGGAAACGCCAGGGTGACCACTGTGTGCATCGCCCTGAGGACACGGTGGAGCATAAGGTGGAGGTCTGCCCGGCTTGGATAGAGCACAGCCGTGTTCTCGTGGCGGCGATCGGCGGCGATCGGCGGCGATCTCTCGCGTCCGACCCTGGTCCGGGCCATAGTCCGGAGCAAGAGTGCATGGCAAGCTTTCACCTCCTTCTGTGAAGCAGTGATGCTGGCAAAGCAGGAGGTGGAGCGGGTGAGGGAGCGGAAATCCCACTACACTCACGGCTCAAACCGCCACAGGAAGCGCCCTGCTCGGGAGGCAACATCGGACTCCCAATCGCCGTAGGCGCGGGCTTGCGGGCGGCGAGGGATAGGCAGCTCGCCTCCTTGTAAGAACCAGGCCCGGGTTGACGGCCCATTGTGTTTCACACGTGCCTCAAAGGGATGTCAGCACACCTTGACGGTGTCCACGAAGACTGGTCCACAGGGTTACGGGTTGATTAAAAAAGAAACCATGGCACTGGCCGTTGCACAGGCAAGTGAAGGAACACGGGTGGGTTTTACTCAATAAAAGTCTGACACGCCCTTCCGCTCCGCCCAGAGCGGGAGAGATCACTTGATGATTTCCCATCCACAACAAAAAAAAAAACTGAAGAAGAGCAAGAAATTGCACTTGAAGGCGCAGCCTTAGTAAGGCTCGACTTCGTGCTTCTCACTCACCAGAGCAAAGGGAGGCAGCCCGTGAAATGGCTCGGTTGGCAATGCGAAATCGTCGAGCAAACCTCAGAGATCAAGCGCTAGATAATTTACGAAACACAAGAAGAAATTCATCAAATACTGATTTGAATCGGGCAGCGTTTCAATACGCATATAATATAGCGCAATGGCGTTCGCATTGGGCCAATGGATGTTGTTTGCGAGTATTGTAGCACATTAAAGATATCCGGAGAATCGCCAGGATTGTGCTCCCAATTATAGAATCATTGAATAATATTATTCATTTATTTAATATTATCCTAATTTAAAAAGTAGTCATGTGATATTGCCTTTAAGGCGGAACGAAGTTCGCCGGGTCAGCTAGTTTATATATATATTTTATGGATAAACTGAGAATGTGTTGGGGTACACGATGTTTAATTTATAATATTAGTATAGTATGGATTATTAATACAGTGTGATCAAATGCATATTGCACACATAGAATGGAAATTTAGATGATCCGAATAAAATAAGTAGGTAGTTATTACAAGTCAACAAGGTTATTTCCTTGAATAGTGACACATATGACATGCATAGATGCAAAGTGCCTACATATGAAAGATTCTAAAGATCGCGCAAAATAGAGGAGAATGGGTAGGAAAGCGGACCCCGGGCACCAACAAGAAATCCGCTTACGGAACCGGGACTGAACGCTGGGATGATAATGATGACTTTAGGTAACCTAATACCAGTATACCAGGTAAGCATGTACACGGGCAAAATCTTAAAACTTATTGGAATCAGGTATTCCATCGCTTAATAGAATGCATATTTTTTTCCTTCGGATTTATTTGGTGGGCACCGTTTATCAATACTTTAAATTACGATGATACAGAGGGTAAGTCCCTCTGTATCATCGTAATTTTGTGTCATTAAATTGAACAAATAACATTTCTTTTATTTATTCACGCACACAAATACTCACCCATACAAACACAGACACACACACGCACAACCATGCACATACACCTCCCACACGCACGCACTCATACAATTAGTCTTATTTTGTTATTTATTATTATTTTTCTCGTTTCCCTTTTTGTTACTTTTATATTTACAATTAACGGAGCCTTCAACTACAGGCAGTTTTATGCCTAAATGGAGACTCCTTGACATGCAATGTAAGACAAATTTATATGACACTAGCGGCCGCCAGCGACTTCGTTCGCGTGGTTTAGTTATGCTCCGCTCCTATTGGTCGCAGCGTGATAGTATATAGCCTAAAGCCTTCCTGGATTAAAGGGCTATCCAACGCAAAAATAATTTTTCAAATCGGACCAGTAGTTCCCGAGATTAGCGCGCACAAACAAACAAACAAACAAACTCTTCAGCTTTATACAGGATAAAATTTTATCCAGTGCGCAAACTTTGTCAACTTATAGCTAAATAAGTTTTATAGATAAAAATATTATTACTTTGGTATGTTTTAGTACAAAACAAATAGTTATTGATAACTAAAGATGTTTATTATGAAATCGAAGTTATGGTCACCGCACGCGGTCCCATTCATGTTCGGCGGAGTGGGGACGGCCGGAACATAACAGGACCCCCGCGCGCCCGCGCCGCCCGCTTGTTCACTACGCGGCCATATGCTAATACTACGATATTGATATAATTGGTGTCTCTCATTTGCTGATTTTAGGGCGGACAAAAACATGATTTTTAGGGTTCCGTACCTCAAAAGGAAAAAACGGAACCCTTATAGGATCACTTTGTTGTCCGTCTGTCTGTCTGTCTGTCTGTCTGTCTGTCTGTCTGTCTGTCTGTCTGTCTGTCTGTCAAGACCCTTTATCTCAAGAACGCGTGGACGTATCAAGCTGAAATTCACATGAAATACTCGGGTCTATTGTCCCTTTAAGCTGTGAAAATATCAAACTTCTAAGCCAAGCCAATCAAAAGATACAGCCGATTATGTCGATATTTTCAACAAATTTTCGACACTCGCAAAGGAATCAAAACCTACAGGATACTTCCCGTAAACTCAGAATCTTGAAAATTGGCATGAAGCATTGTCATATAATGCAAATATAGGAAAAATTGCGAAAATCCCATTTTTTTAGTTATATAATATAATAAACATACTTTAATAAAATGGAACTTACTACCTTATTTCTCACGAACGAAAAAAGTTATCTATTTGAAATTTATACCAAATACCTAAGTCTATTGTCCCTTTAAGCTGTGAAAATATAAAACTTCTAAGCCAAGCCAATCAAAAGATACAGCCGATATGTCGATATTTTCAACAAATTACCGACACTCGCAAAGGAATCAAAACCTATAGGATACTTCCCGTAAACTCAGAAGAAATTTGGCATGAAGGATTGTCATATAATGCAAATATAGGAAAAATTGCGAAAATCACATTTTTTTAGTTATATAATATAATAAACATAATTTAATAAAATGGAACTTACTACCTTATTTCTCACGAACGAATAAAGTTATCAAATTGAAATTTATACCAAATACCTAGGTCTATTGTCCCTTTAAGCTGTGAAAATATCAAACTTCTAAGCCAAGCCAATCAAAAGATACAGCCGATATGTCGATATTTTCAACAAATTTTCGACACTCGCAAAGGAATCAAAACCTACAGGATACTTCCCGTAAACTCAGAATCTTGAAATTTGGCATGAAGGATGGACATATAATGCAAATATAGGAAAATTGCGAAAATCACATTTTTTTAGTTATATAATATAATAAACATATTTTAATAAAATGAAACTTACTACCTTATTTCTCACGAACTAATAAAGGTATCAAATTGAAATTTATATCAAATACCTAGGTCTGTTGTCCCTTTAAGCAGTGAAAAAATCAAACTTCTAAGTTAAAGCGATCAAAAGATACAGCAGTTTATACCGACACCTTAGACGAATTACCGTCACACGCTAGGGAATCAAAACCTACAAGGTACTTCCCGTGAACTCAGAATCTTGTACTTTCGCATTTATAATCATCATCATCATCACAGCGTTAATCCCAGTTGCATCCGAAGCCTTTTCAGCTTTGGAGTCTGGGGTCCGCTTTACCAGTCCAACTGCTGATATGGCTACACTTCGACATTTTCCGTGAAGCGACTGCCGTCTGACCTCCACAACCCGAAGGCGACATCGAAGCATTGCAGTTAGACCAATTGTTGGACTTTTGAGGGCTCCAACAACCCGTAACGACTGCCACTAGATGTTCGTATGGCAACCGGGACCAACGGCTGAACGTGCTTTCCGAGGCACGACCAGACCAGTGCAAATATTCATATTCATGTATACAAATACTTGCACTGTGCGGGGATCGAACCCGCGCCACCTTGCGCAGCGGCCGCGTCCGCTACCGCTACGCCACGGAGGCTGTCAACGTTATATTATAGTACAGACTGATAAAGGAAAAATTGTGAAAATGATAAATTTGAAGTTACATAAAATATTATTTTTGCTTACATGACATAAAATATTTTTTTAATAATTATAAACTTACTACCTACCCTTTTTCACATGAACGCGTAGAGATATTAAAGTTGAAATTCATATCAAACACTTCTTAAATCTAATTGCCTCTAAACTGTGAAAAATTCTAAATCAATGCTAGTAAATGCGAAAGTAACTCTGTCTGTCTGTTACGCTTTCCCGCCTAAACCTCTCAACCGATTTTGATGAAGTTTGGCACAGACAATCTTCAGACCCTGAGAAAGAACATAGGCTACCTTTTATCCCGGAAAAATTTGTAGTTCCCGAGGGGAATTTAAACAGCGTGATATATTAAATGTTTAAAGATTATCTCACTAACAGAAAGCAACGGGTTAGGGTAGGGGATCACGTTAGTCATACTGCAGATGTCACATTTGGGGTGCCTCAGGGTAGTGTATTGGGCCCCACATTGTTCCTGCTTTACATTAACGACCTCTGCAATCTTAAAATCAATAACACTAGAGTGTTTTCTTATGCTGACGACACTGCTGTAGTATTTTGCGAGAATTCTTGGCAGGAAGTTGCCCGAAGTGCTGAAGCCGGTATGTCCCTAATATTGGAATGGCTCAAAAATAACCTGCTCACTCTGAATATAGCTAAAACGAACTACATCTGTTTCAGTAAATCACTCAAAACACAACCAAATACTGATTTTAATATTAGAGTTCATACATGTGTTGACTCAAATAATTGTGAATGTCCGGCACTGCTCAGGGTATCACAAACAAAGTATCTTGGTGTTATTGTTGACCAGAGGCTAACGTGGTACCCCCATCTAGAACAGGTCACTAATAGGATTAGGAAACTGAGCTGGATTTTCAAGACGCTGAGATACATCGTATCAAAAAAAGTACCCAAAAATTCAAATACCTCCAGAAATCTACTCAACGAAATATATATAGCTTTAGTACAGTCGGTCCTAGTGTACTGCATCCCCATTTGGGGGGGTGCAGCTAAGACAAAATTCATTGACCTTGAGCGGAGTCAACGAGCTTTGATAAAACTTATTTATTTTAAAAACATCAGATATCCTACGCAAAATCTTTACCAAATGAGCGATTTACTCTCGGTTAGAAAGCTATACATAATTAAAACAGTGCTTAAGAAACACAAAGCTATTCCTTTTGACCTTAGACTAACATTAAAAAGAAGAAAAGATCTCATAGTGGAAGTTCCTCAAACCAAAACCAAGTTCGCTAGTATTCAGTACAAAAGACGCTCAGCTCAGCTATACAATAGAATTAACAAGGAAATTTATGTTTATAATAAGAAACAATACGAATTAAAAAAAATTCTAACTAGTTGGATAAAAACACTAACATATGATGAAACGGAGGCGTTGTTAAGAGAAACATAACCCTACATCTCTGCACCATTATGTGCACATTCTAATTCATTTGCGTTCACATTCACGCACACACCCCCACTCGCACACACACACACACACACTCACACACACACACACACAAAATTTCACTCCTTATCACTCACTCTCACTTACTCACTCGCATGCCTGCGCGCGTGCTGCATTTTTAGCCTTAAGCCTCTCTTTTATTTTTTTTTTTATTATTATTTAGTTTAATTTTGTATAAAACAAGTACCTTATTGAAAATTATTAAGTTAAGGAAGAGCGGAGTCTCCTAACACAGGCTTTTCTGCTTAAAAGGAGCCTCCAATCACAAGACTGTAATGTTACTTGTTGTTGAAATAATAAACAATTATTATTATTATTATTATCTCTTTATTTTCCTATATGTACATATTATTTTACATTTTTAAATATTTATATAAATAAATAAATAAAACATTTAAAAATATAAAAAATATTAGCCCACCGGTATCGGGAACAGGGTCCAAGCTACCGGCGGTCAGGGCTCCAGAGAGAGGAACTTCCTGACGATGCGAGCCGTGTCCAGCAGTACCGCTTTCTGAATCAAGCCCTTGATCCAGCTGCCTAACGAGAGCCTCCTGAGGTGTTGGTCGAGGCTCTTGGCAATTAAGCCATTGGCTGTCACGACTATCGGTACAATGATTGCTGAATCCACTATTATTATTATTACTATTATTATTATTATTATTATAACCGAACTCCACGCGGGCAAAGCCGCTGGCGGAAAGCTAGTACGTCATAAATTGTAAACCGCTACGTTTGTACGGCGGAACCCTCGGTGTGCGAGTCCGACTCGCATTTGGCCGCTTTTTTTATTTTATACTAATAATGCAGATTTGTTCTGTTATTGATTCTGAGCCACCCATTTGTTTTTGCGCACTCGAATAAAAGTTTCCCTGTATATTAGTATAGAAGATAAACTTATTATTATTATTTTTATCAATTCTAAAAAGCTCAAGTTTTCTTTATTCATAAGTGTCGTACTAAACATAATATGTAAAAATTAAATGAAGAATTTTTGATATGTCTTGTTATTATTAGTCATTCGTCTGGACTCCCAAGATCAGAATTACTAAAGTACCAAGAGATATAAATTAGATAGGAAAATAAAACAGACTTTCTATTTTGATACTTCTTTTCCTAATACATTAATTCTATCGTTCGCTATTACATTTTTATTAATTACTTTTTTTATTACAACAGCACTATTATTATTTTTGTGATGGCATAAAATTATGTCGTAAGTGAAACATAATTATAGGCTACATGTTTTTTTTAATATATAAAAACACTATTGCTTGTTTATTTTTAGTACTAATGTAGGACGAATGCCTTCTTCTGTAGAAATTCTCTTCAGAGACCAACATAGTCAATTTCAGAACACATCTTTTACGACCATTGAAATGTGTAGAATTAAATTGTTTGCGATCTAAGTAAAGCGTGACGTGTAAAATGCCGTTCCTAAGAGGGATACTTAAACTGGAATCATTATTAACATTCAACGGAATTTTGTGGTTAAGTCTAGTTTTTGGGTATTACTTCAAACGTAATAGGTACTTCAGTTATTATTCAATTACTAAATAAACTTTTCTGCATAATCATTTGTATCCTAATCATTGTTAATATGATCAACATGCAAGAATACTTATCCTGGGATATGACAAATGTGGAATATTTGTACTGCGTTGTTTTAGTAATAGAAAACTCAATCAATATTTTACTGTCATTAATAACAGTCAGAACCTTTTATGACATTCTCTTCAAACTTGGTGTTCAACCTTCTGTCTGCTTAAGAAGAGAAACAGTCTTGTTTTTTATCATATTTCATGATATTCTGAACTGTTACTGTAGAATTTGTAATTTTTTACTTATGCGAGCAAGACTTTTTGGAACTAGAATTTAGTGTGTACCTTTATCAATGTTTTTCAAATTTCTTTAGTCGCATACCTCTGATTTATGTGACTGCTATTTATAGAAAAACAATGCAAGGAATTTGCAAATCGCTGATAACTAATTTGGAAAACACACAAATGAATGATGATGACAAAATCAAATATGTTAAAGTGTTTACTGATGCATATATAAAATTATCAAAGTATTTGAATTCCACGATCAAGATTATGCGGGTGAAGGTAAATATGATGTATAAAAGAGGACAAAAATGAAATAGATATACCAATATTAATAATATCTACATATGATTGTTTCAGATGATAATAGCGTTTGGGTGTGAATTTTTCAAATCAATTGCTCTTGCGTATCAGTTAAATATTACCACTGTAACGGTACGTTTATTATTTGTATATATGTCAGTTGACAATTATTAGTGAAAACTTGTCTAAGTAACCAAATCCTGCTGATTGATGTTATATGCAACTTCACACAAACTGTAATCATGAATTCTGTTTACTACCCCTTTTTTGTTTTTGCGGATGGAAAATCATCAAATGACCTTTCCCGCTCAGGGCGGAACGGAAGGACGTGTCATACTTTTACAAACTAAAACTCACCCGTGTTCCTCCACTTGCCTGTACTCCAGGGCCACGATACCTCTTTCAAACAACCCGCAGCCCTGGCAGGCATCGGTCTTGGTATACCCCGTCATGATGTGCTGACATTTCTTTGAGGAGCGCGTGGAACAAAACAAGCCGCCGAACCGGGCTTGGTCCTTACCTGGCGGCAAGATGCCCACTACTCGCCACTCGCGCCTATGGTGGCGCCTATGTGGAAGTTGAGAGAGGCGTAAGTGCACTAAATACGCGTTTCCTCACACGCTCCGTCTCCTCCTTTGCTAGCATCACTCTTAGCAGTAGGAGCTAGCGTACCCCGGACTCCAACGCGAAAGCCGTGGATGCAACCGGGATAAACGCTGAGATGATATCACTTGCTATGATGCTTGCTCGCTATGATAACACTTAGCAGTAGGAGGTGACAGCCTGCTATGCACTCTCGCTCCGGGACATGGCCTGAACCAAGGCCGGACGTGATACATTGCCGCCATGATGACACGGCTGTGCTCCGCCAAGCCGGGAAGACCTCCACCGTATGTTCCACCGTGTCATCCGGGCAATCCCCACAGTGGAGACACCCTAATCTTTCTTCTTACCATTTTACTATCGCAAGCATAGAAATTATCGAAGGTCTTATAAACAAAAATCATCTGTTACATACAAATGAGCGACACCTTCACGGTCTAAATGTAAAAAATTAAAGATTAGGGGCCCAGAATAATTTACTTAATTCATGACTCAGTAAATCAGTCATGAATTCAGTAAATGATTCTTGTAGCGCATCGATTTATGTGCCGCCTTTAATTATTTAACATAATTCCACTTTTCAGGTACTTGCAGAAATAGCTGATTGGATTTCGGACATTATTCTTGGATGGATACTGTTGTGTTTCCCAGCGTGCTTAATGGAATTAGATGATAAATACATTGATGACATGAAATATAATCTTGTAGATCAGATATTAATATACAAAGGTATGTTATTATTTTACCGTCGAACCCAATATTCTATATATATCATATTGAGTACAGGTTTCATCGTCCCAGTAACGGGTATTAGAAGTCATCTGTCTGATTATTTTATAATAAAAAACAATGTAATTGACATAAATTTTATAATGAATTATTTTGTAATGGCAGTTACAAATACTGGCTACGTTCAGTAGCTAAATGTTAATAGGTTATAAGATTCTGATGCATACATATATATCTCAATAAACTCATTGATTGATTAGTCTTGAAAACTCAAAAACTGCCAAATTGAATCTTCAGCAAGAATGATATAAGAATTTTTGAAAATTCTACTTTTAAAATTCTATTTACTTCAAACATTTATGTTTTTGGATAGAAATAAAAATCCACGTGGTATTCCGTTTTAAAAGTTCCTCCTCTAATGGAGTTAAAATAATACAAATTTTTGTATGGTAGTGTGTGTGTATAAATTGAAGTATATTCTCTTCTATGTACATCTCTGAAAGTATAATGTTGGACATCAGGTTTTTTTTTTTTTTTTTTTTTTTTATATTTTAAACCAGCGCTTGACCGCAATCCTGCCTGATGGTAAGTAGTGACGCAATCGTTGATGGTAAAGCGCACTAGTTTATTAAGAGCCTATTCACTCTAGCCTTGAAGACACTCAAATTGTAGTCCGACGGAAACACCGCCGCGGGCAAATTGTTCCAGTCCCTCGATGTACGCGGTATAAAGGAGGAGGCGAAACGCTTCGTCCGGATCGTAGTGGTGTTAACAACGTAAGGGTGGAAACCAGCTGTACGACGGGTCGTCCGCTGGTGGAACGGAGATGGGGGAATTAAATCATGCAATTCCCTCGCACACTCCCCGAAATGCATCCTATAGAACACCGAAAGGCTGGCTACTCTACGCCTGTGCTCTAGGCTTTGGAGACCAACTCGAGTTAGATCAGGGTCACCAATCAGCCTCTTTGCACGTCTCTCCACTGAATCCAAAGTGGCCAGGTGACACTTGGCAGCACCAGCCCAAATGTGGCTGCAGTACTCCACACACGAACGGACCTGTGCTTTGTACAACATTAGAAGCTGCCCAGGTGTGAAGTACTGCCGGACCTTTGCGATAACGCCAAGTTTCCTGGCAACCACCCTGGCCTTGGACTCAATGAACCGCCCAAAGTTAAGGTTCGACGAAATCTCAACTCCCAAAAGCTGAAGGCGGTCGGAACACTCCAAGGACACATTCCGAAAAGTAGGGGCCAAGGGGAACGGGCTCCTTTTGGCGGTAAAAAGACACGCCTGTGTTTTGGCGGCATTGAATGCTACAAGATTGGCATTACCAAGGGGTGACTAGAAAAAAATTAGAGGGGGGGGGGGGATCTATTATTAACGCATGATTATTATCGCAAGATGTCCAGCAGTATATGTCGTCCAAAAGACTGACGACTTTAACCTTAAAAATTACAACCAATCTCATGAACCACTTCGTTTAATGGCGTAATCCGCTGAAAAATTCTTCTTTGTAGTTTTCAGCTTATCCTGGCAGACAATTCAATATAATTTTTAATGGTAGTGCTTATCTCTGATTTCGACTTTTTATGTCTTTGCAGATAAAAACCTACGAGATGCAATATACAATGCCTTGGACTATATAGACGCATGTTCTAATACATATACAATATGGAACCAGTTTCCTCTGACCTTGTGCTTAATTTTCGCTTATTTTAATTTATGGTTTTCATATATTGTAGCTGTACTACAATTTACATATTAATTATGTGGCAACAAGCAACAACAAACAACACCACAACTTATTGGTAAATTATTATTTATTGTGTAAATTTAGATTTAGTAATCCATTTTTTTTATTTCTTTCTAATTACAATCAAATAAAATAATTATAATTAAATAAATAATTAACATTTTAAAGGCACCTCACAGTGAGTGTTATTTATGTGACAGTACAGTTTGTAATTTTCACTAGTGTGATTTTCTCGAAAATTAAATTCTGAATAGAACTAAAATTGTTTTTTTTCTGTTACTCTATAACCACACAACTGTTTACGATGAAAAGGCCGGTCTCCCAATCGGATAAAGCGAAACCGGGAGCTGGGGACACGTCAGTTGTCAAATGTCAATTGAAGAAAAAACATGGGTGCATACGGACGCGTTATTGTAATCGGTACAATATGATAAATATAAATGATCGCATACCGTAGTCATCATCATCAACATCCCAGCGTTAATCCCAGTCGCATCCGAAGCCTTTTCAGCTTTGGAGTCTGGGGTCCGCTTTTACCAGTCCAACTGCTGATATGGCTAAACTTCGACATTTTCCATGAAGCGACTGCCGTCTGACCTCCGAAACCCGAAGGCCACATCGAAGCATTGCAGTTAGACCAATTGTTGGACTTTTGAGGGCTTCAACAACCCCTAACGACTGCTACTAGATGTTCGTATGGCAACCGGGACCAACGGCTTAACGTGCTTTCCGAGGCACGACCTGCCAGAACGGGTAAGGCTTCAGTACTCACTGTTCTATACGCCTTGCATAAAAATATCAATGCCAAACCTTGGCTTTGAAGCAGTTTACGTCGCGCCGCCCCTATGCTGGCCCTATCGGCCCAAACAGGTGCACCGTAGCACATACATCCTAAGTAGGTAGCTCCATATATAGTTTTTAAAGTTAGGAATGATAGACCCCAAGTTGCTTTGGATATTCTAGTTAGGGCATAAAAGTTCCTTTTAGCTTTTTCGCCAACTATTTTTATATGTTCGATAAATGAAAAATTCCTTTCTAAGACCATACCAAGGTAGCATACGGATTGCTGTTTTTTAACGGGAACGTTAATAAATTTAATAGTAGGCAATGATTTAAGATTACCTTTTAGTAGAAGTTGATAGGTTTTATGCGGCGCAAACGCTAGGCGGTTACGATCACCCCACTAAGATATTAGATTTAGGCAAGTATGGGCCAAGTTCTTAAGTCCAGCTCGGGTACTTGACTGAATGAGCAGTAGGCCATCGTCCGCGTAACCAGTAAGTGAACAGCCGCAAGGAAGCGGGATCGCGAGGAAATCATCAAAACCCAAATTCCATAAATAAGGACCGACAACTGAACCCTGAGGACATCCCATGGTTAGTGCTTTAGTACTAGAAAAATGACCGAGCTTAAGTAGCGCGGAACCGTTTATAAAGTACGAGTAAACGAGATTATATATGTTTCTATAGCAACCGCGGTTTTTTAATTTTAACAACAGCATAGGCCACCAAGCGTTATCAAAAGCCCCAGAAATATCCAAAAAGATACCAATCACGTACTTGTGTTCCGATTGGTTAACGGTTCTTCTGACGGAAAGCGCCGCGTCGACTGTTGATTTACCGATGGTGAAGCCATATTGATTACTATGAAATTTTGGACCGTTCTGTAGTAAACGTGGAACGATGAGGCGCTCAAGAAGTTTCCCCAAAGATGGTAGAAGCGTGATAGGCCGATATGACTTCGGATCATCCGGTGGATTATCACCTGACTTTGGTATTATTCGTATGAAACCGCGTCGCCATTTACGAGGAAAAACGCCTTCAGCAATGCATCGGTTATATACAATTAAGATGGCATCACCCGCTGTTTTACACGCTTCTTTAATCATCCTATTAGATATTTTATCTTCCCCTGATGACAAATACCGCTTGTGGTAGTTTTCCTGGCTCCAACTGCTTTCTGCGTAGTGCTGGCCAATCTATTCGTCGGATAACAGCCATGGCACCGTTAACCAGCCCATTTTAACATTGATGTTCCGTCTTAGCATGGTTCGAGAGCTTACACCTAATTTGAGTTGGATTGGTACCTATCATCATTATCAACCTTTTTTATCGTCCCACTGCTAGGCACAGGTCTCCTCTCATACAGAGAAGGATTGAGCGTAATCATACATATAGGTACATATGAGGTTTGGTATACTACCTGATTTTTTTTGATCTTCAGGTATGTAATCCTGTCGTGGTTTTTGACCATATACACACATCAAAAGTGTCTAGGGATCAAGCATTTTTATGCGGATTTCTTGAGATTGAGATGTGGCTTTGTAATAAATTTATGATTTTATAAATTTATATGGATCCTTTTTGGTGCATTTCATAATTTGAATCAGGAACTGTGAATCAAATTCGAGTAAAAGATGAAAATCAGCTGTCAATATTTTCCCTATAAAAACATACAACGCATTGAAGACATTATTAGTGCTACTGTTTCCCTACTACTGATTAAAACCAACGTTATTATGGAGCGGCGACGTCATTTAAGCAGGGAAGAAATGCTCAGAGCCGTGGGAATGATAGAAGCTGGTTCCCGGCAACGTACTGTGGCTTTAGCTCTGAATACAAGTCAGAGTGTTATCAGTCGACTTTGGACACGTTACCGAAGCACTGGTACCGTGGCTGAGCGCCATGGAGGACGGTATCGCTGCACCACACGGAGACAAGACCGATACATTCAAATCTTAACTCGAAGAGCTCCAACAATAACCGCCATGATGTTAGCCGTGAGGCTTCATCACTCTTCAGGGAACTTAATTAGCGACCAAACAGTCAGAAACCGCTTGCATGAAGTGAACCTTCATTCCCGAAGACCGCTACGGGTACCACCTATAGCAATGCACAATCGTAGGATTCGATATCAATGGGCTCTTGAACACAGAAATTGGGCAGAAGAACAATGGCGTTTCGTGTGCTTTTCTGATGAGTCTCGTTTTGGTATGAGACCGGATACAAGACGTATACGACACTGGAGAACCCCTGGACGCCAACAGCGATTAAAATCCTGCCAGGAAGTCCATCCTTATAGTGGTGGAACCATCATGGTATGGGCGGGTATTTGGATCGGCGGAAGAACTGAGTTGATTTGGATCAGAGGCAACCTCAACGCTCAAATTTATGCTGAAACGATTGTATCAGACGTCATCGTTCCTCTACAAGTGCAAATCGGTCCCTTATTTCAGTTAATGCATGATAATGCACGACCGCACACCGCAAGAGTTGTAAGACAGACTCTCGCCGCAGCTAACATCAATGTCCTGCCCTGGCCTGCTCAGTCGCCAGACTTGAACCCGATTGAGCATGCATGGGATATGCTACAGAGAAGAGCTCTGCCGAATATGGAGGGTATCCAGTCGCAAGAAGACCTTTTTTGTTGTTGCAACGAACATGGGCGGCCATTCCACAGCGTGATTTGGATGAACTCATTTTGAGTATGCCAAACCGATGTTCTTGTGTTGTTAGTGTTCGCGGTAGAAACACGGATTATTAATTGTTTAAGTTACCCAATAAAATTTTAGAGAAAACTGTTATTTCAGTCTTTTTTTCGAACTTTTGTGTTAGTGGTTCAAATGTCAAATATCCCTTTATTAGGAAAATGGCAAATTTCTTTATTAATGCAAAGGTGACTTGGTTTATCGTTACTGTGACAAACGAAAACACTTTATTTGATGAATCCTTAAAGAAAATTTTAATTAATATCAATCAGGAGAAAAGTTATTGCAAAAATATATGTTGATCCCTAGACACTTTTGATGTGTGTATTTTAAGATCAAATGAGATGACTACAGAACTAACACTGTATACTTTTGTGAGCTTTTCTAACTTTTCTGTCATGGTCGCGTTACATTCATATTAATATAGCAGAGTTTTTGTGTTTCCATTTATAATATAAACTGCATGTTATAATAGTTCTTTACTTATGAAATTGCCATTCTGCAGTATTGGCCATTTCAAATTAAAAAAATAAAGAATTATGTTTGGCTAATAATTCTAATCTCAAATTCATTTTATCTTAAAAACACGGAGCTCTTTTTTCCAAAAGTAGTCATTTGTTTATTGAACTAATCAATAAACAAATGACTACTTTAAAAAAAAAACATTGTACTAAACAATTTATTGATTGTTACATTTCAATCTTTGTCGTCATCATGGATACGTTAAAAATTCGAGTAATTATGGAATATGAGTACCGTTGTGGTAACAACGCGGCACAAGCGGCACGCAACATAAACGACGTTTACGGAGCTAGCACTACAAACCAACGCACCGCCATTGGTTTGCTTACTGCCGTTCTGGGAATTTCGACTTGAAAAATGGACCTCGCGGTCGTCTGAAGATTTTTGGTCGACAATGACGAATTGAAGACGATTGTGGAAGCTGATGATACACAATCTACGGCTGTGCAACAACTTTCGACAAAACAAACAAAAAATACAAACTATATTGGACCATATGCGTCGAATTGGTAAGGTAAAATATCTGGCTAAATGGGTGCCCCATGAACTCAATGATCGCCAGCGCGAAGTACGTGAGACGTGTCTGGCACTGCTCAATAGACAAACAAATGAAGGAATTTTGAAACACATTGTTACCTGCGATGAAAAATAGATTCTGTTTGATAACCAGCAAGTTGATTAGATCCTGGTTCAGCACCTAAACAATGCCCTAAACGAAATCTTACCCCTAGAAAAGCGATGGTTCCCGTTTGGTGGTCTAACCGGTGTGATTCATCACGTCTTCTTACCAAACGGGATGAGCATTACTGCAGATGTGTACTGTGAAGAACTGAACACAATGATGGAGAAACTGGCACATCTCCAACCAGCACTGGTCAATCGCTCCTCTCTGCTGCTCCTGCATGACAACACGCGACCTCATACCGCACAACAGACGGTCTTCAAATTGCAATTTTTAGAATAGATTATTGTCGGGAAAAAATTTCTACACCCAAGAGGTAATATAAAATGCCTTTGAAAAATTTGTTACCTCTCGTCCAGCTGATTTCTTTAAGAATCAATAAACTCCTACTGCGTTGTCAAAAATACATTGATTGCATCGGCAATTACTTCAATTAATTCAAATAAAAAATACATGAGAATATTTTTTTCATATTAAACGGTAATTTTATAGGTAAATACTTAATATATAAAATATATTTAGAATCAGTGATTAAAATCCTTCATTTTGATACCCAACTCAATATGCTTGGTAGAAAAAAATATGTAATTCTTTTTTTGTTCCATTTAATATTAAGTTATATACAAATTTAGAGTCAGTGTTTAAAATCCTTCATTTTGATGTCCCACTCGATATGCTTGGTAGAAATTTATTTCTTTATACCTCACAATATGGCGTCATATATCCGCCATTTTGTTTTTTTTTTTTTAAATGGTACCTATATAGTAGCAGTTTGGCGATTAGGACAATTCTAACGATACCTCAAATGTGAAAATCCGTTCAGCGGTTCTGGAGATACTAGGTAATAAAGAATAATACATACAAGATAGTCGCTAAAAACATAACCCTTCCTGGCAGTCGGGTAAAAAAGCTCTCCAGTACGTGTTTTTTCAATAAAGCGATAAAAATATAGTGACATACTGTAGACAACCTTAATGCCAGTAAAGCTTAAGTGACAGGTCTATAAGACCGTCATTAGACCTGTTCTTCTGTATGGTAGTGAGGCGTGGCCTGTGCTTGAGATGCATGTCACGGAGACAAACGGAGAGAAACGGGAAGAAATGTTGGCTTGACGTTGTAAGAGATGACATGCGTGCCAACAATCTCTTAACAAAAGATCGTAAAAATCGCGCTAAATGGAGAAGATTTAGTAGGAAAGCGGACTCCGGGCACCGAAACTACAACATGCGAAACCCGCGGTTGCAACCGGAACTGAACGCCGGAATAATGATGATGACTGTAGAGAACCTAATAACCAGGACAGCCTGTACACGCGCAATACCATGAAACTTATTGGAATCAGGTATCCCATCGTTTAATAGGATGCATATATTTTGAACATAAGTTACAAGATCGCCTTCCGATTTATCTGGTGGGCACCCTTTGTCAATTCTATAAAGCTCAACTTTTCTTTATTCATAAATATCATAAACATATGTAAAAATTAAATAAAGAATTTTTGATATGTCTTGTCTGAACACCCAAGATCAGAATCACTAAAGTACCAACAGATATAAATTAGATATGAAAATAAAAGCAGACTTTCTATTTTGATACTTCATTTCCTAACACATGGTTTCTATGGTTCGCCATTACATTTTTATCAATTACTTTTAATATTACAACAGCACTATTATTATTTTTACGACGCCATAAAAGTATGTTGTAAGTGAAACATAATTATAGACTACATGTTTTTTTAATATATAAAACCACTATTGCTTCTTTATTTTTGCTACTAATGTAGAACGAATGCCTTCTTCTCTAGAAATTATCTTCAGTGACCAACATAGTCAGTCTCAGAACACATCTTTTACGACCATTGAAATTTGTAGAAATAACTTGTTTGTGGTTTAAGTAAAGTGTAACATATAACATGTAAAATGCCGTTCCTAAGAGGGACACTTAAACTAGAATCATTTTTAACATTCAACGGAATTTTGTGGTTAAGTCTAGTTTTTGGGTATTACTTCAAACGTAACACTTCAGTTACTATTCGCTTACTGACTAAACTTTTTTGCATAATCATTTGTATCCTGGTCATTGTATATACGTTCGCCGTGCAAGAATACTTATCCTGGGAAAAAACATATGCGGAATATCTGTACTGCGTTGTTTTATTGACAGAAAATTCAATCAATATTTTACTGTCGTTAATAACAGAGTCAGAACTTTTTATGGCGTTCCCATCAAACTTGATGGTCAACCCTCTGTCGGCTGTACAAGAGAAACAGTCTTGTCTTTTATCTTATATCGTGATAGTCACAACTGTTACTGTACAACTTGGAATTGTCTACATCGGCGGGCTAGACCTTTTGCCACTAGATGCTATTATGTACCTCCATCAATGTTTGTCAAATTTCTTTAGTCGCATACCTCTAATTTATGTGACAGATAATTATAGAAAAGCAGTGCAAAGAATTTGCAAATCGCTGATAAGTATTTTGGAGAATGAACAAATGAATGATGATGAGAAAATCAAACAGGTTAAGGTGTTTACTGATGCTTATATAAAAATATCAAAGAATTTGAATTCAACGACCAAGATTATGAGAGTGAAGGTAAATATGTTGTATAAAATGGACAAAAATAAAATGAAAAAACCAGTATTAATCTTACCAAAATATTATTGTTTCAGATGATAATAGCGTTTGGATCTGAATTTTTAAAATCAATTTCTCTTGCTTATTTTTTAAATATTGTCGTTGTAACGGTACGTTTATTTATATATATATGCCAACTAACGATTACTAGTGAAAACAGTGTTTATTTGGAAGAAATCAAATCCCGCTGATTGATGTTATACGCAACGTCACACAAACTGTTATCATGAATTTTATTTTACTACCCAATTTTTGTTTTGCGGATGGGAAACATCGGTCACTTATACACTAGATATACAGTCTCGAACAAAACTCTTATCAAAACTGGCAACAAGTAATTAAGCAGTTTAAAGTAGTCAAAATAAATATACATTAATTTAAAATCAGCCTTAAGTGCAGTATATAAAGTTCTTATCACAAAGCAGTACAAAAAGCCATTATTTTTTACGACCGAGTCTGACATCAAACTAAATTCAACCTTACACGCATGCAGTCAGAATTATAAAGTAAGTACTAAATGAAAGAAGCATCCAAGTGCTGCGTTGTGCGCTTGTTCAGTTCAACCATTTTTTTACGCTGATTGCGAATCTAGTGTATAAGTGATCGATGATGGGAAATCATCAAACGACCTCTCCCGCTCTGGGCGGAATGGACGCAAGTGACAGACTTTTACTGCCTCCCTCCTCCTCCCCTGTTCCTTCACTTGCCTGTGCGCCGGGGCCACGACATCTCTTTCTCTTTCAAACACGTGAGTGATACCTAAGCGGCCCAAACATACTAATTCAAAGATCAGGGCCTGTAGACAAAGTAACATCGCTTCATAGCGAAGCGAAATCGAATACCAAACCAACCAATGGCGGGAACGATTGACCACGCGACGCGATAAATCACGTGGTCGATCGTTCGCGCCATTGGTTGGTTTGTTATTCGATTTCGCTTCGCTACGAAGCGATGTTACATTGGCTACGGGCCCAGGGGTCCAGAATCATTTATTGAGTTCATGATTAAAGGTTACAGTTAATTATTTAACATAATTAATACTTTTCAGGTACCCGCAGACATGGCTACTTGGTATTCGAACATTATTCTTGGATTGATACTGTTGTGTTTCCCAGCATGTTTAATGGAATTAGGTGATGGATACGTGGATGAAATGAAATATCATCTTGCAACTCATATAATAACGTATAAAGGTACGTTATTATTTTAAGGTCGAACCTAATATTCTATATACGTCATATGGGTTTTACCGTCCTACTGATGTGTATCCGAAGCCATCTGCCTGATTATTTTATAATGACAGTTATAATTATACTGGCTACCTTCAACAGCTACGTTTTAATAGGTGATACGGTTATAGGTATATCTTCCTATCTCAATATACTCATTTATTGATTAATCTTGAAAACTCAAAACTACCAATTTGAAGCTTCAGCAAGAATTGGAATTTTTGAAAATTCCACCGCTGGTGAGTTTTGATGGAAGTAAAAATCCAAGTTAGATTATTCTGTTTACCCCGTCGGACCTGAATTTATATAAAGCCTAAATAAAAATATTTTTAAGGTTTTTCTGTGAGTTAGAACTACAGTTAAGGGATTTTAGTATAAATATTCAATTTATTGTTTTTAGTTTTTTGGATATTTTGATGTCCACTTGAGTGGACATGAGGTTTAGAGTGTTGTGTTAATACGTATTTAATAAATAAATTATATGTATTTCTATTTTGAAGTAAGTAAAACTATGTAATATTATTATAATGATTTATTTATTGTTTAATACTATACACTATTAGGATTATTCTTATTTTTGATGAAAATTTCGAAAGCAATTTCGCTCACTAGTAAAACATAGATGTATTTCACATTTCAGGCAGTAAACATGCGTCTTTCCTTTACATCCTGGATTTTTACATCGTGTAGCTTCTTTTTCTTGTCATATTCTGGCAGATGATCGACAGTGTCGTACTGGATTTCGCTCGCTGGTCTTATTTCAGTTCTGAATCTGTGACGTTTTTGAGAAACTGGTACATTTAATGGACTGCTACCACCAGATGCTGGCCGTCCTCTTTTTCCACTAGGAAGTGGATGCCCCATTTTTATTAGAGCCTCTGCAACACGCTGCCGAAAGTGCAACAGATCTAAAACGTCTGTACTTGGTATATTACAAGTTTTGCAATCTTCTTTGTATTCAGCTATTGGTTAGTGCTAGGTCAATGGCATGAAATATCATACGCAATGTCCATTTTTTTGATCTAATAAAGATACGATACAAACTAATCAGATGATCAGTTTTATCTACACCACCCATACCATTGTTGTATAATTGTACAAGTTCAGGGCGCGGTATAGTTTCGTATTTCTTACCTATTTTATTCCATCGTCGAACTTCATCTCTGTTTCCTATTCCAAGAAAATTTGAAGCAAGTACTACACCTTTCTTATCCATCCACTTGATAACAACCACATCTTTGGTATTATTTGTAACTTGATCGGTATATCCCCTATCTTTTTTTGATCCTTCCTTGTCGGTTATGAGTGGTGGTTTTCCAAAACGATTTATTCTGATCGTTCCTCCTGCATAAGTTTCCCTGTTGCGAAGATCCTTCAGTAAAAATAATTGTCAAAAAAGAGGTAGTTACCCATTATGATATGAAGGCCCAAAAATATTTTCATTTCTGTTGAAGTACACGGCTTGAAATTACGGACTTCATTTCTCACCGCATATAAATTTGTATTGAACGTAAAATCTTCAATTAGGGACTCTGATATATATTTGGAAAAATAATCGATTGGAGCGCAAGGTGAATCTATATCTGAAGGTGGTGGAGTTGACCAACTGAATTGTGGTGATTCGAACTGTAAATGTTTTCTTCAAATTATTTCAATTTTGCGCTTACCACTTGATTCGGGTCTTGGTTCTTCCTCTTCTAAGTCTTCTTCCTCTATTATATCTTCCTCCTCTTCAGAATGTTCAGCTATCACGCTTTCGGTTGGTAATGTTATATTACTACCCACACGAACATTTTTTTCTGGTATTACCTGTACAATTTCATCGTCACTTTCTTCGTCAATATCCGATATGGTCCCGTTTTCTAATAAATTCAGTATATTATTCACATCTTGTCTTTTGGATAGATCAAAACCTAAAAATAAATAAAAATTCCATATATAATGCAGTACACACTTATCATAAATACGAACATTCTACAACAATTGTGACCTTATGTCCACTGAGATGGACATAGCTTCATCTGCAATATTTTATGACAAAAACTACATAGTTTGTAATTTTTGCAAATAAACATCTTAGTAAATACGATCAACTATACAGAATAAAAAATATCTAAGGAATCGATTAAATCGTTATAGAGTAAATAAAATAAAACGAAAGACTTACTTGCTTTGTGTGAATCCATGGCGAATGTCAACACTTGACTAATTATTTCATCCCACCCACAAAACATACGATTGTGTTTTGTTTATAGTAACGTTTCTCGGTAAGTCACCGGTACAATCAAATATTTACACTAGCATTTTTATTATTTTGTTTCATATTACACGCAATAATAAGTTGTGTCCATTGAAATGGACTCAGGGTCCGAAGGGGTTAAAATCCCTATTCTAAAGGGGTTGAAAATAATATAAAGTCTTGTATGGTAGGGAGTGTTTATAAAATGAAGTGTTATGTTTATATTCCTTCATTAGATCCTCCTGAATATAACAAACTATGAATGTATGCTAATGTAAATAAACAAACATCATACATTGTAGAAATGTAACCCATATTATGATTTTAAAAGAGTGTCCATGGAGTTTCTTGCACGTTCTGCTCCATAGAGATCTACGCTTTGGAACGTGTAATTTAGCTTCACTTTTCTTGGACTGACCAACATTGACTATTCAAAAGCACCAACTGATGGTTAATTTGAAATAAACAATATTGATTTTGATTTAGTAAATGTATGATTTGGATTGAACCCTTGGCGCAGCGGTCAACACACCAGTCTGCCTACGACGTGGCGGCCCGGGTTCGATCCCCGGCCAGGTCATGATGGATAACGATCTTTTCCTGGTTGGCCTGGGTCTTGGATGTTTATCTATATATGTATCTATTATAAATATAGTATCGTTGAGTTAGTATCCCCTAACACAAGTTTCGAACTTACTTTGGGGCTAGCTCAATCTGTGTGATTTGTTGGTATATATTTATTTATTTGTTATTTATTTATAGAACCATAATCTACCACGTGGGCCAACTAAATCAATTATTAATTTATTATTATCGCACGGAACACTAGGGGAAGTCCAGCAGTGAATGTCTTTCAGAAGATGATGACAAAAACCTTAAAAATTATAACTAACCCCACGAACCACTCCTTCTATTGGCGTAAACTGTACCTATAAAAATCACAGACAACCAGAAGCGGTAGAGACTTTTGCTAGTGATTGTCTCTGATTTCGATTTTTTATATCTTTGCAGACAAAAACCTACGAGATGCAATATACGATGCCTTGGAGTATATAGACGCATGTTCTAATACATATGCAATGTGGAGCCAGATCCCGCTTAAGTTGAGCTTAATTTTTGATTATTTAAATTTATGCTCTTCATATGTCATAGCCTTACTACAATTTGCATATTAGTTATGTGGCAACAAGCTTAATTGATTAAAAGCACCATTTAGATTGTGTTAATTTAGATGTAGTAATCTATGCATGTCATACAAAACTTGAATGTCTACAATAGAATTAATTTGTCCCGTGATTAGGTCAACATAAACAATGTATTTTGTGAATTTGTTTGTTATATACACATTTATGTATTTTAGAATCATATATTTATTTATATAATTATACTTATGTAATAAAATCCAAAAGTAAATGTCAGTCAAGTCCTGCCAAATAATTAAAACCGCCCCTAACGGTTCCCGGTGCAAAGGTGCCCGCAACGCTTGCCACATTGCCACGCTGGATGGCGATGGCTAACCTTTGCACCAAGAACGAGCCGGAGCGGGAGTCGCCGTTTTGCACGGAGTCTATGCCCTATCTCACTAATGAGCTTCTTGGCCTCAGTACCCCAACTTCCCAAGGTCTCCACGGCAATAGGTACAAAGTGGTACCGGTCCGCCAACGGCGCATACTTCACCCTCTTCCTTTCAGCGGCGTCTTCAGCTGCCGCCGACGGTGAAACAACCGTGCGACCAAGATGGCTAGTGGTCACAGTGTTGACGCAAGTTGCGTCCCATATTAGGCACTTGCCATTTTTCCAGGGCACCAGGGTCAGGCCGTCCGGCCTCTTGTCGTCCGTCCTTATGTAATTAATTTTGGAATAAATGTTTAGGTATATTTATTATTATTACTTTTATACTTATCACGTATTTTTTTCCCCTTGTTCTTACACACTATTGCCTACATTTATGTTTTACATCTCATTTCGCAGATCTGCTGGAAGAAATTCTTTAAAATATAATCAGCAGCTTTGTACTCAGATCGTAATTTTGTCATATGTTTATGTATTTCATTATATGTGGATAAATAATAAAATAAATAAATTTAAAATACAACGAATACTACAAGAATACATCTTGAATTTGATAACAAGTTACATGTATTTACGGCATACAATCAAATGTCACAAAGGGAGTTACCAATTCTTGTCCTGCCTTCAGAGGAAAAATATGAGTCTTAAACTTAACATATTCATGGTTTCAACTTTTGTAATCTTCTGGAGGTCGTTATTTAGAATTAATTAATCCACCAAAGAGCTATCATTTCACTGTTATTGATACCACCTGCTTACCATGAAATAGATTATTATTTTTGAACTGCCATTGTACTTTTATTATAATAATTCATGTCGAGGCTTGGTAGCCTTGGTTTGGAATGCACCAGAATTCCTAAAATAGACATGAATTATACCGTTATATAACGTTGGAACGTTAAATAGCGGTTGTGTATAGGTTACTCGTTGCCCACTATTATTTTTATTAACTTTTTTGTTTCATATTACCTACTTTGGGCTTTACATCTGATTCTGGCTTTTATTAGCAATGTTGTATATGCCTTCATGTAGTATGAATAGAGTTAACTGCAAATAATCTAGGTAAGACACACAGTACCTGGAAGAACTATTGATATGAAATATTTGTGAATACAACATTATTTTTTCGTTATGCGAAAGCCGAAACACGTGTCCAGTATTTTTAAGTAAAGAATCTATACAGGCTGTATCTGACATCGTAACGCAAACTTCGCGAAAAGGCTAGACCTCATGCCACTTACAAAATTATGATAGTCATTTATGTCGTTAATGAACGGTTACAGAATTCACAGTGTTAAAAAAAATGTCGGCTCGGCCTTTGAACGTTGCAAGCGTGCCGCCGTACGGGTTTGGCGGTATAACGTTGATCCCTGATGTGAACTCTATTAAATCAGCTGATAAGATCGTTTTTCGAGTTTTGTTTTCATTGCGCTTTTTTGTGTAATTAGCGAATTAATTAATTTTTACTTTAAAATCTTAATGGGTTATAATAGTATAGCAATTATGAACGGTCTAAAGTGAAAAAAACTACATATATTTTTTTTTAAATCATGAAAAAGCCGACGAAAAACTCCACCACTGGGGGGTTCAGAATCATGTACTGGATCCATGGTACTCGTTTGTGCGTCGATGTCAGATACACCCTTTAAACAAAATTTCAAAAAGATATAATGAAATACCACAAAGTTATGAACTTGCTTCTACTTGGTTGTCCCACCAAAAGTATGGTCCACGCTCCGTTCGGGCGGGCGAGCCGGGTGCTTTGACCCGTGGCGTCAGTTGAGCGGGGGTATGCGCACTCGTAAGCTGAGGGGCGCGCTTAGTAACCACACTGCAACAACTTCTAAATGTATTTGTGAAAAAATATAACATGGTGTAAAAAGGTTTGGAATTGATTCAGTTTCTTATTTTCAACAAACTATATTCAGATTTCGTATAAACAAAAAATAATTTGTATATAGTTACTCGTTTTAGTCGGAATGCGTTGCTCATTTTTTTACTATTTGGGACGCCACTACTGTCGGTGCTTCACGTTCTTCCAAGTTGAGGAGAGTCCTACAGTGGTGTGGAGCAGTCTCTTCATCATCGGACAACATATGCTCATAAATTGTAGCACGTTCTGTACCGTTGAGCGATGTAATAGGTGTACAAATAATTTCCGCCGTTTTATGAACATACGGACGAGCATTATCATGTAGTAGAATAATTTTGTCATATCTGGAGTAGTAATGGACCCGTTTTTCCTCTTCCTTCTATCTTCCTCCAATAATGCTTCCAATCCCGTCTATTCGTATGATTTCGGTATTCCACTAGATTCTTTGTCTTCATAGTTGCGAAACTTTTGAAACTGCTCATGACAACTTCTCTCTCTCTTAAAGCAGCTTCACCATCTATTGCTTGCTTAGCCTTAAACGTGACATTTTTGCACAAAAATAAATATGTGTTACTGATACAGAGTCACTAGCACTCTAAGTGTATGTTATTACCAGATGTCCGAACTTACGATATCACAATTTACATCTAACATTTTCAACGAAACCTCTTAGTGATGACATCTTTTCTTAAACGATGGAAACTTCTTTGTACACCTAATAATATTAAGTGATTTCACTGGTGTGATTTATTCGTAAAATTATAATCTGATTTCAACTACAAATGTTTTTTTTTTTCTCACAATAACCAAATACTAAGTACACCCACATTATTTATAACACTTGCTGATAATGTGATATGAGAACTTTCATTAGATGGTTCATCAGACACTGTATGAACTAACAAAAATGTAATGATTTTGGATAATAAACGTATGTATTTCTCCTGATGTCATAAATTATTCGTAAACTTTGTGTTTCACGCGCACCACCAAGAAATGTCAGCACATCGTGACGGGGTCCACAAAGACTGATGCTTCCTGGGTCAGCGTTGCCGGTTGGTTAAAAAAGAAACCGTGGCCCTGGCGGTCGCATAAGCAAGTGAAGAAACACGGGTGGGTTTTAGTCAGTAAAAGTCTGACACGCACTTCCGCTCCGCCCAGGGCGGGAGAAGTCATTTGATGATTTCCCATACCAAAAAAAGGATATAAAATGTTTGCTCGCATAAGTAAGTATTTACTGCCAAAAATTGTAATAAACTTTTAAGCATACCTTTTCAAATCGTCAAAATTAGTTGGCAAGCAGCCATAGAACCACGATCATTGATCTCATAAAATGAGCTTTTGAGAATGTCATTAGATTGAAGATCAATCCCGTTCATTTTTAAATGACTTGGTACATCCTCAATGTCACACGAAAATGTGTTTGCAAAAATCTTTATTCAGAAACCTTCTCAAAGTCGCCAAATCTGTCACTGAACTGATTATGTAGTTGTATTAAAATATCTTTCATTTTATCATTTTTAGAATTGTAGTTTATTTTACAAAACAGCCGCGGGCCGCGAGTTGCCGACCACTGGCATAGATTCTATACTAATACTAGCTGACCCGGCGAACTTCGTTCCGCCTTAAAGGCAATATCACATGACTACTTTTTAAATTAGGATAATATATTATTAGTATTTGATGAATTTCTTCTTGTGTTTCGTAAATTATCTAGCGCTTGATCTCTGAGGTTTGCTCGACGATTTCGCATTGCCATCCGAGCCATTTCACGGGCTGCCTCCCTTTGCTCTGGTGAGTGAGAAGCACGAAGTCGAGCCATACTAAGGCTGCGCCTTCAAGTGCAATTTCTTGTTCTTCTTAATTTTTTTTTTTTGTTGTGGATGGCAAATCATCAAGTGATCTCTTCCGCTCTGGGCGGAGCGGAAGAGCGTGTCAGACTTTTATTGAGTAAAACCCACCCGTGTTCCTTCACTTGCCTGTGCAACGGCCAGTGCCATGGTTTCTTTTTTAATCAACCCGTAACCCTGTGGACCTGTCTTCATGGACACCGTCAAGGTGTGCTGACATCCTTTGAGGCACGTGTGAAACACAATGGGCCGTCAACCCGGGCCTGGTTCTTCAAGGAGGCGAGCTGCCTATCCCTCGCCGCCCGCAAGCCCGCGCCTACGGCGATTGGGAGTCCGATGTTGCCTCCCGAGCAGGGCGCTTCCTGTGGCGGTTTGAGCCTTGAGTGTAGTGGGATTTCCGCTCCCTCACCCGCTCCACCTCCTGCTTTGCCAGCATCACTGCTTCACAGAAGGAGGTGAAAGCTTGCCATGCACTCTTGCTCCGGACTATGGCCCGGACCAGGGTCGGACGCAAGAGATCGCCGCCGATCGCCGCCACGAGAACACGGTTGTGCTCTATCCAAGCCGGGCAGACCTCCACCTTATGCTCCACCGTGTCCTCAGGGCGATGCACACAGTGGTCACCCTGGCGTTTCCTCCCGCCTTATACGGAACAGGAACCGCCCGAAACAGCCTTGTCCGGTGAGGACCTACGTCAGTCGGAAGGTGAGGACGCCGTGGCGCCTCTCTAGCTACTCCTCAAAGAGAGGACTTACCGCCGCTATTGCGGCGTGCTCAGTGCTGGATTGCGACAATCACACTTTCCATGTCGCCATGAGACCCCGCCGGAGCTCTGTCCGCTGTACTGCGATTTTTCGCGGCAACAGAGTTATGCCTCCTCTCATCACTCCCACATGTGGGCGAGGGATAGTGTTTCATATAAACGTATCTTTTTAATTACTCTATCTATTAAAAGAAACCTTATCAAAATCTGTTTCGCAGTTTTAAAGATTTAATCATACAAAGGAACATAGGGAAAGAGAAAGAAACTTTGTTTTATAGTATGTAGTGAAGTGGTAAATGGCACAGCTATACAATATTAGAAATTTTGAAGTTGAAGTTTGCTCTGGGGCTTTTATTAAAAAAAATTAAACCAGCAGAGAGCATTTATATTCCTTGCTTTAAATAAATGCATCAACATTGAACCGGTAAGACTTTTTTTTAATATGCTGAGTAGTGTAGGAGTGTATTTGTACCATTTTTAACAAATGAACCGCTAACTTATATTTTGACTGAGTTGTTTTGTTATTCCATGTCAGTTGCGTTTTGTTAAACCATGTCTTATGTCACGTCACACGGGAACAACAGGAACCGCGGGAACGGGATAAAAAGTATCCTATGTGATATGTCCTTCTCCCAGTTCTTATCTACCTCCCTACCAATTTTGAGCCATACTGGTTAAGCGGTTCTTGAGTTATAAATATAGTAACTAACACGACTTTCATTTATATACATAGATTTCATTCAAATCGGACCAGCCTAGGAGGAATTCAGTGACGTACACACGTACAGCATATTTAGGATGGAAAGAAGAAACCCATGGAAAGCATTGTCATCTACATTTGTAACAAAGATATCATACCTCTCTCTACCCCTAGGGCTCTTGTTTCTGTCTCTTTAAGTAAAATAAAAAATCTTAAATAATTATTTATTTCTATTTATTTTTTTCTCGTTTAGTTTATAAGTACAAATTTAGTTAAATAAAAAAAAATATCTTTTTTATTTTTTCGCCTTTTAGTTCTTATGTACAATTATATTTTTAAATAACTAAAAAAAATAAAAAAAACTATAAACTTGTCAAAAAACAAAAAAAAAACTTGTGATTGACCGGGTTTGAACCGGGTTTGAACCGAGGAACACCAACCATCGCGAGTAGACCATACCAATATCGACTACGCTACAGCCGCTATGTCAAGCCGCGCGAAATTAGCGCCCATATTATGCGTGAAATATTGCGAAAGAGAAAACTCGAAAATATGCGCTTCCCCAGACATAAGACTGAGCTAGATCGATTTTTCGTCCCCGAAAACCATCACATATTAATTTTCAGCGAAATCGTTAGGGCCGTTTCCGAGATCACATGCTTCTTCAAGTGATTAGGGCCATCTGCCGGGTTGATTTGTGAATCTAAACGATCCAGGTCGCCACTCAAACGCATACAGAAAAATTCATTAAAATCGGTCAAGCCGTTTAGGAGGAGTTCAATGACATACACACGTACAGCAGAATTATATATATAAAGATATAAAGCTGAAGAGTTTGTTTGAACGCACTAATCTCAGACCGATTTCAAAAATTCTTTTTGCTTTGAATAACCCATTAATCCAGAAAGGCTTTAGTCTATATAACATTACGCTGCAACTAATAGGAGCGGAGCATAACTAACTTCACGCGAACGAAGTCGTTTACGGCCGCTAGTTTTATATAATTATTCGACATGTTATAATTTTTTGCTTTTGTCAATATGACGCTTTTGCCAATGAAATATCATTATCAAAAGCGTCTGAAACTAGATTATTTTTTCATGTACTCATATGATAATTGAGGAGATGGTTCTAGCTTTAAACGAAGCTTGACGTAGAATGACAATATTTTGAGGAATATATTATTCATTTTACAGAATCCTAAATCCTTCAAAAAGATTTAATGATTGATCGCGTGTTATACGTTTTGGCTGCTTAATACTATAACACACTATTACTAACATTTTTGAAGCATATTGCTAATCCATTGCACCGAACATATCGAAAAATGTGTGTACTTAACAACGTTTATAATGCAATAAACGTTGTTGAATTGTCAATATGAAATCCATTGATATTGTGATAAGTGTTGATTTATTTGATTTACTTTTTTACAAAAATCAATCTTTAGTCGATTCTGTAATAATCGATATATTGTGGGTACTTATTTAATAAATAAGTAAACCCCTACTACCTACAATATCTGTCTCTCTCTTGGTCGTTTGCGCTTCTGTATAGACGGACGTATAACCTTCCTAGTAATTTTAAATTGGCTGATAATATACACAGTTAGAAAAAGCCTATAATTCGTTTTATTGAAGTGTTAGAACCAAGATATCCTACAATAAGAAATTACCTTGCTAGTTTATATAATACTAGCTTTCCGCCCGCGGCTTCGCCCGCGTAAATTTCGGTTATATCGCGCTTTTTAGATTTCCCTCGGGAACATCAAATTTTTCCGGGATAAAAGGTAGCCTATGTCCTTTCTCGGGGTCTAAAGATTGTGTACTTTCCGCCCGCGTCTTCGTCCGCGTGGTGTTCGGTTATATCGCGCTTTTTAGATTTCCCTCGGGAATATCAAATTTTTCCGGGATAACAGGTAGCCTATGTTTTTCTCAGGGTCCAAAGATTGTCTGTGCCAAATTTCATGAAAATCGGTTGAGAGGTTTAGGCGGGAAAGCGTAACAGACAGACAGACAGACAGACAGACAGACAGACAGACAGAGTTACTTTCGCATTTATAATATTAGTATGGATAGGTATGGTGATTTTGTAATGTTTTTAATATTCTTTACTGGCCTCGGAACACGTTATTAGAGGCATTGGACTAAATTGACACCATTAAAAACAACTTTTAAATAAAGTAATTGCCCGTACCCTTTCAAGAAGAAATTAGTTCCAAAATCAGTTTCTTTACTTTGTTATCATAATATTGCTTCACTACAATTTCCTAATTAAGGCGGCTCCAGAGGAAAAACACACCGCAAGCCGTTTTTATGTAGTTTTCCGGAGCTATCTACTCTTTATCCAAAAGAAATATCAACTTATTAAAAATACGTAAATTTTCTCCATAATCTTGGCTCCAAAATTGTAGATTTTTTTTTTATTTTACTAAGTATAATGTTTAAATAATTCCTTCACAACGAAACCACTGACAAGAGAAATAATTATCATAAACGTGCATCTCCTCGGAAAGTAAGCATTATTTAGATTGCGTTCTTACACTAATGGATAGGTAATTTCATGCCGAACATTATTGTAGAAATATTTTTTTAAAACGACCAAAATCAAAATTTTGTTCAACAATCTGAGCGCATTCGCCATCATTTCTGTTGCCCGGGCTATTGAGATTCAGTATGCCACAAGCTCTCGAAGGGGGAACCCGTGTCGTTCGTCATCGCGCGCTCTGCTAGCATAAGCGGGCGGCGCGTGAGCGAGAAAGCATCTGCTTGCTCGCTCACGCACCGCATGTCGCATAGAGTATAATACTATCTTAGAGTGTCTCTAAGATAGTATTGATGTTTATTTTGGTGTTCGTTTTTTTAACCGATTTCAAAAAGGAGGAGGTTGCTCAATTATATGTTTTTTATGTTCAATTTTTAACCGACTTCAAAAAGGAGGAGGTTACTCAATTCGACCGTATATGTTTTTTTTTTATGTTTCTTCGCGCATAACTTCGTCATTTATAAACCGATTTTGATAATTCTTTTTCTGTTGGAAGGAAGACGTTCCCAAGGTGGTCCCTTGATAATGATATCAAGGTTTGATGGTGGAAGTCCAGAGAAAACAAGCGGAACTTTCAAAAATTGGGGGCGACTAGTGCATTTCTTAGCATTTTCATTAAATATTTTAAAGCACTACAATTTAATAAAGGTCTGGAGTAGATCTGATGATGGAGCCGAGAGACAGTCGAAGGAACTCCTCAACAATTGACAGCAGCTACCTTGTGGTTGGGCTCGATTAATTTGTATTGATAAGAACTTTACACCTAGATGGGTTGCGACTCTCATAAGAGCTCTAATGATGAAGACAAAGGCCAGTTCCGGGAACTCCTCAACGGTTTCCAGTAGCTACTTTGTGGTTGGACTTCATTCATTTATATTAATAAGACATTTACTCCGATTAGGTTAAAATAATAGTCTACAGTAAATTTAATGATGAAGACCATAGGTACTTACGGGTAAAAATTAAAGTAAACAAAAGTACGTCATTTCCCAACTATATTTGCGTCAGCTTCCAGTCTGACCGGATGCAACTGAATACATAGTACTTTTAACAACTAAAAAATGTAAAATAAAAGCTTTTTTAGAAAAAAACAACCGACTTCCAAAAACCACTATGTAAAGTGAAAAATAACTAATTTCGGAACTCGGTGTCTAAAACGAATATACCAAACGAAAGACACCAACTTCCGAAATTAGTTATTTTTCACTTTGTAGTGGTTTTTGAAGTCGGTTGTTTTTTTGTAAAAAGTTTTTATTTTTATGTTTGTTTGCGGATAACTTCGCCTAAAATTTGGTATTTCGATGAATTTTTGGGTATTTCGACATGGGTGTCGTGATAGGGGTTTTCGGGAGTGCAGATCACGAATATGACGTAATTTTTGAAATCCAAGATGGCCGACACCAATTTTATGATATTTTGACATAGGTGTCGTGAAAGGGGTTTTTGTGGGTGCTAATTACGAAAATGACGTCATTTTGGAAATACAAGATGGCCGACACCAATTTTATGATATTTTGACATGGGTGTCGTGAAAGGGGTTTTTGTGGGTGCTAATAACTAAAATGACGTCATTTTGGAAATCCAAGATGGCCGACACCAATTTTATGATATTTTGACATGGGTGTCGTGAAAGGGGTTTTTGTGGGTGCTAATCACGAAAATGACGTCATTTTGGAAATCCAAGATGGCCGACACCAATTTTATGATATTTTGACATGGGTGTCGTGAAAGGGGTTTTTGTGGGTGCTAATCACGAAAATGACGTCATTTTGGAAATCCAAGATGGCCGACACCAATTTTATGATATTTTGACATGGGTATCGTGACGGGGGTTTTCGGGGGCGCAGATCACGAAAATGACGTCATTTTGGAAATCCAAGATGGCCGACACCAGTTTTATGATATTTTGACATGGGTGTCGTGAAAGGGGTTTTTGTGGGTGCTAATCACGAAAATGACGTCATTTTGGAAATCCAAGATGGCCGACACAAATTTGTCTAAGGCATTCGATTGCGTTCTTCACGATACGTTAATCAGGAAACTCCGCCACTGCGGGATCCGGGATTCTGCACTGGATCTTATTACATCTTACTTGAGTGGTAGGATTCAAAGCGTTGACGTTAATGGAACAAGATCCTCCGGGTCTTTGATAACAATGGGAGTCCCACAGGGGTCAATACTTGGTCCTTTTTTGTTTCTTATTTACATCAATGACCTGCCGTACCTAATAAAGGATAACCACGATATAGTGTTGTTTGCAGATGACACTTCACTTTTATTTAAACTGAAACGTCAGCAGCAGGTTACTGATGATGTAAATAGCGCGATCTCCAAAGTAGTACATTGGTTTAACCCTCTGACTCGGATGTGAACACATGTGTGCACGCTTAATTTTACTACCTTCCACTCGGGACGTGAACACATGTGTGCACGTGTTGAACACATGTGTGCACGTGTGCATGTGTGCTGTCAAGTCAAACATCGGGTTATAATAATGTTTTGTCTTTTTCTTGACATATGATGTCTATGAGAAAGAAAAGGAGAAAATATCGCTCTTGAATTTAGTACCTGGACCCCGTACTCAAGCCAGTAAAAAAACAAAGAAATCTGTCTACAAAGTTTGTCCTTGGAAGCGTGTGAACCAAAATTTCGGTGCTCTTGTGTTTTTGGGTATTTTTGGTGTATTTTTGAGGATAAAAAGGTATGTATTGTTATTTTATTATAGTTTATAACCAGAAGAAGCATACAAATATATAATTTATGGTGTAAAAGTAAAGGCAAGTAAATAAAATGTGTTCGAAATTGTTACTGGGCTTTCGTGCTGAGAATTATAATTGGTATCTTGTGTACGCCATTTATGTAAGCTATTGTATTTATTTCGCAATCAGTAAAAAAAAATGCATTCCTTGTTTATTCCTCAACAAAACCTGAAAGTTTCAATGAAAAATAGTGCCCCATAACATAATAGGAGGGAAAAGTCCAAACTATTGCGATTTCGGTTATTTCTGCCGCTGCCATGTTCGCGAGCGAAAGGGAGTACGTCAATGTGAACATCTGCGAGCGGGAGGGTTAATGTTAATAATTTACTCTTAAACGAGAAAAAAACCAAATGCATTAAGTTTACTCTACCTCACGTTAGGCAGGTGGAAACTAAAGTGTTGATAAAGGAAGAATTGAAATCTGAAGACAGCACAGTATTCTTGGGTATAACTCTGGATGCTAAGCTTCAATGGGGTCCACATATAGAAAAATTGTCAAAAAAACTAAGTTCTGCTGCATACGCAGTTAGAACAATTCGTAATTTGACTGATGTTGAGACGGCCCGTTTAGTGTACTTTGGCTATTTCCATAGCGTAATGTCGTACGGCATTCTGTTGTGGGGAAATGCCGCCGATATTCAAACAATATTTGTTTTGCAGAAACGAGCTGTTCGTGCAATTTATAAATGAAGTCCGAGACACTCTCTCAGAGAAAAATTTAAAGAGATTAATGTACTGACCGTGCCGTCTCAATATATTTATGAAAATCTTTTGTATGCTCATAAAAATATAAAATTGTTTAAAAAATACAGTGATGTCCATAATATAAATACTAGGAACAGGCACAAATTTATTGTACCTACAACAAGGCTCAAGAAAATAGGTGGCTCTTTCAGATGCCAATGTATACATTTTTACAATGGACTTCCAGAGGTGGTTCAAGATCTGAGCCTGAATAAATTCAAATCCTTCATTAAACGTAAGTTGTGTCAGAAAGCATTTTATAGTGTGAAGGATTATATTGAGGACAAAAAGGCTCGGGCTTGAGCTGCGTCCGATTATATACACTGATTGTTCTCTGATTTTTCCTCTTGTAGTTTTAACATGTAATTGTTTATGTTATTAATTCAAAGCCTGTATTACACACTATGTAGCCAAGCATATTGTACGTTACGGAATTGTATCGCTGACAGAGGTGTTCGGCACTTGTACAGCTACAAAGGAGCTAAACTTTCCACAGATTCGGGAATACTGTTGGAGCTGCTGAACCTTGGACAAAACTATCTTAGCATTGTGTAGATTCAATTTCTTAGTATTGTATAATTGCATGGCAAACGTGTGAGCACAATGTACGAATGTGCTGTAAGGCTTTTTTTTGTTGGGTTAGTCTTTTTTATTGACTTGATAATGCTCTGGCTGTTGAGAGTATGTCATGCTCACTCAAATGTCTCGCTGATGGTGGCGTGTGTGTTGGGTCATTAGGTTCCCTTCAATATGGTTGAGCTGAATGATGCTGATCCATTCGTCATGTTCGTGAACGGACGCCGTCGGAGGGGACTGGTCATGTCTTAGCTGCCACGGCGTATTTTAATTTCTGAATTGATTTTTGTGTGTTTTCCATAATGGACGCTCTCGGCGTACAATTTATTTCTGCATCGTTCTCACACGGTTGATTTCAACATGAATGATGTAATCAAATATTTGTAAAATTAGCTTGAAAATTTAAAAGAGTGTCCATGGAGTTTCTTGCCCGTTCTTCTCCATAGGTACCTACTCTTTGGAATGGGTGACTAGCTTCATCTTATTGACTGACCGACCTTCTGACAATTCAAAAGTGCCTGTAACTGGTTTATTTGAAATAAATGCTTTGATTTTGATTTTTTTGATTTGAATAACTTCCTACAACTCTCTTCCCTTACTAATATTATAAATCGGAAAGTGAGTTTGTTTGTTCCGCTTTCACCCCGTAACTACTGAACCGATTGCTTTGAAATTATGCAGATGTAAAATTAAAAGTCCGGATTAAATAATAGGGTAGGTACTTTTTATCCCAGAATTATTTGATATTACCGAGGGAAATAAAAAAGCGCGATGTAAAAGAATTCCACGCAGGAGAAGCCGCTGGAGGAAAGCTAGTTTGAAATAAATACTAAAGGCAATGTTGTATGTAAATGCCAGTGTAGGTTACTTCAGTACTCGTAAGTCATTCCAGTTACCACTGAGTCATCACTAGGTCGATTATTACACGGGCTGTTAGTAAGTTTCACTCAAGCTGAGGTGAATCCCAAGCAGAACCCGGGGCACGAGTACGCACGTTAAGAATGGACTCTAGTGCCGAGGAATTTGAGAAATAGGTATTTGAAGAAACTATTGCCGTCACACCGCTTTCAATCTTTCCCCGTACAGTGACCAAAAGGCGTTTCGTATTCCGCTGTTTTCTTTTTCAAAACACGACAGATCTCAATTGTTTTTTATCAAAATTTAGAGGATGGGTAACCTATGTCTCTATTATTGTCTTTTTTGTCAAAAACCTATCACATTTGTGTAATAGTCGCCTCAACATCGCCGTAAAAATGCGTTATTTTTCGTAATTTCGAAACATCTTATTTCTTTTATTAGTTAGTTTTCGAAAAAATCAAATAGTAGGGGCGCGTATAATAATGGTGTGAAATTGTAGAAAAAAATCATTGCCCTAAAAGCGTTATCCAGGAAGAAAACAACGGAATACGTTTGTATGGAGAAAACGCCACTAGAGTCTCTCTTAATTGTTTTAATGAGTGACGCGACTATTCGCGCCAGTTTGAACACCCACATACAAGTTATACGGACCGTGTAGAAACTAGAACTAATTTCCGTGCGTTCAGGCGGTGTTGCCATACCTATTATTGGAATCAATTGTAACAGCACATACCTACTTAGGACCCATTAACTTAATCAAATTTTATTCCGTGGTGCTTGGCAATCTGGGCTTCTTCCAGTTGCAATAACGTCCCTTTGTGCCGATTGGCCTAGTTCTGTTCTGTCTCCTGCTTGTTATAGAGGGAAGTGGAAAAATATCTTTTTTCTTACTCCTCCGATATTATTTTCTGATTAATTTCGTTGCGGGACCCAAGACAGTTGAATCGTTTCTCCGGGATTCGTCGAGCTTCATTGCTCGGCGTTTTTCTGGCGGTCTCCACTGTTGATTCTGGCTTTCAGGAGTTGCAGTGGGTGCGAAATGTGTGGCGGGTTTTGTCCCAAAAAAAAAAACCCTCATACAATTTATGTAGTTTAACACAATCGGCCCAAATGTATTTCATCACTCAGCACCGCACGGGATTCACCCGAGTTTTAGCTAACCTTTAATCCCATATACAGTAACGAGGCTTTATTTGGTAGATGTATTGTATATAAGCAACGCCGAAGTGTGCACCAGAAAAGTTATTTGAGAATTAATTCCCTTACGGGTATAGTCTGTGTGGAATTTTAGGGTTTTTGCTGACGGAATATGCTATTTATTGAACATATCCTGATCTAATAGAATATTTTTTATCGTTCAAGAATGTGATATCTCAGAGATTAAGGCTTTTTTGACAGCCTCCGTGGCCTAGCGGTAGCGGACGCGGCCTCTGTGCAAGGAGGCGCGGGTTCGATCCCCGCACAGTGCAAATATTTGTATGCATGAATATGAATATTTGCACTGGTCTGGTCATGCCTCGGAAAGCACGTTAAGCCGTTGCCGGTTGCCATACGAACATCTAATGGCAGTCGTTACGGGTTGTTGGAGCCCTCAAAAGTCCAACAATTGGTCTAGCTGCAATGCTTCAATATCGCCTTCGGGTTGTGGAGGTCAGACGGCAGTCGCTTCACGGAAAATGTCGAAGTTTAGCCGTATCAGCAGTTAGACTGGTAAAGCGGACCCCAGACTCCAATTCTGAAAAAAAAGCTTCGGATGCGACTGGGATTAACGCTGAGATGATGATGATGATTAAGGCTTTTTTGATTAGAATAATTTTTCCAGAATTTGAAATGACAAGGATTTTGAATGAGATAGCTTTATACTCTCGCTCTGCTATTCTTTTCTTAATGACATGGAACGAAATAGATGCACTGCATTTAAATTTACTTTAGTTTGCGAACAAGGGAATTGAGGATAGTATCGTGCTGTTGTAGGAATATACGCTAATAGGTTATGTCACTTGTGGCAGTGGGCCGGGCACACTGCCCGTAGGACCGATGCCCTTTGGGGCCGACGGGTTCTCGAGTGGCGACGACGCAACAGAAGACGCAACGTGAGTAGGCCCCCGACAACGTAGACCGACGACCAGGTGAAGGTCGCAGGAAAACCGCTGGATGCGGGAGGCGCAGTACCGGTCGTCGTGGAGATCCTTGGGGGAGGCCTATGTCTAGCAATGGACGTCTTTCAGCTGAAAAGATGATGATCCTTGTATGTTCCGGTTTCAACAGATTTCGCAACAAGCTCTTATTGCTTTGCTATGCATTAATAACATTTTCGGTTTTTGTTCACAGGACTTTAGGCGCATTTTTCCACTTGCTCAAATCATCATTAGGGTCAGGATTGCTTGCGATGCCAGCTGCCTTCAAAAACACCGGTCTGATCCCTGGCTGTATTGGTACAGTTCTCGTGGGAGTCATAGCTACACACTGCGTGCATATTTTGGTGAGTTCAATATGGCCAACCTCCCCCTCTTCTCCTCTCTGCACAACTTTTAAGGAACAAACGCGTGGTTTTATGTTGAATATTATGTACATGTAATATATATAATATCTACATATTTCCAACATAACTACTGAAAGTTTCCGAGATGTTTCTTTTATCTTTCTTTTTTTAAAGAACGTTGCCCCACACTTGGGATGTACGCCGTGTGGTACCGGGCTTCGAATAGTACCAACCCATTTCCTCCCGTGGGTGTCGTAAGAGGACGTGACGTGGGTTCATTTACAAACATTTAAACTCACATACACAAACAGCCAGACCCGGAACAACTACCTGTATGCCAGTCAAATATTTGTTCACACAGGGCAGCAGTCGATCGATCAGCCACTGCACCCTGAAATTGAAATCTGTACCAAATTTCAGTTTTCTAGTGTTAACTATCACTGAGATTATGACTGACACACAGACAGACTTCGCGAAACAATAAGGGTTCCTACTTTACTTCGGAACGCTAAAAACGCCAGTGACAAACAGACTATATTTAATCATAAACATTTATCATCAAAGTGGAATTAAAGGTATTTTTGACAGATTAAGACCGAGATCAGATTGTTAGCAATCTTATAATTACGAGAATTGCCGAGGGACAATTCTCGTAATTATAAGTTTGTTCAATTGAATTTAAATCGGGCTTAAAAATGTTCCTACTCATTCAAATCGGCTTTGAACTAGGGGTGTTACGGAGCTTCGACTCCGACTCCGTTAAGTCGGAACTTCCGATTATTGGGTTGTATCCTAAAAAATAATGATTTGAATTGTCGCATGATGTTTTGATTTTAAGTATAATAAAAAATTACTGAATAATGTGTTTGTGTTTAAAAATAAAAAACCTCTCTCCTACCACCACTTCTGAACCAGCCTCCGCCTCTGGTTCCGACTCCGATTCTGACTCCGATTAATCAAATTTAAAACTCTGACTCCGGTTTCGGTTCCCATATAATTACCTCCGTTACATCCCTACATTGAACCTCCTCAGATTCAAAGCCGATTTATGTAAATGAGTAGAAACAGGTTATCCACTTATTACTTTTGTCTCCTTCTAGCCATAAGTAAGTATGACCCGAAGGTACGTTCTGAAAAAATTAAATGGAAAGTAGAGGAACCATACACCTCAATGGTATCGTTATCACTTCTAAAATGATTACCCTTTCGTTTTTAAGGTATTTGACCCACTACGATACAGTAATAAAACTTGCGAGCACGCGTTTTTTTTGCGCTTGAAGCCAGTCTGTAGCGAGGCGATTATTTCCAAGATATTTTTCTTTGACATACCTACTCATAAAATTAATAACTTTCGTACTGCACCGAGAAAATTGGGACACAATATATGTATCTGACGTGGAAAACTGGCAATTTGTTATCTTATGAAGAAAAGATGTTGCAATACATGAAGAAAAAAAAAACAAATGGTGGTGATAGGCCACATAATATCGGCAGTCGGCAGAAGTTACCATCCACCAGACAAAATCTTGCTGCCAAGCGATTCGTCGTCTTCCGGCATGATGTCTGGTGAAGTCGTACGGAGGACGGGTCTGAGCAGTTGTGTTGCGATGTATGCCTGGTAGTATGCGCCGAATGCGGTTGTGTCGGAAGTTTCGTCGTGGATGGTCTCCAGATCAATCTGCCTCTGGCAAGCATCGTTGGTCGTGTTGTTGGGTTTAACATTGCATCACCTCGCTCAACTGCCGTCTTCCTTCCTATTCACAAGTTTTTTTGAGTCAATAATATGGATTGCAGTCAAGCAATAGTTTATAATTATAATGTTTTCATGGTACTGATGAAAACTCCGCTGTTTTCATCAGTACCATGAAAACAGCGGACTTAATAATTTAATATGGGTGTCAATTTTAAGTAAATATAATTGTGGTGATTGTTACGAAAAAGCTATCCTTTCTAAAATCCAAGATGGCGGACGCCAATTTAAATGTATATTAACACTCATATCGGTTACGAAAATGCCATCTAAATAACTTAAATCTGTCTCGAGTTGTTCCCTTAGTGGAAATAGCAAATTAATTAAATATAATACAGCTATCGATGTTGATCTGCAATAAATAAAATAATAATTTCATAAATATTGTTTATTTGTGACAACCCTGGTCGATGCGTTACTGTCTAGACGATGTCGGCATTTTACACGAAATCAAAGGCGTCGACCTACTGTATGATTTTTATACTGTGGTACTAGGCACCTATAGACAGGCCCCCCGCGCTGCACACCTGCAGGCATGGTGCGTTGACCGTATTTTTGTTGAGAAAACCAAGTAATATAACAAGCTCATAACTTTGTGGTTTTTCATGATATCTTTTTGAAATTTTGCACGTAGATTCTTTACTACTGGACACGTGTTTCAAGTTTCGTATACAAAGAATAACGCTGTATAGTCAATTATAAATAGTCCCCTAAACAATTCTCACTGACCGCTCTGATTTCCGTTAGTCCATTAGCGAATGTTATCTTTATTAAATGTAAAGTTTTTACATTTTTACCCACCACGACCTGACCTGAAAACTCGAGTGAAACCAAAATTTATAGTATAACATTAATGTCTAACAAAGTTAAATTAAGGTCGTACCCTCACCAAATGACCTCGAGCATATGCTCCCTCTTCACCGCGCCCCACCTCTACAATACTTCGCAAAATATTACTAGCGCCGTCTGGCGGACGAAGTACTTACAAATACAAGTTAAATTCATAGACCACAGAAGTAACAGACATGGCACTTTTATTTTTGTTTATTGGTGCGCCCAAATACTTTTGGTTATTATGTACTCAAACAAATGTTGACGATACTTCATAATAAAAATTCTGCGGTGTTTATTTTTTAACCGACTTCAGAAAAAGGTGGTTCTCAGTTCGATTTATTGTCGCTGATAACTTTATGGTTAATGAACCTATTTAGACCATTCTTTTTTTATATGAAGGGATATGCTGCCTATGTAATCCCATTGTTACCACGTCAGTGTCGATAATGGAAATTCTGAGAAATTTAGGCCAATTATCGAAAATTGTAGGCACGCTTCGGGTGACAACTTGATACTCGTGTTTATATCGGATGATACTATAAAACCGTGAAGATTTGGGCCTGACCTGATGATGGAGATGACAGAATATCAAGGGAATCCACATCGGAAGCAACTGTCACGTGTTTGGGCTTATTTAATGTGTATTGATTAGACCTTTATAACTAAATATGTTATGACTGTAACTTCAGGGTTGGAAGTTAGTTTTGTAGATTGAAAGTTAGCTAAGTCAGATGGACAAAGGGATAGAAAAATAATATAATAAAGTTTAATTTATCATTATTTATTATTTTAAGGGAAAACGTAATCAAATCAGGGTCAAATAAATTTCTGCAGAACTGACACATTTAAAAAAAAAAAAATTCATGTTTTTTTGGGACCAGGCAAGACTGTGAAATTATATTATTAACTTCCGAAATTAGTTATTTTTCACTTTGTAGTGGTTTTTGAAGTCGGTTGTTTTTTTGTAAAAAGTTTTTATTTTTATGTTTGTTTGCGGAGAACTTCGCCTAAAATTTGGTATTTCGATGAATTTTTGGGTATTTCGACATGGGTGTCGTGATAGGGGTTTTTGGGAGTGCAGATCACGAATATGACGTAATTTTTGAAATCCAAGATGGCCGACACCAATTTTATGATATTTTGACATGGGTGTCGTGAAAGGGGTTTTTGTGGGTGCTAATCACGAAAATGACGTCATTTTGGAATTCTAAGATGGCCGACACCAATTTTATGATATTTTGACATGGGTGTCGTGAAAGGGGTTTTTGTTGGTGCTAATCACGAAAATGACGTCATTTTGGAAATCCAAGATGGCCGACACCAATTTTATGATATTTTGACATGGGTGTCGTGAAAGGGGTTTTTGTGGGTGCTAATGACGAAAATGACGTCATTTTGGAAATCCAAGATGGCCGACACCAATTTTATGATATTTTGACATGGGTGTCGTGAAAGGGGTTTTCGCGGGTGCTAATCACGAAAATGACGTCATTTTTGAAATCCAAGGTGGCCGAAATTATATTTCATGATATTTTGACTTGGGTATCGTGACGGGTTTTCGGGGCGCTGATCACGAAAATGACGTCAATTATAAGCTGTGGCATAGCTTCTATTTCTTTATCAAAGTCAAAAATAAAACATCAAAGATAGTTTAGTCGCTAAATCGCCACCATTTTTCGCACTCCTTCAATGACGTCACTGGTAAAAAATAAATAAATAAATAAACTACAAAAAAGAAAATACATACTTATACAAATGTATACGTTAATTGGCAAAATAAAAAAATACTATGTCATAAATAACTAATAAAAAATTTCCTACTAACTACATACTGCGGAACTCGGTGTGCACACCTTTGCGATTTACCCCGCAGCCACGCGCAGGATTGCGTTTTTTATCTGCATTTTCATGCACATCTGCAGCCCTGCGCGTGAGCGCAGATTCAATGTATAGTACCATGCGTTTCTCCATACAAAATTTGGTACTAGCGAACATCTATCTTATATATAAAATTCTCGTGTCACAGTTTTCGTTCCTATACTCCTCCGAAACGGCTTGACCGATTCTCATGAAATTTTGTGAGCGTATTGAGTAGGTCTGAGAATCGCCCACCATCTATTTTTCATCCCCCTAAATGTTAGGGGTAGTCCACCCCTATTTGTTTTTTTATTTTTACACAACATTTTTAGTTTCTATTTTTTTACAACATACAAAAATACATACAATCCTAAATTTTCACCCTTTACGATCAATCCTTCAAAACTGATCAATCGTCATTTGTTTAGTTTTGTTCCCATGGGAAATCTAAAAAACGCGATATAACCCAATTCCACGCGGGCGAAGCCGCGGGCGGAAAGCTAGTACTAATATATAAAGCTGAATAGTTTGTTTGTTTGAACGCGCTAATCTCAGGCACTACGGGTCCGATTTGAAAAATTCTTTCAAATGGAAGGACAGTCTGTTGAGGGAACTCCTCAAAGGCCTTTTTTCTTTTTTTTTCTTTAATTTTTACCCATATGGGTGCAAATTTCTCATCAATATAAATGAATTAAGTCCAACCACAAAGCAGCTACTGTAAACCTTTGAGGAGTTCCCTCAACAGACTGTCCTTCGTCTTCATTATCAGACTCCTAATGATCATAACAATCCATCTAGGTGTAAAGCTCTTATCAATACAAATTAATCAAGATATTACACAAGGTAGCTGCTGTGAATCGTTGAGGAGTTCCCTCGAATTTCTCTCGGCTCTATCATCAGATCTATTGCAGACATTCATTTTAACCTACTTATATGGGTGTAAAGTTTTCATCAATATAAATGAACAGAAATAAGTCCAAACATAAGGTAACTATTGTAAACCTTTAAGGAGTTCCCTTAACTGGCCTTTGTCTTCAACATCAGAGCTTTAATGATGATCACAACTCATTTAGGTGTAAAGTTCTTATCAATACAAATTTATTAAGCACAAACACGAGGCAGCTGATGTGAATCGTTAAGGAGTTCCCTCGGCTGTCTCCCGGCTCCATCATCAACTCCGAACTTTACTAAATTGTAGTGCGTTAAAACACTTAATGAAAAAACTTAGAAAAGCCCTAGACGTCCCTTTGATTTTTTAAATTTCTTCTAGATTTACCTAGTCTTCCATCATCAGACCCTAATTTCCTAAACATGAGACTACCTTGAAGATATCGTCTTTCTAATAAAACAAAAACATGTGGCACTCGGGGCTGCCGCGGTAAAGCTATTTTATACTAGCGGCCGTCAGCGACTTCGTTCGCGTTGAGTTAGTAATGCTCTGCTCCTATTAGTCGCAGCGTGATGTTTTATAGCCTTAAGCTTTTCTGGATTAATGAGCTATCCAACGCAAAAAGAATTTTTCAAATCGAACCCATAGTGCCTGAAATTAGCGCGTTCAAACAAACAAACTCTTCAGCTTTATATATTAGTACTAGCTTTCCGCCCGCGGCTTCGCCCGCGTGGAATTGGGTTATATCGCGTTTTTAGATTTCCCATGGGAATAAAACTAATTAAATGACGATTGATCAGTTTTGAAGGATTGATCGTAGAAGGGTGAAAATTTAGGATTGTATGTATTTTTGTATGTTGTAAAAAATAGAAACTAAAAATGTTGTGTAAAAATAAAAAACAAATAGGGGTGGACTACCCCTAACATTTAGGGGGATGAAAAACAGATGTTGGCCGATTCTCAGACCTACTCAATACGCTCACAAAATTTCATGAGAATCGGTCAAGCCGTTTCGGAGGAGTATAGGAACGAAAACTGTGACACGAGAATTTTATATATAAGATAGATGTTCGCTAGTACCAAATTTTGTATGGAGAAACGCATGGTACTATACATTGAATCTGGCTGCAGATGTGCATGAAAATGCAGATAAAAAACGCAATCCTGCGCGTGGCTGCGGGGTAAATCGCAAAGGTGTGCACACCGAGTTCCGCAGTATGTAGTTAGTAGGAAATTTTTTATTAGTTATTTATGACATAGTATTTTTTTTATTTTGCTAATTAACGTATACATTTGTATAAGTATGTATTTTCTTTTTTGTAGTTTATTTATTTATTTATTTTTTACCAGTGACGTCATTGAAGGAGTGCGAAAAATGGTGGCGATTTAGCGACTAAACTATATTTGATGTTTTATTTTTGACTTTGATAAAGAAATAGAAGCTATGCCACAGCTTATAATTGACGTCATTTTCGTGATCAGCGTTCCGAAAACCCGTCACGATACCCAAGTCAAAATATCATAAAATATAATTTCGCCCATCTTGGATTTCAAAAATGACGTCATTTTCGTGATCTGCGCCCCCGAAAACCCCCGTCACGATACCCATGTCAAAATATCATAAAATTGGTGTCGGCCATCTTGGATTTCCAAAATGACGTCATTTTCGTGATTAGCACCCACAAAAACCCCTTTCACGGCACCCATGTCCAAATATCATAAAATTGGTGTCGGCCATCTTGGATCAAAATGACGTCATTTTCGTGATCTAGCACCCAAAAACCCCTTCACGACACCCATGTCAAAATATCATAAAATTGGTGTCATCTTGATTTCCAAATGACGTCATTCGTCATTAGTACAATCAATAAACCCCTCTTTCACTCCATAACAAAATATTTCAATATAATGACATCGTCACGGGATTAGTACACAAACTTTCACTTGTTCATCATAAAATTTTGACGTCACAGGATCTTCCCCGAAACCCCTCGTCACGATATGTCAGGCCGTCAGGCCTGGTGCCGGTTATCTTGGATTTCCAAATGACGTCATTTTGAAATCCAAGATGGCCGACACCAATTTTATGATATTTTGACATGGGTGTCGTGAAAGGGGTTTTTGTGGGTGCTAAACGAAAATGACGTCATTTTGGAAATCCAAGATGGCCGACACCAATTTTATGATATTTTGACATGGGTATCGTGACGGGGGTTTTCGGGGGCGCAGATCACGAAAATGACGTCATTTTTGAAATCCAAGATGGGCGAAATTATATTTTATGATATTTTGACTTGGGTATCGTGACGGGTTTTCGGAACGCTGATCACGAAAATGACGTCAATTATAAGCTGTGGCATAGCTTCTATTTCTTTATCAAAGTCAAAAATAAAACATCAAATATAGTTTAGTCGCTAAATCGCCACCATTTTTCGCACTCCTTCAATGACGTCACTGGTAAAAAATAAATAAATAAATAAACTACAAAAAAGAAAATACATACTTACACAAATGTATACGTTAATTAGCAAAATAAAAAAAATACTATGTCATAAATAACTAATAAAAAATTTCCTACTAACTACATACTGCGGAACTCGGTGTGCACACCTTTGCGATTTACCCCGCAGACACGCGCAGGATTGCGTTTTTATCTGCATTTTCATGCACATCTGCAGCCCTGCGCGTGAGCGCAGATTCAATGTATAGTACCATGCGTTTCTCCATACAAAATTTGGTACTAGCGAACATCTATCTTATATATAAAATTCTCGTGTCACAGTTTTCGTTCCTATACTGCTCCGAAACGGCTTGACCGATTCTCATGAAATTTTGTGAGCGTATTGAGTAGGTCTGAGAATCGGCCAACATCTGTTTTTCATCCCCCTAAATGTTAGGGGTAGTCCTCCCCTATTTGTTTTTTTTATTTTTACACAACATTTTTAGTTTCTATTTTTTTACAACATACAAAAATACATACAATCCTAAATTTTCACCCTTCTACGATTAATCCTTCAAAACTGATCAATCGTCATTTAATTAGTTTTATTCCCATGGGAAATCTAAAAAACGCGATATAACCCAATTCCACGCGGGCGAAGCCGCGGGCGGAAAGCTAGTACTAATATATAAAGCTGAAGAGTTTGTTTGTTTGAACGCGCTAATTTCAGGCACTACTGGTTCGATTTGAAAAATTCTTTTTGCGTTGGATAGCTCATTAATCCAGAAAAGCTTAAGGCTATAAAACATCACGCTGCGACTAATAGGAGCAGAGCATTACTAACTCAACGCGAACGAAGTCGCTGGCGGCCGCTAGTATAAAATAGCTTTACCGCGGCGGCCCCGAGTGCCACATGTTTTTGTTTTATTAGAAAGACGATATCTTCAAGGTAGTCTCATGTTTAGGAAATTAGGGTCTGATGATGGAAGACTAGGTAAATCTAGAAGAAATTTAAAAAATCAAAGGGACGTCTAGGGCTTTTCTAAGTTTTTTCATTAAGTGTTTTAACGCACTACAATTTAGTAAAGTTCGGAGTTGATGATGGAGCCGGGAGACAGCCGAGGGAACTCCTTAACGATTCACATCAGCTGCCTCGTGTTTGTGCTTAATAAATTTGTATTGATAAGAACTTTTCACCTAAATGAGTTGTGATCATCATTAAAGCTCTGATGTTGAAGACAAAGGCCAGTTAAGGGAACTCCTTAAAGGTTTACAATAGTTACCTTATGTTTGGACTTATTTCTGTTCATTTATATTGATGAAAACTTTACACCCATATAAGTAGGTTAAAATGAATGTCTGCAATAGATCTGATGATAGAGGCGAGAGAAATTCGAGGGAACTCCTCAACGATTCACAGCAGCTACCTTGTGTAATATCTTGATTAATTTGTATTGATAAGAGCTTTACACCTAGATGGATTGTTATGATCATTAGGAATCTGATAATGAAGACGAAGGACAGTCTGTTGAGGGAACTCCTCAAAGGTTTACAGTAGCTGCTTTGTGGTTGGACTTAATTCATTTATATTGATGAGAAATTTGCACCCATATGGGTAAAAATTAAAGAAAAAAAAGAAAAAAGGCCTTTGAGGAGTTCCCTCAACAGACTGTCCTTCCATTTGAAAGAATTTTTCAAATCGGACCCGTAGTGCCTGAGATTAGCGCGTTCAAACAAACAAACTATTCAGCTTTATATATTAGTAGGTACTAGCTTTCCGCCCGCGGCTTCGACCGCGTGGAATTGGGTTATATCGCGTTTTTTAGATTTCCCATGGGAATAAAACTAATTAAATGACGATTGATCAGTTTTGAAGGATTGATCGTAGAAGGGTGAAAATTTAGGATTGTATGTATTTTTGTATGTTGTAAAAAAAATAGAAACTAAAAATGTTGTGTAAAAATAAAAAAACAAGTAGGGGTGGACTACCCCTAACATTTAGGGGGATGAAAAACAGATGTTAGCCGATTCTCAGACCTACTCAATACGCTCACAAAATTTCATGAGAATCGGTCAAGCCGTTTCGGAGGAGTATAGGAACGAAAACTGTGACACGAGAATTTTATATATAAGATAGATGTTCGCTAGTACCAAATTTTGTATGGAGAAACGCATGGTACTATACATTGAATCTGCGCTCACGCGCAGGGCTGCAGATATGCATGAAAATGCAGATAAAAAACGCAATCCTGCGCGTGGCTGCGGGGTAAATCGCAAAGGTGTGCACACCGAGTTCCGCAGTATGTAGTTGGTAGGAATTTTTTTATTAGTTATTTATGACATAGTATTTTTTTTATTTTGCCAATTAACGTATACATTTGTATAAGTATGTATTTTCTTTTTGTAGTTTATTTATTTATTTATTTTTTACCAGTGACGTCATTGAAGGAGTGCGAAAAACGGTGGCGATTTAGCGACTAAACGACTTCGGCCACCTTGGATTTCAAAAATGATGTCATTTTCGTGATTAGCACCCGCGAAAACCCTTTTCACGACACCCATGTCAAAATATCATAAAATTGATGTCGGCCATCTTGGATTTCAAAAATGACGTCATTTTCGTGATTAGCACCCACAAAAACCCCTTTCACGACACCCATGTCAAAGTATCATAAAATTGGTGTCGGCCATCTTGGATTTCCAAAATGACGTCATTTTCGTGATTAGCACCCACAAAAACCCCTTTCACGACACCCATGTCAAAATATCATAAAATTGGTGTCGGCCATCTTGGATTTCCAAAATGACGTCATTTTCGTGATTAGCACCAACAAAAACCCCTTTCACGACACCCATGTCAAAATATCATAAAATTGGTGTCGGCCATCTTAGAATTCCAAAATGACGTCATTTTCGTGATTAGCACCCACAAAAACCCCTTTCACGACACCCATGTCAAAATATCATAAAATTGGTGTCGGCCATCTTGGATTTCAAAAATTACGTCATATTCGTGATCTGCACTCCCAAAAACCCCTATCACGACACCCATGTCGAAATACCCAAAAATTCATCGAAATACCAAATTTTAGGCGAAGTTCTCCGCAAACAAACATAAAAATAAAAACTTTTTACAAAAAAACAACCGACTTCAAAAACCACTACAAAGTGAAAAATAACTAATTTCGGAAGTTAATAATATAATTTCACAGTCTTGCCTGGTCCCAAAAAAACATGAATTTTTTTTTTTTTAAATGTGTCAGTTCTGCAGAAATTTATTTGACCCTGATTTGATTACGTTTTCCCTTAAAATAATAAATAATGATAAATTAAACTTTATTATATTATTTTTCTATCCCTTTGTCCATCTGACTTAGCTAACTTTCAATCTACAAAACTAACTTCCAACCCTGAAGTTACAGTCATAACATATTTAGTTATAAAGGTCTAATCAATACACATTAAATAAGCCCAAACACGTGACAGTTGCTTCCGATGTGGATTCCCTTGATATTCTGTCATCTCCATCATCAGGTCAGGCCCAAATCTTCACGGTTTTATAGTATGATCCGATATAAACACGAGTATCAAGTTGTCACCCGAAGCGTGCCTACAATTTTCGATAATTGGCCTAAATTTCTCAGAATTTCCATTATCGACACTGACGTGGTAACAATGGGATTACATAGGCAGCATATCCTTTCATATAAAAAAAGAATGGTCTAAATAGGTTCATTAACCATAAAGTTATCAGCGACAATAAATCGAACTGAGAACCACCTTTTTCTGAAGTCGGTTAAAAAATAAACACCGCAGAATTTTTATTATGAAGTATCGTCAACATTTGTTTGAGTACATAATAACAAAAAGTATTTGGGCGCACCAATAAACAAAAATAAAAGTGCCATGTCTGTTACTTCTGTGGTCTATGAATTTAACTTGTATTTGTAAGTACTTCGTCCGCCAGACGGCGCTAGTAATATTTTGCGAAGTATTGTAGAGGTGGGGCGCGGTGAAGAGGGAGCATATGCTCGAGGTCATTTGGTGAGGGTACGACCTTAATTTAACTTTGTTAGACATTAATGTTATACTATAAATTTTGGTTTCACTCGAGTTTTCAGGTCAGGTCGTGGTGGGTAAAAATGTAAAAACTTTACATTTAATAAAGATAACATTCGCTAATGGACTAACGGAAATCAGAGCGGTCAGTGAGAATTGTTTAGGGGACTATTTATAATTGACTATACAGCGTTATTCTTTGTATACGAAACTTGAAACACGTGTCCAGTAGTAAAGAATCTACGTGCAAAATTTCAAAAAGATATCATGAAAAACCACAAAGTTATGAGCTTGTTATATTACTTGGTTTTCTCAACAAAAATACGGTCAACGCACCATGCCTGCAGGTGTGCAGCGCGGGGGGCCTGTCTATAGGTGCCTAGTACCACAGTATAAAAATCATACAGTAGGTCGACGCCTTTGATTTCGTGTAAAATGCCGACATCGTCTAGACAGTAACGCATCGACCAGGGTTGTCACAAATAAACAATATTTATGAAATTATTATTTTATTTATTGCAGATCAACATCGATAGCTGTATTATATTTAATTAATTTGCTATTTCCACTAAGGGAACAACTCGAGACAGATTTAAGTTATTTAGATGGCATTTTCGTAACCGATATGAGTGTTAATATACATTTAAATTGGCGTCCGCCATCTTGGATTTTAGAAAGGATAGCTTTTTCGTAACAATCACCACAATTATATTTACTTAAAATTGACACCCATATTAAATTATTAAGTCCGCTGTTTTCATGGTACTGATGAAAACAGCGGAGTTTTCATCAGTACCATGAAAACATTATAATTATAAACTATTGCTTGACTGCAATCCATATTATTGACTCAAAAAAACTTGTGAATAGGAAGGAAGACGGCAGTTGAGCGAGGTGATGCAATGTTAAACCCAACAACACGACCAACGATGCTTGCCAGAGGCAGATTGATCTGGAGACCATCCACGACGAAACTTCCGACACAACCGCATTCGGCGCATACTACCAGGCATACATCGCAACACAACTGCTCAGACCCGTCCTCCGTACGACTTCACCAGACATCATGCCGGAAGACGACGAATCGCTTGGCAGCAAGATTTTGTCTGGTGGATGGTAACTTCTGCCGACTGCCGATATTATGTGGCCTATCACCACCATTTGTTTTTTTTTTCTTCATGTATTGCAACATCTTTTCTTCATAAGATAACAAATTGCCAGTTTTCCACGTCAGATACATATATTGTGTCCCAATTTTCTCGGTGCAGTACGAAAGTTATTAATTTTATGAGTAGGTATGTCAAAGAAAAATATCTTGGAAATAATCGCCTCGCTACAGACTGGCTTCAAGCGCAAAAAAAACGCGTGCTCGCAAGTTTTATTACTGTATCGTAGTGGGTCAAATACCTTAAAAACGAAAGGGTAATCATTTTAGAAGTGATAACGATACCATTGAGGTGTATGGTTCCTCTACTTTCCATTTAATTTTTTCAGAACGTACCTTCGGGTCATACTTACTTATGGCTAGAAGGAGACAAAAGTAATAAGTGGATAACCTGTTTCTACTCATTTACATAAATCGGCTTTGAATCTGAGGAGGTTCAATGTAGGGATGTAACGGAGGTAATTATATGGGAACCGAAACCGGAGTCAGAGTTTTAAATTTGATTAATCGGAGTCAGAATCGGAGTCGGAACCAGAGGCGGAGGCTGGTTCAGAAGTGGTGGTAGGAGAGAGGTTTTTTATTTTTAAACACAAACACATTATTCAGTAATTTTTTATTATACTTAAAATCAAAACATCATGCGACAATTCAAATCATTATTTTTTAGGATACAACCCAATAATCGGAAGTTCCGACTTAACGGAGTCGGAGTCGAAGCTCCGTAACACCCCTAGTTCAAAGCCGATTTGAATGAGTAGGAACATTTTTAAGCCCGATTTAAATTCAATTGAACAAACTTATAATTACGAGAATTGTCCCTCGGCAATTCTCGTAATTATAAGATTGCTAACAATCTGATCTCGGTCTTAATCTGTCAAAAATACCTTTAATTCCACTTTGATGATAAATGTTTATGATTAAATATAGTCTGTTTGTCACTGGCGTTTTTAGCGTTCCGAAGTAAAGTAGGAACCCTTATTGTTTCGCGAAGTCTGTCTGTGTGTCAGTCATAATCTCAGTGATAGTTAACACTAGAAAACTGAAATTTGGTACAGATTTCAATTTCAGGGTGCAGTGGCTGATCGATCGACTGCTGCCCTGTGTGAACAAATATTTGACTGGCATACAGGTAGTTGTTCCGGGTCTGGCTGTTTGTGTATGTGAGTTTAAATGTTTGTAAATGAACCCACGTCACGTCCTCTTACGACACCCACGGGAGGAAATGGGTTGGTACTATTCGAAGCCCGGTACCACACGGCGTACATCCCAAGTGTGGGGCAACGTTCTTTAAAAAAAGAAAGATAAAAGAAACATCTCGGAAACTTTCAGTAGTTATGTTGGAAATATGTAGATATTATATATATTACATGTACATAATATTCAACATAAAACCACGCGTTTGTTCCTTAAAAGTTGTGCAGAGAGGAGAAGAGGGGGAGGTTGGCCATATTGAACTCACCAAAATATGCACGCAGTGTGTAGCTATGACTCCCACGAGAACTGTACCAATACAGCCAGGGATCAGACCGGTGTTTTTGAAGGCAGCTGGCATCGCAAGCAATCCTGACCCTAATGATGATTTGAGCAAGTGGAAAAATGCGCCTAAAGTCCTGTGAACAAAAACCGAAAATGTTATTAATGCATAGCAAAGCAATAAGAGCTTGTTGCGAAATCTGTTGAAACCGGAACATACAAGGATCATCATCTTTTCAGCTGAAAGACGTCCATTGCTAGACATAGGCCTCCCCCAAGGATCTCCACGACGACCGGTACTGCGCCTCCCGCATCCAGCGGTTTTCCTGCGACCTTCACCTGGTCGTCGGTCTACGTTGTCGGGGGCCTACTCACGTTGCGTCTTCTGTTGCGTCGTCGCCACTCGAGAACCCGTCGGCCCCAAAGGGCATCGGTCCTACGGGCAGTGTGCCCGGCCCACTGCCACAAGTGACATAACCTATTAGCGTATATTCCTACAACAGCACGATACTATCCTCAATTCCCTTGTTCGCAAACTAAAGTAAATTTAAATGCAGTGCATCTATTTCGTTCCATGTCATTAAGAAAAGAATAGCAGAGCGAGAGTATAAAGCTATCTCATTCAAAATCCTTGTCATTTCAAATTCTGGAAAAATTATTCTAATCAAAAAAGCCTTAATCATCATCATCATCTCAGCGTTAATCCCAGTCGCATCCGAAGCTTTTTTTTCAGAATTGGAGTCTGGGGTCCGCTTTACCAGTCTAACTGCTGATACGGCTAAACTTCGACATTTTCCGTGAAGCGACTGCCGTCTGACCTCCACAACCCGAAGGCGATATTGAAGCATTGCAGCTAGACCAATTGTTGGACTTTTGAGGGCTCCAACAACCCGTAACGACTGCCATTAGATGTTCGTATGGCAACCGGCAACGGCTTAACGTGCTTTCCGAGGCATGACCAGACCAGTGCAAATATTCATATTCATGCATACAAATATTTGCACTGTGCGGGGATCGAACCCGCGCCTCCTTGCACAGAGGCCGCGTCCGCTACCGCTAGGCCACGGAGGCTGTCAAAAAAGCCTTAATCTCTGAGATATCACATTCTTGAACGATAAAAAATATTCTATTAGATCAGGATATGTTCAATAAATAGCATATTCCGTCAGCAAAAACCCTAAAATTCCACACAGACTATACCCGTAAGGGAATTAATTCTCAAATAACTTTTCTGGTGCACACTTCGGCGTTGCTTATATACAATACATCTACCAAATAAAGCCTCGTTACTGTATATGGGATTAAAGGTTAGCTAAAACTCGGGTGAATCCCGTGCGGTGCTGAGTGATGAAATACATTTGGGCCGATTGTGTTAAACTACATAAATTGTATGAGGGTTTTTTTTTTTGGGACAAAACCCGCCACACATTTCGCACCCACTGCAACTCCTGAAAGCCAGAATCAACAGTGGAGACCGCCAGAAAAACGCCGAGCAATGAAGCTCGACGAATCCCGGAGAAACGATTCAACTGTCTTGGGTCCCGCAACGAAATTAATCAGAAAATAATATCGGAGGAGTAAGAAAAAAGATATTTTTCCACTTCCCTCTATAACAAGCAGGAGACAGAACAGAACTAGGCCAATCGGCACAAAGGGACGTTATTGCAACTGGAAGAAGCCCAGATTGCCAAGCACCACGGAATAAAATTTGATTAAGTTAATGGGTCCTAAGTAGGTATGTGCTGTTACAATTGATTCCAATAATAGGTATGGCAACACCGCCTGAACGCACGGAAATTAGTTCTAGTTTCTACACGGTCCGTATAACTTGTATGTGGGTGTTCAAACTGGCGCGAATAGTCGCGTCACTCATTAAAACAATTAAGAGAGACTCTAGTGGCGTTTTCTCCATACAAACGTATTCCGTTGTTTTCTTCCTGGATAACGCTTTTAGGGCAATGATTTTTTTCTACAATTTCACACCATTATTATACGCGCCCCTACTATTTGATTTTTTCGAAAACTAACTAATAAAAGAAATAAGATGTTTCGAAATTACGAAAAATAACGCATTTTTACGGCGATGTTGAGGCGACTATTACACAAATGTGATAGGTTTTTGACAAAAAAGACAATAATAGAGACATAGGTTACCCATCCTCTAAATTTTGATAAAAAACAATTGAGATCTGTCGTGTTTTGAAAAAGAAAACAGCGGAATACGAAACGCCTTTTGGTCACTGTACGGGGAAAGATTGAAAGCGGTGTGACGGCAATAGTTTCTTCAAATACCTATTTCTCAAATTCCTCGGCACTAGAGTCCATTCTTAACGTGCGTACTCGTGCCCCGGGTTCTGCTTGGGATTCACCTCAGCTTGAGTGAAACTTACTAACAGCCCGTGTAATAATCGACCTAGTGATGACTCAGTGGTAACTGGAATGACTTACGAGTACTGAAGTAACCTACACTGGCATTTACATACAACATTGCCTTTAGTATTTATTTCAAACTAGCTTTCCTCCAGCGGCTTCTCCTGCGTGGAATTCTTTTACATCGCGCTTTTTTATTTCCCTCGGTAATATCAAATAATTCTGGGATAAAAAGTACCTACCCTATTATTTAATCCGGACTTTTAATTTTACATCTGCATAATTTCAAAGCAATCGGTTCAGTAGTTACGGGGTGAAAGCGGAACAAACAAACTCACTTTCCGATTTATAATATTAGTAAGGGAAGAGAGTTGTAGGAAGTTATTCAAATCAAAAAAATCAAAATCAAAGCATTTATTTCAAATAAACCAGTTACAGGCACTTTTGAATTGTCAGAAGGTCGGTCAGTCAATAAGATGAAGCTAGTCACCCATTCCAAAGAGTAGGTACCTATGGAGAAGAACGGGCAAGAAACTCCATGGACACTCTTTTAAATTTTCAAGCTAATTTTACAAATATTT